>JARGXX010000003.1:1200000-1639961 GCA_030374765.1 Agarophyton chilense
GGGACTTTCTTCTGGGGAGAGGTTCTTCATGACAATTTTGATTGCGAGAGAGAAGTCTAGCGGAGCTTGCGGATATCGGGTCCATATTCGACAAGCTTGACAGATGGCTCTTGTGAACGTCATCATACTGCCTCAAGACTGACGAAAATTTCTCATACTTCAAATAATCCAAAGCATTCAGTCGTGGTTGAATATGGAGTCAATGTGCTGTCCCTTGATACGGCGGTAATGACAAACTCTCGCTCTCAATTTTCAACCCCTGAGTTGCCCAATACCACAAACGTAGTCAATGCTCCTGAACTTCGAACCTATCCAGACTGGGCGTTGAGACTAGTTGCTTTTGCATCAAACTTAAGTTCGAATTTAGTGAAATCTAATTCAAGGCTCGCTCAATCGGGAACAGCCCAATAAAATTTTTGTATAGCTCAATCAACACGGAAAAGCGTCCCTATTGTATATATCTTTCATTATGGAGTCTGTTCCATTGTCTGAAACGATATTTGATTCATTAATGGTTGAATAGATCATATTCTAATGCCTTAAAGCTGGGAGTTCAACGTGATTCCTCTTAAGGTAGTAGAAATATTGTTGGAAATGTAATCCTTTTGCAGGACAGAGATCGAGGTTCAAAGAGCAACCGATCTGGAGTATTTTTTATTGATTATCTTTGCCGTCAGTCCAGGGATCATTTTATGAGGTCTCACGAGAAACTTAGAGGGCTGTAGGTTGAAGCAGAGAAATAGGGTACTGAAATCAAAACAAATTACGGACAGTATTTGGGTACTATAAAATGATATGAAGCGAACCATCAAACTCCGTCGCCGAAAGAAATTCCTCGGGCTTTCCTCCATATTTATGTACATGTTTTAGGACTTCCATTCATCACAAAAGAGTCCTCATGATTGCAACAGAATATAATCTCCGTTGCATATTATCGGTAGTGAGAGTAATTAATAGTCGAGAATATTGTTCTTGAGAGATCATCGCAGTACGAGTTACTAGGGAAGCTTGAACGTCTATATCGACTTTTTGATATATCAAAATCAAGTCACTATCATCGTTTGAAGTATCGATCGTAATATTGAAAGATAATTGAGATCTTCGTCTTTAGTGCATATCTTCGGGTGCTCTGGTGACTTTTTAGAGGAGAAGTCTTGTAAAGCTTTGTGGAAAATATCAAAAGTTTTGTTTTTTTAAATAAACGGAAGATGAAACAACACTTTTGGAGAGGTTGATAAAAATGACTACGAAACGAAAACATTCTGAAAAGTTGTGACTGTCATTTTGATCAGAAGAACTTGGAGCCATTGCGGTAGTTAGGCTTTTCTCAGTGTTTCGGAAGAGCAGCGTGCCTCTTACAATACGAACCTGGCTTAGTCTATGCGTCCCAAGAATGTGCTTTAAATGAGTTGAGCTAAACCTCGTTTTATGCCAATTGTTTTTTAAAAGTAACCGAAATTTACACAAGATTTAAAGTTTCAAATTTAGAGCAATAAAGAAGATTTTGAGTTTAAACCGAGAAAACGCATACATTCTTATCATTGATAAAAATCTCACAAACTGGTCAAACAATGCTTTAAACTTCTATTTATGACACGAAATAATTTAGTGGTAGCAAACCCAAGTAGGCGCAGTTACGAAAACAGCAGAATATTTTTTGCTTCAAGCGATCTTAGAAAAACATGTCAAATGTTATTATCTCTGTCAATTATCTAGTATTGAATAATTTGAAGGTATATGCCACCAAAATGTGAAGAGTGTTCAACAATATATTACAGTTATGAAAAGAATGTATATTGTATTTATTGAAGAAATAAAAAGAAATAAAAACTAGTATCATGTGCAGCCATCGGTCCAATCCCACGACAGATGTCTGGAAGATCAGAATTAAAATGCCGGTGAGTGCTTTTGTCTAACAAAAATTGCCCCAGATTCGCTACTTTCATATATACTTACTTTAAGTAGGGTCAACGATACAATTTGGGGAGACCGCTTGCAGATTTAGACTCTCCTCTGGGTAAGACTGACTTCAGTACGGATTCTACAGTGACAGTAACTGTATAAGAACACTCCATGTTTTTCTATTTTCTCTGCCAGTTTATAACTTAAGCCAGTCATAAATAGCCACACGCTACTGTACTGTATCAAAAATAAACTGGAACAAAAAGAACCAAACGATTCGTTTCTTACATAAATAAATGAGAAGCAGTTACTCAGACCACAAAATTAGAATAGAATAGAAACTTTTAATGACCGTTTTAATCAAACGTTCTATATACAGAGAAACCAAACTCACTTCAAAGCATAGATAGCATCCTCTTTTACATCTCATGTTACGTAGTCAGCCCAAAATGGAAAGGATAAAGCTGACCGCTGCGGAAAAAGGTACCATTGATTCTCTTTTTAGAAAAAGGGTTTCTTTCAACAAAATTTCAAAAAAGACAAACCAAAGCCGTAAAGTGATTGCATTCTGTCCTAATCAAAGAAAAGACTATGGAAATAACTTGAACACTAAAAACAGATGAACGTCATTTAAAAAATCTCAACGTCTTCTTCTTCGCGAAGCAGCCAAAGAACAACATTTCGCTTCTCAACTAAAAAATCTCAACGTCTTCTTCTTCGCGAAACAGCAAAAGAACAACATTTTGCTTCTCAACTAAAAAATAACCTCAATTTACTTGTAACCACTCGGCATGTGCAACACTTATTGAATGATTTTACAACTATGAAGTATAATATGAAAAAAAAAGCACTGGATTTGATACCGACACATGTTCAAAGAAGGCCAAAGTAGACACGGAGCTTTCATGGTTTTCGATGGCCCAATGATCTAAGGTTAATTTTTTGATGAGAAACATTGAACCTGGATCGCCCGGATGGCTATCCCCATTACTGGCACGATCTACAAAAGGAAAAAAAAGTCTTGTCTAGAAAAATGATGGTGGAGAAGGAGTTTTGGTTTGGAGTATATTTTTCGAAGACGGATACAGTAACCTAGGTCTTTTGGTTGGTAATCAAGATTCTAAAGAGCATTGAAATACTTCGAAAATCTACTTGCTTCGGTTATCTTCTAAGATCTATAGGAGAAGCTGGTCTTTTGAGCTGGAAAATGCTGCTAAAAACAGTTTTCATATACAAAAGAGTTGTTCGGATCTAAAAATATTTAAAACAAGGAGTGGCCTATACCAGTTCTGAGTCAAACCCTATAGAGAATGTATCGATAGTATTATTCCGTGCAGTCGACGCAAATGCAAGCCAATTTACTGTTGTACAATTTCTCAAAAGCGCTATTGTTGAACAATGGGGAAAACTGGGTCGAAGTTTGGGGTATAATTTGCTAAAAAATTATGGCAAGACGTTTTTTATAGGTGTTAGAAAGAAATGGAAATAAGAAAAGCTATGAATATGTTGTTATAACATTCCATGAATGAAATTATGGTTGTTGTTCTATTCTAATTTCGCACTCTACAGTCGCCTTTGTTCGTTTTATTAAAAAAAGGATCATCCTAGGGATGATCTATAAGTATTTTGATCACAAAACGTTCTTACACGATGTATTCCAAAGTTCAAGGTTTCTTTCGATGAAGGCAGCTTGCTCTTTACCACATTCATTGAAATTGAAGTTGAAAAGGTGCGTTTGCACTTTACAAGTGCAATCTGTATGCGCGCTATCACTCAGTCTTTGCCGCACGAGCCGTCCCTCAGCGGCCGCCTCTTCGGTCGAAAGTGAAGCAGCCATCATGACTGAACGAGTGCAAACACAAAATACCCCGCAGGACCATAGTATACATGAACTCTCTTCGGAACTCCAAAAAGCCCCAGACCAAATGCAGGCCCATGATATATATCATATCCCTTCGGAACCAGAAACATCGCAAAACCAACTACGGCCCCATAAATTGGGCAACTCGGAGTACAAGAGATCCCTCGAAGTTCTGAACGTAAGTAGAGCAATCAATTCGAAAGTAGCGGCAAATCACGAACTCATCGCGATTAAAAATATGCAAATGGGCGTGAGCTTATATCACCTTTTTCATCTCATTGACTGCAGAACAATCCAGAAAGATGAATTATTCCCTCCTTTCGAGAATCTCTCACATACTACGGTTCTAATTACAAAATCAAGAAATGGAAGCGAAAGTATTGAGTTTGTAGGTGGTGATGTTCCAACCTTATCAGACCCAAATATACGTGTCGCTGTATCCCAAGCAGACGACCTGCGTCGAGGCCGTGGAGTTTTGCAGACTTCTTCATGTTCTCGCAAATGCCCGCATGGTGGCCACAAGAACCAAAATAGTGGAATGCATGAACAGGGAGGAGCTTGATCAGCAGATCGAAAACTCTTGTTGTGAGATAATTGCGCCATTGTTTAATGATTGCAACTTGAAGCCAGATTCTAACACGATACACTGCCGTGGAGTAGCGCGGAGTGACATTATCAATGATAAATTCTGCACTGTTCCCTCATGTGCGCGAAGGCGGGATGCTGAAGAGAATTTTTGCAGAATTTAAAAGTACATGTGGGCAATGCGTTTCAAGATACGAAGTCTCCGGACAAGCAGATCTGGAGGCTTTTCCCAATTTTGATAAGGAACGGGCTCACATCATGTACTGGTATTACTTTTTAAAATCCCACCCCATTATACAAGCGTTGGTGCGCGTGCGATAGAAACGGATGTGGAAAGGCAAAAAGGTGATGCATCCGGAGCCCGACCATACGGGTTTGGGGGTAATGATATTGTTCGCCCGCAATCGACGCCAGCAAGGCGGGAAGTCCATAAAGTTAATGTGGTTGGCATAGACGGTCTTGTTTCTGCCTTCAAATCGCAGCAGGTGGCTGCTTCTACAGACGTGGATGAATTGGAGCGCAAACGAATTGAATATGAATTGATCGATGCGCAGTCCCGATCGACCTCTTCTACCTTCAAAGCTATTGGACGGGTAAAGGAACTAGTGGAGCACGCAGTTGGTGATGAAAAGAAGTTTTTATTTGAATGCATTTTACAAGATTTGAAAGGAAAACTCATGTCAGAAACATCGGTGTAGATTGATATACCAAATTTTAGATGGTAAGACCTTCAGAACTCTGCTCACGAAGGCCTTCAACAAGTACATCTAGAACGAGCTCGAGCAAGCCCAGAACAGAAATCACGTACTCCAATATCTCGTCGTCGGCACTGAGAGCATAACCGCCATCCAATTTTTTTCCTCGTAATATCCATTGAAGGAGCCGGCCACATTACAAACCACCAACGCCGAACAGTGGTAACGTTTACAATTTGCCTGAGGCAAGCCCCTCCAAGCCCCTTGTGCCAGACGATGTGGCAGAGCAAACGATTTAAGAATCTGAACCGGAAACCATCTTTTGAATGACGCTTAAGCACTTGATCGTGTACCTCGTAACGCTCTCTTGTGCCAAAAATATGGTTTGGATCGGGTCTTATGTAACCAACACACGGGCTGAGCAACACCCGGCAATATGTTGGAGTTTAGAAGCGTACCGATGATGATGTAATCTTATTGCCATCTCACTCACTGTACAAAAAACTACATGTACGTCATTAGCCCAAGATATTCAAGAGCAATTCGGATATCCTCCAAGTCCTCACATATTCAGTTGACTGCCCTCGCTGCAAGATATACAACTGCTCTTGATGAATACTTCATGTCCATAGCCTTGCGAAGTGGGTTGGAAACGATCTATCTAATTGAAAATAACTGATGTCTACAAACAAAGATCTATGCAGACTTGCAAATTAAATCATTAGCTAGTGGTCTGAGAAACACACAGTGGAAGCCAGCACTATTCAACCTCACCACTGATCCACAGCGCCTTTTAAACATTCGACTCTATGAATGCATTTACTGAGCTCTGGCTTATTGTAGCGCGTGGTCGACCGAATTACAAGGGAAGGAAATTATGTGCTAGTTGCGAAGCGTGTCAGATGGAGCAGCGCAATTGTTGTGTAGTAACTGCTCCTAGGAGCGGTTAAGAACTTCATACGGAATTTAGAGCTAAAGCGATCCGATGCTTCTCTAGACTAATATTCAAACTTGAAGCAAGCGTCTCCTCTGATACTTAAAGACACGGCTTGTCCCCTGGACAACATGCAAGTGGTGGTGGAACGTCCAAATTTCCTGCAGACTGCTTAGTTATACTGGAACACATTCGAGCCATTTGGATGAGAGACACCTGTAGGGAAAGCACCTGGAAGAGAAAGGTACACAAAAGCTTTTAGAGGATCAAAATTGCTTCTAAACGCACTCCCTCAATTCCTCACTCATCGATCACCCTGTTTCTTGTGGTTTCATATAGAGAGGTATTGAGCTTCGAGACAGACATCTGATAGGCCATTGTTCCACGAGTTCTTCTACGCATATATGGTCGGCATCTCTTACAGAACGCGTACAAACTCCGTGATTTGCTCATGTTGTTTCTCCCTCGAACAAGATGAAACCTTTTCAAGGTGGGCGCAGAACGTCCAGGAGATGAAGAACATCATCGAAGCCATTTACATAATAATTTGCAGGCGTGGTCTTTCGCCCCACAGTGCGGGTGTTCATAAACATGTCCATTTGCTTTGATGCTTGATATAATTCGGTGAGCATATCGTCATCGGCCCGGTCTTCGTCAATGAACAACACCGCGCTTGGCCATTCGTCTTCTTTCTTCAATTGTTGAAGTACTTCTGCCACAGTTGCCTCTTTGTGTAATTCTTTCAGTCGAACACACAAAATCGTTTGGAACATTAGGACTTCCATACGGCTTCCAGTTAGGACATCTTCCAACGCCTTTTCTCTCTTATACAGGTATTGTTCGTAAAGTAAAGCTTATACACGTGAACTGTCGTTGAATAATAGGTCAACTGAACGCATAATGCCATTGTAAGAATGAAAACAATTCTTTAAGATGATGTGAAACAATTCAAAGTTCTTAGCTTTGAAGCTGCACCCAACTCCGGTGCTGCACCGCTTTTGCACTTTTTCTGCACTCTTTAATAATTCCACAGAAGCTGTATTATTATTTTTTTTAGAGAAGTACTCACCTACTGCTTGCTTGACGAGCATAATAATAATGGTGGTAAACCGATTCAGATGCTTCGATGTGCACTTCTTTGTGTGACTTTAACTCAGAAACTATCGCCGACGAGCCACTGTGCCCCAGGAACACAAACAGAAAAGTATGTTCTCTTCCTTTGTTTCGCGCACATTCCGGGAGTTGCTAGTTGGCACGCGATCCAGGGGTTGCATAATTTATCGTTTGATATTCTTCAGCTACGTCCTTCCCGTTGTTGGTATGATCGGTCATTATTCTTTTCATTCGTAGAAAGATACGATCCTGGGAAAGGGTCGTGAGGACTAAATGTTACATCTGGAACAAGTGGGACTGGTATCTTCAGCAATACACAAAAGACGCACAAAGAGAGAGCAAACCAAATAATTCTCAGAAAGCGATGCCGTAACGTGTGCATGGTATTAGTAACACTTTTTTCTACATGAAAGGAATACGCAGGAGTAATGAGCTTGGCACGGTGTAGATCAATGCTTTATGTAAACGAAAAGCATCATTGTGCTGGAAGTTCGAGATCTTTCTGATTGATGAAGAACCTAACAGAAGGAGAGTCAAGTAGAAGGAAGAATCAATACCGTTTGAGTCTTGGACGTCTCGGCGATCAATTCTCTTATTCTCTTTTATCCACTTGAATACCTCTGTGACCTTATCTTCGATTGGGTTCTTCTCCTGGTCACTGATCTTATCCTTGAACTTGTCCTCAGTTAGTTTATTGCGAAGGATTTAGCAGTAGTTTCTAGAGAGTTGCTTGCTTCAATCTTCTTCTTCGGCGCATCATCCTCAGCATTGTATTTACCAGCATCCTGAACCATCTTCTGTATATCTTCCTTAATGAAACAACCCTTTCTATTAGTGATGATAATCTTGTTCTTCTCACCAGTGCTCTTATCTTCTGAAATGAAATTCAAAATACCGTTCTTGTCAATACCGAAGTTGATTTGGATTTGCGAAACACCATCAGGGGCCGGAGCAATAACAGAAAGATCGAACTTTTCAAGAAGATTGTTGTGTTTGGTGCGAAAACGTTTACCTTCGTAGACTAGAATGAGCACATGCGGCTGGTCGTCGGCGTAAGTGGAGAACATCTGCTGCTTCTTGGTGGGAAAAGTAGTGTTTCGCTTGATCAGAACAGTCATAACGTCGCCAGCTGTCTCGATACCAAGCGAAAGCGGATTGAAATAGAGAAGAACGAGGTCCTGGGTCTTCTCAGAAGTGTCACCAGCCAAAATAGCAGCCTGAATGGTAGCAACTTGTGTCACAGCCTCATCGGGTTTGGTGTTCTTGCACAATTCCTTACCGTTAAAAATTCGAAGGGAGACTCTCGACCATTGAGATACGAGTTGATCTACCGAGAAGAACAATATCATCCACATCAGCTTTTCGGATCCTGGAATCGCGCAACACCTTCTCAACTGGCTCCAAGGTTCCTCTGAAAAAAGTCCATGCACAGCTCCTCGAACTTGGTGCCATTGAGGAAGGAGTAAATTCAACACCTTCGTAGAGCGAATCAATTTCAATGATGGCCTGTGTGTTAGCGGAGAGCTGGCGCTTGCCACATTCACACTTTGTACGAAGAGGTCGAACTGAACGAGCATTTCCGGAGATGATCTTTTTGTAATTCCTCTTGAACTCTTTTATGACATGGTTAACAATGCCGTTGTCAAAATCTTCACCTCCAAGATGGGTATCACCGGCAGTGGCCTCCACTTCGAATACTCCATTCTCAGTGGTTAGGAGTGATAAAACGAAAGTTCCTCCACCCAAGTCGAAGATGAGGACGTTTCTCTCGCGGGCAGTGTGTCCACTTGCCTCGTGGTCCAGACTGTACGCAATGGCAGTGGAAGTAGGCTTATAGATGATACGTGACACGTTAATGCCGGCAATGGTACCAGCGTCCTTGGTAGCCAAACGTTGAGAATCATTGAAGTAAGCAGGAACAGAAACGACGCCAGACTTCATAGGCTTTCCTATGTAAGAATCGGCAACGTCCTTCATCTTTGTGACAAACGTAGTGGAAAGTTCTTCAGGAAAAAAGGTCTTCTGCTCACCCCGGTACATAATCTGGACATTTGGGTTGTCGCCATTCTTCTGAATGGCCTTGAACGAGAAATTCTTGAGATCAGACTGCACGGACGAGTCGGAAAAGAGACGAACAATGAGTCACTTGTGTCCCAGGGGCTGATTGCGACCTAATTCTTTTTGCGGTATCTCCGATGACACGCTCATTGCCTGTGAATGAAATATCCGAAGGGGTTTTGTCGTTGCCCTGATCGTTGGCGATAATCTCCACAAGACCATTCTGCCACACACCGACACAAGAATATGGTTAAACCAAGGTCATTATCTATAGAGTGTTCGGCGACGGCGTTGCACATGTTGAAGGGGTAAATGGGGAGATTGCTGGGAGATATGGTAAGCAAAAATCGGAAGAGAAACGGACTGCAGGACGGACGAAAGAAAAGAAAAGGGAGAACGAAGACTATTACTTACACGATTTGAATGGAAAAAGCTCTGGACGCCGGTGAAGAGAACCAAGACTAACGCAAAGAGATCAGCATGAACGACTCCTTCTGCGCACGAACCCCAGCCTGTAAAGATTCTTTGCTATTTCATCCATCATACGTGACTGTTCTCTCTGTCTTTCCTTTGATCTTTTTTTATGTTTTTCTGTGTGACACATTTCTTGAAAGTGTATGACAGGCGTACCAACGAAAAAAAAATTTCTTGGTGTGGAACGGTTTCAAACAACGCGCTAACCGCATTTTCGATAACAAAGTTGTGAAGATTGCAGGCCACAATTATGATTAGAGTTGCAGTACATAGTGAGTAGCTCAGAGCGGCCCAGAAGATCCCAAATCGACAAACCAGATTACCAAAGGGTTTCTCACAAGTAACTCTTCAAGAAAAGTGATACTCGTTGAACCTATCGTTGTTGCAGTAAACCCTCGTGCAAGATAGGGAGTGAAAATCCGATGCTTATTCAAATATGCATCTTCACCTACGACCACCGTCCACGAGGGCAACTGGTATTATGTAAGTAAATCGTACAAGAATGTTTTACCAAACACAGTTGAGTCATGTGTGCCCTTGAAATCACGATCAAACACAAAGCAGAATTTAATGTCATCTTGAACGGCTGCTTGTAAACATATAGAAAAAAATCGTTTTTAATTAAATACTTTCGTGGGACACGAGTTTCACGAAGCTTGGGTCATTTCATTTGGATTGAAATCCCATCCAGAGTCACAGAAATTATAAAAAGTCTCCTTTGTAGGTCTTGGAACTGTTGCGTATTTTGTAAACATGTTTTTCGTTATTGAAAATCGCATTGATTGAAGCATTAGATCAAAAACAAAAATGGTGTCATGAAAAACATGATATACTGTTGACTGACCGATTTAATAAGGCCAATCAATATCTTAATGGCTTGTTCTAGCCAAAACCCGAAGATTGACAAATAGTATCACTGCAATCAGAACAGATCTTTTCACTAACCTATTTTGTCGCTAATTCCGAGATGATTTCTCTTGAACGAGCGTCGTGAGACTCTAAAATTGTAATTTAGACACACGGTGCATTAAACGGAACAATTTATCCGATAATGATCATATTTGTGCTTAAATGTCATGTTGTGGTCTGAAAAGAACAAAGCGGGGGGTTACAAATTGGTATTTGACTTTTGCAAAGACAGGGGCCAGGACAACGTACAACACGACTTTTGCACTTCACGAAAGTTGAGGAAGCAGTTTTCTGGCAGCATGAGGAAAAAAATTCTGAAAAGTTCAGAGGAGGCCCTGACGAGAACGGAGACGGAGGAAAGGAAAAATTAGGCTTCGTAGGGGGCTTTGGTGGTGCAGAGGGTGAGTATCGAAAGAATATATAGTGCTACCGCGGAGATAGCGCGTTGCGCACAGTGCGTTTCAAAAACATATCCCTTTACAAAAACTGGGCCAAAAAGGCATTTCACGTACGGTAAAGCACATTTCACAACAAATAAAAATCACCAAATCAATAACACTGTTTCAAAAGTTTATCCTTTATACAATCATTGGCTCAATTTTGGCTCGTGGTGCGCCTCTGGCACGTTCAGAACAGCTGCAAATCATGGAATACGTAGGTCGAGGTATGATTCCAACAGATATAGCCCGTAATCTCAAGCGCAGCCCAAAAACAATCCGCAACTTCATTAAAAACCCCGCTACATACGGAACAAGGTGTTAAACCGGCCGATAAGCGTGGCATTAAGCGAGTACTATTTCGTAACACTTCATCTTGCGGTAAAATTGTCAAAAATATATCTTTGCCTCTATCAAGATCTTCTATATGGCGTGAAGTTAACCGTCAAAACTTGTTCAAGTACACAAAATTGAGGAAATTTTTTTTAAAGGTAATCACAAGAAACATCGTGTGTAATGGTGTGCTCAGAAGGCTTGTTGGAAAACGGAATGGAATAATGTTATCTTTTCCGACGAAAAAATGTTTAACCTCGATGGTCCAGATTGATTTAAATTTTATTGGCATGATCTACGAAAAGAAAAGAAAGAATTTGTGACCAGGCATTCAGGAAACGCATCCGTAATGGTTTGGGCTAAAATCTTTACGAAAGGAGCAACTAATATGGCTTTTGTTGAAACTACTATAAACTCTGAGAAGTAGGCTGAGGTTCTAGAAAAATATCTTTTACTTTTTTCATACTGTATGCACGGAAAAGAATTCATTTTTCAGCAAGATAATGCACCTGTGCATAAGTCTAATGCTTTGAAACAGTGGTTCAATAGTCTAAATATGTCGGTTATGGAATGGCCTGCGCGCTCTCCTGATCTCAACCCTATCGACAACATTAGGGGAATGTTGGCCCGAATGGTTTATGGGCAAGGAAGGCAATTTGATACAGATTTTGATTTAAAAAATTGTATCAAAGATTGCTGGGAAAAGATTGACTGTAATGCAATCAACCTTTTTATAGAATCAATTCCAAAGCGTTGTATAAGTGTTATTCAGGCTAAAGGAGCAAAATTAAACTACTGACCTCGCGTTAAAATAAAAAGGATTCTATAAAGGTTATGTTTTTGAAACCGTATTTTTACTTCAAATTGTTTTTAACACTGATTCTGTTAGTTTTACTGTATCTAAAACGTCGATTTTTGGAAAATTTGCGCCAGGGATATGATTTTGAAACAGACTTTACTCTCCGGGAAAGAATTTTACTGCGATAAACTGCAAACCCATAGAATGGGATTGTGGTGGGAGTTCTAAAATAGATGGGCTTTCATAAATTCAGATGTTCACTGTGGGTACTGTAAGGCGTACAGTGTTCCAGCATTTCTGGAACACACGTTTACGGAGTGCCAGCAAGACCTGCACTCTGTATTTCACCGCTGGCGTCGAAATCCATAATGGCGCATTAGGAAAAATAATATAGTTGTTATAATTTTATTGGTTAGTGTGCTACTTTTAACGCTGCTAGCAAAGATTAGAGTAACCTAGAAGCACAATATCGAGTAGTAATGCGTTTCAGCTCCTTTTTCGAGGTTATAGTGTTGTACAATCACCTCTGGGGTATGCTACTGTCTTGCCTCGGGAGCGTAGTGAAGCTCAACCGTATGGAGCGTGTTGACGCTCAACCTTAGAAGGTAGAGGTAGTAAACCTCGATGGTTAAAGGGCACCGTGAAAACCCGCAGGGGCAAACGGCAGAGCGAGTAGCCTATACCGTGTAGGTGAACGATGGTAGGCGTCGACGCGCGGGAAAGTCTGTGCGATAGTTGAGAAACAATAAACCAAAAGGTATAGTCGTGACCCAAGTGATGCCTGTCTTTATCAGATTAGGATTCGGGAGGTGTAGTTCCCTATATGCAGTGGACTGCCCTCTCCAGATCACCCGGGAGGTGCCAGCAAGGCACGGTCTCTGACCTAGTGTCAGAGACCTGGCCACCACTGGTTACAGTGCCAGGTGGCCACTCAACTACTTTACTAAAATATAAAGAATAACAATTACTATCGCTAACAATTTCTCAACCATAAGGTACATGTCAACACTACACGTGGCTGACAACACCTAGATGGTAGCTCGCCCGGAGCTGCATGACCGATGATTCCTCGCATCCATCACCTACAAGGTCAGTGTAGGATTTTGACAACCTCAAGGGTCAAACCTTCTGCCACTATACGACATATAGATCTCTATAAAAAGGGCTTTGATGTCTTCGAGTTCTTTCTCGGACGACTTCAACCAACAATTATCACCCAACAACATTATTTTCCTTTGGCTTCGATCCCTTCAACTTTATCAAAAGGTGGGGGGTTTGCCGCCTGGAGTCTAGAGAGGCGACTGCCTATGGAACAGCAACCCCATACATTATAAAAAATCTGTGAGGCATTTGCCGCAGTACAGGGGTTCAGTGAGGCTTTTGCCGCTGGTCGGAGCACCCCCTGGCAGCCCACTGCACCGGTTGAAGCGCCCTCGGCGTGGACGGTGTAGGAAAACGCTTGGAGCGGAGACACCACGAAGATGTTCGGGATCTTCCTCTCTTGAGAGACACGCTTCATGCGGAGGAGACGCGTCCCAGCGGAGCACAGAAACAGAGCCACTCTAGAAAGGCACGACGAAGTCGGGTTTAAGACCGAGGCCAATCTGGCGGGATATACCTAGAGTGTTTAGGTGAGCAAGGCACAGTTCGGGGTGTGACCAATCCTAGGCGGAGCGGTATCACGGCGATTGTCAGAAAAGGAGCGAGGAAACACTCGTATGAGTAATGCGAGCGGGGTGAGTGAGGAGGCCACTCACGAGAGCCAAAAAGGAGAACAAAAGGAAAACGGGGGCGAAACCTGTAGAGCAACGCCCAGATAGGGGATACTTGAAGATGCAACTCATAGAATGAGGATTGAACCCTCCGAGGGTTATGACTATGATCCCTTCTAAGGTGTGCTGAGGTGGCACTGTTTTCTGGTTAGAGTTCGCCTATGAAGTGACAATTCGGATGGCCCATGGTTGGATTGGCCCCGTGATACACGTGGCTTAATTTTGGCACCGATTTTCGGATATTTCTTAGAACGTTGTACTTTTGGGCCCTGACAGTGGGATCTCCACGTGTATGGCCCTGAGCAGGTGTGCACTACTGTAGAGTTTAGTTAGTGGGCCCTACTTAGGGAGATGAGATCTGATAGTCCGAAGCTCAAAGTAAATGGTAACCAAGGTTGGTCTTCGATACCTTAAGAGGTTCTTCGTCGCCATCGTTTCGGCCTTACAACCCGGAACGGGCTCTGGTTAGCAACGCCTGCGTAGGGACACGACTCCACTTGGAGAGTGCCCACGTTTGGGTTCCGTGCAACCACCCCCTTGGGACCGCTGAGATGACCTGCGTGCACGATACCCCGTGGGGGTTCTGCTTACTTGTTGCGTGCTTTTTGTGTTTCCTTTCGAGGACAGGTTTTCCCCCCTGTATTGGGTTTCTTTTGTTGTTTCGCCCCTTTTCTGGTTTTCGGGTCCGGTGCCTGTTAGTGCCCGACCCTCGCCCCGTTTTTCCTCTTCGCCGGATTTTCCCCCATTCTTTGGGATACCCATACCCATTCCCGATCCAACGGTTTCTACCCCTCACCTCCGTCGGTACTGCCGGAATCCCCCGTGGGAGTTACACCCCACACTACGGGTGGAACGGAGGGCTCTGTCTCTAAGTCTGCCTCCCGCAGGGAGCAAGGTTTCGAACAACTTGAGAGCACTTTCCGTCGCCGGGTTTTGCTCCACAAAACCCTATACAGGGGCGAGACTACGACAACTGTCGGCGATTAAATATGAACCCACGGTGGTGGTAGCACTCTGGTCGACAGAGGGGTGGATGAACTAACGTGCAACGGGCATTCACGCAGTATGCGGTGAAGACACGCCGAAGGCAAAAATTTCAGAGCCAGGACTCTCTCCTTGGGATCTTCCAAGAGGGTGTTTACTGGGGAGCAGTGCTCAACATCCTAAGTAGTGTGGCGCGCAGCCCCTGACAGTGGGCGCGCGCCCGAAAAATAGGCACTAAATAGCGATAGCGTAGCTAAATAAATACTAAAAAATACTAAATAATACTAACCATTAGGTATAATCCGGGCCACATGTGGCACGCCTCGGAAGAAACCTCCTTGAAGGGCATTGCACTTCAGACGGGAGACGGTCTGTGTGTACCAACGGTACTGAGTCTGTCTAGAGAGTCCCCACAGAGTGAAAAGTCTGTGACGGTCGTAAATAATTGGTAAAGATCTGGAACCTAGTACTGGGAAGGAAGCTGTGGCAAGTAGTGCCGCGTAACCTTTCCCGGAAAAAGCCAGATTCGGGTATAGAGTGAAAACATGTCCTTTTGTTATTACCTCTCCTTGGGAAGCCTTGTAGAGATTGTACACGCCTGCTTCTGGATAACGCAGAAGTGGGAAGGCTGAATAAATCGTTACACATTCGGAGTGTCTGACCGGAATCAAGGGTGTCTAACCCCTAGTGACTATTGACATACGTTTTTGGTTGCGTTGATTGAAGAAGATTAAGAAGTTTAAGAAGTTTAAGAAGATTATTTCAAAATATTTATATCTCATTTCATCTATCAGGGCAGTTCAGAAACGGAAAAGGCTTTAATACGCCGAAGTTTACTGTAACGTCAAGCCCACATCGTCACACCAAAGATGGCGCCCACATTCACAATTAAGAACTCATAGAATCTTATCAAGGTGGAACCAGTTTTGATGCTTGTTCTTTTAGTTTTCTACGTAGGTTAGGTTTCATTTAAAACACTCACTAAGAAGTCAAGTGACATGAAGAATGTGGGGGTGTTCTACTCTAATTTCGGTCACTGGAGTGTCTATTGGACCGATGGCATCATATGAGGCTAATCAATATTTTTTGTACTTCAGCAGTAAATACGATCCACAAGCTCTGCATAACTGTAATATAGAAAAGTGTACAGAAACGATACTGGATTTTTTTTGACGATGGAATAGAGGTATGAAACATGTGATCAGTTCGGGGAAGCAATGGCAACAGGTTTATTCCTATCGGGTCGACAAGGAGGGGCATCGAATGGCTAGCTGTTGCATGCGCGGTGGCGACAATGTGTTTAAAACGATCAACAAATGGTATGAATATATCCATAAATATGGACGCGGGTGGGACTTCCTTTCAAAGGTATGATGCTTGTGTTTCAGAATAATGTGCGGTGAGTAGCAAACCAGAAAGAAATGCAGCGCTGCAAGAGCAGCTAAGATCCAACGCCAGCGCAGCTGAACACCACATTCCGAACGATGTCGCAAAGGGTTTGTACTTGCAAAACGCGAAAATAGATTCACTGGGATAAGTTTCGAAAGGGAGAAAGTGGAAACGTCTCTCGGTCGCATTCTTATCTCCAAAATGTTGAGGCTGAAGACAGTCGCGTTGTTGCCGAGTTGATTGTTTCCCTCCTCTCTTGAATAGTGTGTGGCGCCGTGGGACTATTCTCGCCCGTCCAACTCATGTGTACATCGTTCAGAACATAAGCCACTTTGGACACAAGCCACTTTGGCTTCTGTTCTGCAGACAAAGATTGGTTCGGCCTTAGTGACTTGGAAGTTGAGAGTTCCTTTTACAGAGCATCTTGAGCATGGATTCTCTCGATCTTCACTAAATGGATGACTTTCTGGAGCATACCCCAAACACGAGGACCATCCTCGTGAACGGTTGTTTGATTGAGTTTTCGAAATCCAAGTTGCTGAAGCACAATAGTGTAAGACATAAGGAATGTTAGCGCTCAACATGAGGATGAAAAGTGTAAAGCAATGTCCGTAAGCAACGTACGCGAACGATAATTCGTTGCTTGGGCGGTCGTCCGATGGTGCTACGAATCAACTTGACTGACAGCTTGGTGTTTCTCAAAACATCGCTGGCCCTCATTATAAGCCTTCTGCCAATGCGTATGGTTGCTTGAAACCCGCGTGGATAAGCACTGGAAGAGGATGGTGATGAATGAGGAGGAGGTAGATAGAAGGCTTGCGAGGCTCGTGGAAAAAGTCACCACTGTAGCTGCTTGGGGGTCCGGCTCAGTCGCGATAGAATGCGTGCGGCCAATCGTATTTTGTCGGGCTCTTTTTTCATGATGCGCGTAACGCGCGCGTGGCATTGCAAGTCTGAACTCGTCCGCTCCCGGTCGGAACCCAAGACGCCGGTGTGGCCTCCGGCTCCGTGCTCGTGCTCCCATCTTGCTCCCCCGGTCCGTAGTTGTTTCATTACTTCGGTATGACTGCCTCACCTACCATAACTGTATCTGCTCACACACTGGCCCCATCTTTCGTTCCAGGATCTTCGTTACGAGCCACAATAACTCTCCATGCAGACTCTCCTGGGCGCCCGCGCGCCGAACCTTCTCGCTCCAATCGCGTCGACTATATCGTTTGCGAAGTAAGCGGCCGTTGGTCTACCGACCGTTCTTGGCTCATTTCTCATGCACATACAAATTCCTTCAGCCACACATTAGACAATCACTTGTACAAACCGATTGCATCCTCGCATTCACCGCGAGTGTTACATGTTCCGGCACAGACAGACAGCCAACCATATCCATGGTCCGCCGCTCTTTCGGACGCCAATTTAATCGGCGGCGGCGGGCGAACAGGCCACTCCGGTGTTATATTTCGCTCCGCCCCGCTTGTTGTATGTGAAAGAGAACAGTTGACGCCCGGTTCCCGCGTATGTTTCCAAGTAGAGTGCGTGCTACCCGAAACGGTTCCTCCGACTTTTCGAGGTGTTGCCGTCAGATATGCGTATGCACTTCATATTGTCGTTAAGTTCCCGGACCTCAAGGCCCCAAAGTTAGTTCGAGTACCGTTCAGAATCGTTACGCCGGGAGGGACTGCAAACGATGAGGCTCGTGCTAAAATGGTTGTCCCAGTCCCCACACCAAAGGGAGTGGGACCGTTTTCTAATTCCTTCTTGGAAGAGAAGGAAACCACAGCGCTGAGTATGTCTGCGAGGCTTTTGAAGAGCGCTCCTCCAGATGACATTGAAATTGCATTGGCTCTTTCTTTGAATGGGAGATTAACGCCGTACAACGAAGATGTTAACAAGAACAATCCCCTCACAAACGATCATCGCACGTTATCTAACTTGAGGGAGTTACCTGTGTTGCCTACCCCTCGACCTGGCATGGACATTGAAAAGAAGCGAGCGCGAAAACGAAATGTTATTCCAGTGTATGCTATCACCCAAGGTAGCCATTCTATTGCTCGCCTTTATCTTTCGAAGAAGGTTCATCATTTAGGTGACACGTTATCTGCTATTTTCCACTTTCAAGGAGATCGTCCGTGCTACCGCCTAGGAGCCCGTCTGGAGGCGCACGAAGTTGCCAATCCTGAATTCGCTCTTGGACAGAATGCTCAGTCAACCACTGATCAAGGTGTCGTTTTCAGAAAGATTTATGGCGAGCATGGCGAATTCGTCATGTCTTGCAAGAATACCTCTGTGACCTTCTCGATTCCTTATGATGCTCCGACATCGTTTACTACAAGTGTGGTCTCAGTGAGATGGTTGCTTCACTTCGTATTTCTTATCCCTCAAGCCAGAGGGAGACATCGGGCGAATGGGTCTGCCTCGCACCAAACAACTAGTAGTGATGATGCTGAACCACTCCTGAATCGTGTTCACATTACTGAGAACGGTGTTACTGACGAGGTTGAAATGGGTTGGGAAGGCGGGCCCTGGCCTGGGGAGGACCCTCACAACTGGACTCATTTGCCTCAAGAAAACGTCGACGTGTTGAAGTGGACTTTGCCAATTATTATTAGCGGCCAATCTGGATCGCAATGGGGAACAAAGAGTTCGGCGAAGCTTGAACATACTACAGACGATCCGTAATAACTTGAAACGGTAAGAACTGGGGATCTACGGTGGTTACGTTTTAGAAACATGATTTCCACTGCTTGAGTATGCCAGCTTCGTTCAATCCTACTATACTTTGAATCCGAAGCTCCCATGAAAAGAAAGTACGTTGGCGTAGGAGTATCAGCCCCTTTGTAAGCGACCAACCCAATCAAAGCCACACATATGATGGGTGCTCAACAGTGAAGCAAGGACAATGTTCCCTCTGGACTATAATCCCGACAATGCGAAGCCTTTTCGACAACCTTCCGAACGTCATTCAACGTCTTTGGCGACTAATATCGTATCATCGACCACCACCACGGTGCACTTTTTTTCTACCCCTGGGTTGCGGCCGTTGGCAATGGGCTGAGTGACCATCATCTCTATTTTCAATATCACCCCACGATATGCACATATCTCGTGCCTTGGAAGCTGAAATGTTGTCCATTTGCTCGCTTGTCATCGCCACGGACCCGAATACGACATGGAGACGTTCAACTATTCGTCGATTTTCTTGAGCAGTTTGTCCACCATTAACTTTAAGCTCATGCCGGAGATAGATTAGTGCACAAGCCATGGCCTGTAACCCCAGGACTTCACTATTCAGAGACACTCGTCTCAAACTTCCCCTGGCGTATGCATGTAGAACAATAGCGCATGCTATCTGGAGTTCTCCCGCGCTCACTGCCATTCCAACAAGTCCAGGGTAATATAGGCGAGAAGGCTTGATATTATACCTCACTATAACATCCCACAACTTCTTAACTTGTGAGCACTGACGATACCTTCGACATGCATCTATTAAACCTCCAACTAGAATCGGAGTTGGTTTGACTTCGTGCTCTACTTCCATTCTTCGTAAGACTTCGAATGCTTTTCCAAATTCACCCTTCCTCGCCCATCCATCGATTAACGTCCCAAAGGTGATGTGATTTGGCTTAACGTCCTCCTCGATCATGCTCTTAAAGACCAACTCAGCTTTTTCTGGCCACCCACCTTTGGCACAAGCATCGATGAGTGCAGTGTAAACAACGACATTTGGTTTCCGAAAGCCCCAATGTCGCGCTTCTGCGAAAAGGTTGAACGCACGTTCAGGTTCGCGCGCGGAGGCACAGATGTCGATGAGGACAGAGAACACAACCATGTTAGGCCAAACTCCGTTCCTCTTCATGTTTTCAAATACCTGAAACGCTCGATTGTGCTGCCCTGCGCGTCCGCACGCCTCCATTAATGCCGAATAGATAGTCTGGTCCTTATGGACTCCATTCTCCGACATTTGACGTGATAGATCGAAAGCCCGTTCGATATCCCCGGATTTCGCACATAGATCGATGAGCGTGCCAAAAGTGAACTTGTCAGGTTTCAATCCATTCTCTTGCATTTCCTCATAAACTTCGTTCGCTAGATCTGCTTCCCGATTTCTTGAACACGCGGCTATCATTGCGTTGTAAGTAACGACATTGGGCTGAACACCCTTCCGGACCATGCTTCGAAATACAGAAATTGCCCGGTCAAGTTGCTGTGCTCTGCCGTACAGATCAACAAGGATTGTGTACGTCTTTACGGACTTTGATATGGTGAGGAGGTCACTCAATGGCTTTCGCTCTGTCAATGTCGCCATAGAAAGAGCTTCATTAAATCTTTTTTGACGAGTGAGCGCCATTACTATGTCGTTGAATTCATGCATAGTCAAGACCGTCTCTCCTTTTCGTAGCAATTGCATCACCTCGTGTTTTTCCAAAGGAGTTCCTGCAAGGATAGAATTTTTAACGTCCAGTTCGCTCACAGTCCCGTTACCCGTAGTTCCATTCTTAGCCTGTGAAGGATAGGGAATACCATCTTTTCGTTGCACCTTTCGCGCGCCTGGGGAGCTTGAACTGCATGAGTCTCGCTTTCCTGCTCTAGACCTTTGAAACATTTCTGATGACCTATTGGGCGAGGGCCCGTTTTGCTTTCCGTTTCTGGTACGCTTGATCTCCCCATTTCCTAAAAACTTTATCTTAGTCTCATATGTCTCGCCTGAATCGAGAGATGTTTTCTGTCTGTCAATGGCAACAATTGGCTGTGTCGGGGAAGTACGCTCGGTCACAAAGAAGGGCGCGGTCCTATCTCTTCGGGCGTACTTCAAATAGGCGGGAGCCAGTCCTCGAAGAGAGATGCTATAGGGCTGCAGTTCGCAAATCGAATTCTGTGACTGAAACGAAGATGCTGAAGAAGATAACCAAGTCCATTGTAATCCCTGTTGCATTAAAGGCCGTATATACGGTTGAAACTGCAAGCGATTTGGCATGAAGCTGAAGTTGAGATTGCATGCCCTCGGCCTGCGACGCATACTTCTGTATAACTTCACTCAATTGAAATAGCTTGAAAGCTTGAAGTTAGGTAGACACAGGTCGTTGTCTGGCCGGGTTGTGCTGCTAGTCAGCAACCATTTGAAGAAAAGATTCCAAATGGTTGCGCGAATTGCGGCCGCTAAAAGCTGAGGAAAACAAAGAAATTGTGTTTATCTTCACATGTAAACGCTTTCTATCGGATAAAAAGGTAGTTTGAGAGAAAGACAGTGACCTCAAACGAATTTGAGTGAAGCAGTGCGAAGTTGAGCAAAGATAAGCGACACGGAATTGTTGAGGAGCGCACAGGTTTGCGCAATTCGATACTAATCGAATCTGAGCCAGTTTCCTGATTTTGAAAATGATCTCGATGATGCATTCTTGACGCGAATTTCATGTCAATGCCACGCACCTTAAGATGTCTCGAAATAATTTACACGTATCACATGGTGTACGATCATCATCAGGTTGCGACATGCTTCTGTCGTACGCAATCTGATCTACACAGATTCCATGTGTTCTTTCCTCAGGTTACAAATAATATAAGGATGTCGTTACTCCTTAGTAAGGTGGCATTTAGAAGTATGAGGGAAATCCCTCACAACAATTAACTCTTAAAGCTCAACAAACGCCGCTAGTGAATCATCACGATGGCCGTTACCATAATCATCCATAAGACTTGGGAATCTCCCAGGATGGACGTTCTGACTTTTCCGCTCAAGACCGTGATGAGGTGCATCACTCAAAAAGCCAGGACAAGAAACTCTCTTGTGCCGTGGTTTGATGCTCACATGTATGGAAATGTACGGCTCCCAGGGATGCCAACCGTTTTTCAACTGGACGGCCTCAATTCATGACCCATGTAGAAACAAATGTTTTATGTTTCTGTAAGAGGACGAAGTATAGGAGCAGTCTTAAGTTCTGACGACAGGCGCTAAGAAGCAGTTCGCCTATCATGTAAAGCAGAAACCACTTGCGCTATGCTACCTCGCGCAACTAGTTCCGCCTACGAGCGGGTCTGCAACAGCACAATACGTATGTCAGTTTCAAACTGTACTGTCGCCCGATAAGGCAGGTGAATGTAACAATAGTTCTGTAGTTTGCCGTCCAAGTTTTCGTCATCGCTCCATACAAAGTATGCTTGCCAGCACCCTCAACGGTCGAGAAAATTGCCACTGTTGAAAGAAACCCTGTAGTAGAGTGTAGCTGTCATTCTCGGAGGAGTGTTACTGTGATTTTATCTGACATAAAACGCCACCGATCACAATCATAATACGTTTCTGACTTCACTAATGATGCAATATAATCATTCTCCAGCGTTTAACTTGTCCAGAAAATGCTTGGCAACAATTCGCCTTTGAATCTTTCCCGTTGCAGTCCTCGGTAGATCGTCACTGAAGAATAAACGCTTCGGCAACTTGAAAGCCGCGATCTTATCTTTCAAGAAATCTATGATTTGCTTTTCATCAACTTTCATATCCGTTTTCAAGATCACAGCGGCATTTATCTCCTCCCCATATTTCTCATCTGGCACGGCGAAGCAAACGGCCTGTTCAACTGCAGGGTGAGATAACAAAGCCCCGTCAACTTCGATCGGGGAAATCTTCTCACCCCCACGGTTAACTAGCTCCTTGATCCTTCCCGTCAGAGTTAAATAACCCTCATTATCTAGCTTACCCTGATCACCAGTGCGGAACCATTCGCCAAAAAACGCAGTTTGGTTTGCTGTCCTATTGGTATAACCTTTCATGACGTTCTTACCTTTCACGCAAACCTCCCCGACTTCTCCACAACTGACTTCAAGTCCATCTTCATCCCTGATAGACACTACAACCTCTCCCTGAGGAAGTCCAACACAACCAGGTTTTCGAGGCCCAACGTCAGGAAGCGGGTTGCTTGTCATTTGATGCGCCGCTTCTGTCATCGCATATGCCTCCAGAACAACAGTCGAGAATGTCTTCTCCATACTTTCGAGAACAGAAGGAGCAAGACTGGCGGAGCAGCTTCGGATGAAACGCAGTTTCGGGACTGGGCTCGGACAATCTTTTTCCGCCCTAGCTAGCAATATCTGGTGAATCGTTGGCACAGCCGTGAACCAATTTGCACCACCGTCCACGAAACAAGACCAGAAATTGCTGGCAGAGAAACGACCCTTTGGAGGAATTAGTACTGCCCCTCCGGTCGCCAAGGGCGTGAGAAGGCCAGCCATAAGCCCGTGTACGTGGAACAAAGGCATAACAAGTAACCCGCAGTCGGATGGGTTTAGTCTATACGTTGCCGCTACATTTCGAACTGTACACATCAGGTTTGCATGAGAGAGCGGAACGCCTTTCGGACGTGAGGTGGTTCCAGATGTGTGCAAGAAGAGGCCAATAGTCTCCTGGTTAGGATCATTTGAAGGTTCAGGAACCTCTTCAGGAGCGGTCTTCAAAATATCCGTTGGAAACTCCCTGATGTGCACCTTCAGCTTGGAGCATGCAGTCCGAATCGGTGCGTCGACAGCAGTATCTTTTTGAATGACCACGGCCTTTACATCTGCATCTTGAATGTAGAACTCAAACTCTTCCGCAGTATACCCCGGATTGAGAGGAGTGACCACGCGAGAAATGCTCGTTATAGCCAAGAATGATACAACGAACGGAAGTCCATTTGGCATTACTACGGCAATCGCACTGTGTAGGGGAATCTCATAAAGCTGAGGAGCGTAATGGGCAACCAAGTTTCGAAGTCTTTTGTGAGTTACAGTGTGTGAAATGGACGGGGGTTCATCTTTGGACGCCGACGAAAACGTTATCAACGCTGGTTCTTCGCTCGTTGAGAGCAACTCTCGAAGAGTTTGACCGGAAGGCTTGGTTTTCGTTTCCTCTTCCGACATCATTTCCAGAACTAGTATTCTGAGATAGAACTGCAGAAGATTAAAATAGTTTCGGCGAAGAGATCTTCTGGTGGCAGCTCAAACCGAAAGGAAGGGCTTCTGGCACGGTTTTTCCGAATCTAACAACGAAGGTACTCGAACGTAACTCAATGTACCTTTAGTACTGTGCATGAACTCTATCTCCCAATATGCATAAATTTGCGCATATCATGGACACGTCAGAGAGGTGTTCGAAGTGAAACCCAAGTACCCTTCGTAGCCCGATCTTCAGAGGACATACAAAAATGTCCCCATAGAGTTTTTTTGTGGTCTGCAAAAGGACTTGATGATTTCGACGCGCCAAACGTCGTGGTGTGCAAATGTGAACGTTCTGACGCAAGCAGCAGGGGTATGTAGGAGTTTCTCCTTCACGCATCTAACTTGAATCGCTCACCATCTTCACAAGAAGAGGACAGCTGGCCGCTTCCAACCAGCTTCCCCTTGAACCCTAACAGATTCATTTGAATCCATGCTCCTTGTAGTACTTCATCGTCGAGCATAATGTTCTTGACAAGACGGATCTCGCAATCAGTTTACTTTCAGAGTGACATGGCGCGACTTGCTGCATTTGCACTTACCCTGCGTAATCCTCTTCTTCTGCTGGTGCAATGACGGTGTGTGTTTTAAGCTCCCCCACGTTCCTGCGTCTAACTTCGGCCGTAGACGCCCATTTCCTTCCTGTAGTCTGCAGAGGCTAGCACGATGACGAAAGCCGCATTTCTGAGAAGCCAGAAAGAAAGTGTGGATGCAAATGGCTTCCAGGAGTAAGAATGGGAACAGAAAGCGAAACTCCTTCCAAGACCAAAACCGGGTAATATTCTATGATGTTCCAAGTGGATCGGATCGTCTAATTTATTGTAGTGGAGAAGGGGAAACTGCCGATCTCTGCAGAACTAGTTTTCAGCTTTGGATCCACCTAGAGTCACAGGTCAAGTTTTCGCATGGGATGGAAGGAACCCGGCGCCATCCAGCGAATTTGTTACACCCCGGCCTTTGAAGCTAATGTATCTCCTGAAAACATGGCGCAGCGACGTGTACGTTGGTTTCAAATTTTCTTCGATGCCATTCGCATCATCGGTGACACATGGTGTCGCACGGCGGCAGAACCTTGATTACACATCCGTGGATGTTTTAGCTTCCGCCGTGTGAAGGATTTCTGGCGTCGGCTAAAGGTACGTGCGACACTACTGCCCCGCAGGCCACCGAAGTGTCTTTACCATCCTTAGCATCTCCACTTTCTGGCATATAGCCATTGGCACCAGAATTGTGGCTCTTAACACTACTGCACCAACTTTATTTGGTGTCGCATAACCACAGATGAGCTGGACTGCAACTGCTTAGCCGACATATCTGGTTCAATCACTCTGAACTATGCTTCTGACTATTACGGAAGATCTCAGTTCTATGATTTTGTCTGGAACTTTGAGGCTCAATGTAACGAGCGTACCGTTACCGGAATTGAGCAAAGTACCCAGGGCCCAGCCTTAGCAGCTTGTTGTACATGTTCTAGCGCAGCCCCCACTCTTGAGGCCTGACAGCTGTTACTGGTGAAAGCAACCCAGAAATCGTTTCTCCGCCTTTGCGGCTGGTGCTATCGGAAGCGAGTGACAATATGACTGAAGCCCCTTTCGAACTGAGATTGACACAGTCTTTTGACCCGACCCCGTTCCTTGGTCCGAATGTTTTAAGTACGCCCTAACGTTTTCATTCTCCTCCGCGGATCATTCGAAGAGGGTGCCGCGTGACGCTTCTTTCTAGTACCTATCGACGTTTTCACTTGTCTGCTGCCGGTATTATTTCTTAAGGAATCAAAAAGGACCCTGTCGCTTGACCAATGTCTAAAACTCGTTTCGACTAAGCCTCTCACAACTAATAAACATTTGTCCCAACCACAAATAATCAAAAGGTTGAGAGCGTCTCTTTCATCCTCTCTTATACTGCAGCAGGGATTGCAGAATGGATTGCGCCAAATGAGTGCCCGTACGCCTGGAGCGCTCGAGTGACGTTCACTGCCGTTGCGAGCGATCTTTCACCATCATCAGAACTCACCCATGCCATGGCTTTCACATATACGATCAGTATTGATCTCGAACATAATATCGACCACATCGAAGGCACAGACCGCTCTTGAACCAGCCGAAGCGTCTCGTGTTGCAATAGTGTTGCCCAAGATGTCGCCTTCTGGCACACCTGCGGAAGGCGGACTGGACCTATACGTTATGCCCGCTGTGATGACGTAACAAGACACTGCGTCGGTACCACTTACATCTATCGTTTTCTCATGTGCCTTTTGCCACAGAGCCTTCAATCTTGCCAAACGTTTCATTATGCGCACTGGTCCCATTTGGAAGCCCTTCGACCAACATGACGATACCGATGCCAACGAGATCGGATGCAAACGCCTCAGCGCTTGAGTTTCGAACCATATACGTACCTCTTCCACCTTCAAAAACAAGCAGCAAGCCCACAAAAGAACCTGTCTGTTTCGTTTGTCAGTTCTCCAAAGACTTGTTCATTCTTCCGCCCGTTTCATCTCCCAGCTCTTATGATACTCCAAAAATTTGATTACCTTAAGCGCTAAGAGATGTTGCAACTCGACATTTTCAATGCCAGACACGCTACGCAACCCACAAGCACTCTCAATGCTTGCATGATCACAAATGATAGCGGCTTGGAGAGGCCTGCCCACCCCATCACCATCAAGTGTGGCCACAATATCAAATGTTTACACTAGTTTGTAGAGATGAAACGCGCGTTTTTGTGAAGGAGCGTCTTTGGGAATCGAACGTAAGGCTCTCGCTGGTATCCCATCCCTTTACAAAAGAACAATTAGGCTACCTGCGGCTAAGAACTTCTTCGTAAGAAGGCTTCAAAACTGGAAGAAAGACTGGGCGTACCAAATTAGACGGTGTACCACAATACCCTGCCCAGGAAGGTAGTATCCTTCTTTTCAATAACGCCGATTGCTTATGTTTCGCCCTGTTTCCTCAGTTCGTGGGACAGAGACATGCTCGCATGTGTTTTCTCACGCTCTGAAGTGTTTACTTGTATCATTGAGACCATGTCAAGAAAGCTGCCGATTCGATAACGGAGATTATTCTTTTGCGCTTGTCAACGCTACGAAGCACTACGGCTCGAGTTTTAGAAGTTGGCCGGGGTGATTGGAGGCGGTTGGCCTCCATTCTCGAAGGAGCGTGGCCTACGGAAGAACGCTGTAACTTCGCACGGCTCTTTCGCACAAACCCCAGGTGCATTATTCGCAGACATACATCCCTTTGAGGAGAAAAGCTTCATGTCGTTAACAAACACCGGATTGCAGGAGGGTAAAAGCGGTGCACCGCCTCTCACATGGACGTATGAGCATGCCCAGTAATCGCCAAAGTAACCCCACGGCTGGGGTTTCATTTGATCGTTGTCTTGAATCGGATTACTTCCCGTGCCACCGAACCAAACCCATCCTAGGACATAATTTCCATCAGGAATACATTGGGGTAGGGTTATGAAAGCGACATAGTAACCAATTGGTGCTGAATGTTTCTCACCGTCATTGCCAATGATGGTAAAACCAAAATTGTCTGTCGACAGCTCAGTGGTATTTGCGGCCACAGGGATTGCTCCCCAACAGCTGTAGTGAAAGGCGTTTTGCTCATGAATGGCCTTGTCCATAGTATGTTCAGGTTTGACTAGTGAGAGCCGGATAAAGCCGCCAGGACCGTGATTGTTTCTGTGGTACTTGATGGTGATTGTTTGGCCGCGACTGTAAACGGCAGCAGGTTTGTCAGGCGAATTGAAATTCGAGTATCCGCCCTTGATACCCTTCAGATCGCACGGACCAGGACAATTTGCATCTGCTATGTCATCCAAACGGCAGTACTAATGTTCAAAATGTTAGCATTTGTATCAGTGTTGAAACAGCTTTGGAGTAACTCACACCTGGAGAAAAAGGTTGAGGTTGGCTAATAGTTGAGTGGCATAAAGCACTCTGGACTATAGCCATAAGTGTAACACCCAACGTATACTGCATCGGGACCATTTTCGCTTTGCATTCGGCTTTAAGAATCCTCGCTCGTGACTAGAAGGGTTTGTGCTCAGCATCCGAGCACCACGATGAAAGAAAAGGCGTTTATATTGTCTAAGATCCTGGCCAAACCAGTACAGCTGCGTGTCACTTTGATCAGCCGTCGAGAACTTTGCCCGGACAGTCATGATCGATGTCCACGTTCTTGCTTTCGGTTACCCTCTCCGTGATCACTGGCCACCGACACTTCTCCCCCAGTCTAGGTACAGAGCAATCTGCCACTATTCATGAGGTACTTGGGGCCACGGTGCACAGACGGTGCTCCAAGTGCGACGTGAAGTATTTGATTGATCTATTGGTCCGGCGTAGGGCAGAACGTGGACTGCTTGTGAAAAAGAAAGCTACCAGAGGAGGAGTTGTTCATACTCGCCTCCTTCTCGAAGTCGCCCTCTCAAGGGCAGAGCCGATACAGAACGCACAGAACACTGATCGTTATGTTTGGATTCTTCGGACGAGAACCGGCGCCGTGAAATAAATGCCCCGATCGTTTCACGGAGAGAATGCCTTTCATCGGACCTCACCGTGGTTCACCTGCACCATACCATCTATTGGCTCGACGGTTGGGAGGCAAGGGTTCTCGCGACCCTAGATTGAATGAATATAACGTACCTGAAAGAAGTACGTGGTGTGACCTCGGCTGACCTATAATCAAAACAATCTACTCGGTTTGATTGCGTACACGATCTGACTCTCCCGTGTTCAGGTGTCGATTGTTCGCCACAACCTCACTGGAAACACGAAAAACCCGTTCTCACGGATATTGTTGACGTCACTTAAGACGGCTGCGAAGTGTCGTCATGCACGCGATGGAGTTTTACGATAATGACAAATGATATCGAACAGGAGCGATTCGAGTACCAATAGATTTTTCTGACAGTTATAGGCGACTGAAAGTATCAAGTGGTTCAAAGACTTTACTGGTATCGGTTCCTGACAAGTTCAAGAAATTGTTTACTCAACGACAGGCGGAAGTTGCGCTTTCACAACTTTATGTTGGACACACGTTATCATTACACCCGTTTGGATCAGTGATGATTGGGAAGCGGTTGATATGTAATTGCAGGCCGAATGTTCTCAATTCTGTAGACCACTATGCGTTACGGTGTTCAAAGCGGGTACTGTCGAAAAGGTTTTGTTTCCTTCTCTTCACGAGCGTCAAGGTCTTGGTCTTGAAGAAATCACCATCAAAGGGCCTGATAGAGTGTTGGCTTTTTTGGTGAGAGAGCGTTTCTTCTAAAAGTAACGTTGTTTGCTACGTATTAATAGAACGTAGCATGCCCGTAAAAGAGAGAGCGAGAATGAAGAGGTTAAAACCATTACGAACGAGGGATCAAAGGCAATGATTATCGGTAGAGATACTCTCAAACGACTTTCATATCTCGACTGAGTATTTAGTAGCTACGTCGTTGGGTAAAGAGTTAGGGGTCTTAGAGGTGTTCCTTGGCTCACTAAGAATTAACGTACGTCACTCGCAATAAAAGAGTGTTTTGTGAATTCTTAGTATCTAGTGTTGCGAGCCGCAATGATTCGATATCGGCTTCACTGGGGAAGTAATATATATCTTCCTCGTTCATCTTCTCCAGATACACTTGCTTTAATGGGGAGGGCAGTAACAACGACTAGGAACGCCTCTTCCTCGAGTTTTGAACAATGATTCATGATGCAACCCACTTGCCCATGCTATTGGTGATGCTTTGGGCGCTGTCATATCTATCCGTTAAATCTCTGAAATCTGGTGCTCAACCAACTTAGCGTACTCCCCGTTTCTCCGTAAGAGAGATTCATGATTTCCGAGTTCCACAATAACTCCTCGTTGAACCACTGCAATGACATCCGCATTCCGAATCGTAGATAATCTGTGAGCCACAAGAACCGTACTTCGTCCTTGAATTGCGTTCTCAAGAGCCATCTGAACGGCCTTCTCACTTTCACTATCCAAGGCGCTCGTTGCCTCGTCTAAAAGAAGCAAAGGAGGTTTTCGAATCAAACTCCTGGCAATTGCTATTCGCTGTTTCTGTCCCCCACTCAACGAATCTCCTCTTGTACCTACATGCGTGTCGTATCCTTGAGGCAGTGCCTGAATGAAATCATGCGCATTTGCGAGTTTGGCAGCCTCTTCCACATCACTGATCGTTATGACGCTTCCACTGCCAAGATTCGCACCATAAGCAATGTTGTCAAAAACAGACCTATTGAAAAGCTCAGGTTCTTGAGAGACGAGTCCCATTGTGCTACGAAGACTTTGAACATTGATGGAATCTGAGTCTTTGTCATCAAATTTGATACTCCCTTTTCGAATTGAGTAGAATCGTTCCAACAACAAGATGACAGTACTCTTCCCGTGACCACTGGGTCCAACAACGGCCACAGTCTTCCCTCGATCAATATCCAGGCTAAGCCCACGAAGCACTCGACAATCAGGTCTTCTTGGATACTCAAAGAAGACCTTCTTCATTGAAATCCCCTTCTCGATTCCACAGATGCTGTCCCCATCTGAGCTGCTTGGATCTATTTCGCTCGAACGGTCAATCAATCTGAAAATGTGCGTTGCTCCCCAACCTAGCTGCAACAAGATCGGGAAGAAACGCAGCTGCTCCACCCAACATTGCCGCGCTGAACATCAAAGCTAATGTACTCGTAAACATTTCATCATATTCGCAATACCGTTTCTCCACAAACGTGCCTCCAGCTTTGTACGAGGCATACCATATCATGGACTTACAAAACTCCGAAAAGCCGTATGCAACTCCGTTCACAGCGCTACTCTTACGCTTTGACACCATAGTCTCGTTGATCTTCGAATTATAACGATCTGTGAAAACATCTTCAACCCCAAGATATCGCACTGTAGAAATATTATCCACAGCTTCTACCGCAATTCCGTTGGCTGCTGAAAACAATTTTCGAGTACCAGAATCGATGCCCGCGGAAGCCCGTACTTCGAAGTATCCTCCTAGAATATTTCCAGGAATAATGGCGAGAACGATGAGGGCGAGACGCCAACAGGTCACAAAAGAAATGATCAAGCCAGCACACAGAGCCGCAAGAATGTTCATCGTGATACCAAGGAGATCACCTGTGAGGCCCTTCACAGCTGTAGCTTCAGTGGAAAGTAGCTGAGTCAATGATCCCATAGAATTTTCTTGAAGATCGAAGTATCCCATCTCCTGTCGAAGCAAGGAACGAAAAGCTAGGCGACGAAGTTTCATAGTGAGGATTTCGCCTGCTACGTTCAGAGCACTATGCTGCAAGAAATTTCCCACGAAACTCATTCCTGCAAGAATCAAAAACGCAACACACCACTTCCGAATACCGCTCGAACTGTTCCCTCGAAACATGACGTCGATAACCTGCGTGAGAGGAATGGAAGTGAGGGGTAGTACGACAGCTTGGAGGATAGAGCCGAAGACACCAACCGCAATTAAAGGCCACTCCTGGCGTGTTAACCACAAAGCTCTTAAAAAGAGTCCCTTATCCAGAGGTGGTCTATCGTCTGCATCTTCTGGACGTTGTACGGACTTAGAAATAGAGTCTGTAGCCACTGTGAAAGGAATGGAATCCTTCGTCGTAAAAGTTGGCCCCGGAAGTCTTTCTTGGTCATCTGTATCATCGGCAAGCTCATACTTTTCCTTTTCAAACTTTTGCCTTTCAATATTCTGCAGCTCCATTAACTTTTTGTAAATACCGCCTTCTCGACGAATTAAATCCGAGTGAGTCCCTCTTTCTTGTACAGATCCGTTGTCAATGCAGGAGATGGCTCTTGAGCCACGAACAGTGCTTAGCCGATGTGCTATCGTTATAGTAGTGCGACCCACAGAGGCTCTTTCTAGAGCATTTTGAACTATACTCTCACTGGCAGCATCGAGACTAGCCGTGGACTCATCCAGAATAAGAATCTTCGGATTGCGCACAATTGCTCTCGCGATGCATATTCTTTGCTTTTGACCGCCGCTCAATAATGCACCACGCTCGCCAAGAACAGTGTCGTAGCCGTCTGGTAGTTTCATGATAAACGTATGAGCATTGGCTATCTTTGCAGCTTCAATAACTTGCTCGTCGGAAACGCTACGCGGTGTCATAATTCTATTCCCGGATTTCTCATCCATTGAAAAGTCCATTCCCGCACCAAGGGCAATGTTTTCCTTGATGGAAAGTCTGAACAGGGATGGAGTCTGCGCAACAATGCCCATCTGAGATCTCAGCCAACACACGTTGAACTCACGAAGATCGACACCGTCCAATGTAACACTTCCATTTGTTGGATCATACAAGCGCATAACAAGACGGGCAACAGTAGACTTTCCACAACCTGACTTCCCCACAAATGCTTCAGAAGTACCCTCCGGAATCTCAAGATTGAAATTCTTCAGCACCATTCGACGGTCCTCCACACCTTCCAACTGATACGTGAAGTCCACGTTGCGGAAACAGAGACAGCCAGAAACCTGATGGTCCGGAATACGCCCCACATCACAATCGAGTGGATCAATCTCGCTCTTTCGTTCAATTATCTCGAACACTCGTGGGGCTACCCCCTGTGCGACGGGGATTGATTTAAACGCCGGGCCAGCCGTTCCCAGCGAGCTAGCTCCAATCGCAACAGACAAAAACACGAGCAGAACATCTCCCGGTGAGTTCTCCCCAGTACGCACAAGACGAGATCCATACCAGAAGCTCAAAGCATAAGACATAATGATAATAGAAAAGGCAGCTCCAAGACCAATACCGGAAATCAGTGCAGAACGAACAGCTGTGCGAAACGCCCGCTTTAAGGCGTTCTCATAGCGAGACGCCTCTTCTTCTTGCCCTGAGAACGCAGTAACAGTTCGCATGAGACGCAGACCCTCAGTTGCAACAGCGGTGGCCGCCGCATAGGCGGAATTTCCCTGCCCCTCAGCGGCAGCATTGAGATATCCAAACACTAACCCGGTGCACAACAAGAGGGGAGTGATAGCAAGAATCACCAAGGTGAGCTTCCAACCGTACACGAAGGCTATGATAATTCCCACAAAGAAAGTGGAGGTGTACTGAACGCAGGTGGGCAGCTTATCTCCGATACCAGATTGAATGAGATTAATATCATTTATGATGAGGTGTGTCAAAATACCGGTTTCTTGATGGTCGTAAAAATGACAGTCCTGTCGGAGAAGCGAACGAAAACACAGGGTGCGCATTCGATTTCCAATACGATTCGCAGCGTAAATAGCCAAAGAAAGCTGTGCAGTACCAAGCACAAAACTGGCGATGGCTATAGAAAGAACAAGATTGGAAGATGAAGAATAAGATGCTGAAATAGCGGAAGTTAGCGAATAGTTCGGGTCGGACTGAGGAAGTAGGGTATTTCCAAATTCATCCACAACACTGCCAAAGGTAGTGATGAGAATAGGGAACATGGCACCGTGAACGGCAGCTATGGCAACGGCCGCCAACACCATAGCCTTGTCCAAACTGGAAGCATACCGAAAGAGCCTCCAGTAGCGGATTCGGGATGCTTGGTTGGACTGGTCAAATTCCTTCTCAGACACTCGAGGCTTTCGGCGACGACGCCATCGCGGCGAAGGCTTGATGGGCAAAGTAGCATCAGCGCGAGCAATATTAGCGCGCCCATGCTCCTTCGTAGGCGGGCGCTCCGCAGGCATTTTTAAAACAGGGTCCGGCATGTCTCAGAAGAGTTGACAGAATGATAGGCATGAGCGACAGCACCGTGGTCCGTTTTAGGCAGTCTTATGAACAGCGCCGCATTGCGTATCTGTTGCATACGGCACCTCTGAAGTGCAAGTGGGATGGCACGCGAATTTCGTCGGCTGGTACTGCAATCATCAATCAACGGGATCTACACATGCGCAACAATATCTGCTGAAATAAAAACGTAGTGAAGGCTACGAATAGTTGATGAAAATCTCCACGAGGAAGGACATTCCCCCCCCCCCAACTACCGCGGCGGCCATTAGAAACGCAATCTTCTTGCATCTTGTGACGCGCCGTGGCACGTGGCCGTTAGCGGTTACTGAGCGGATGGGTTTGCACAGTACAGTATGTGCCTAGACGGATACGCGGCCAATCAAAACGCACTGCGTAGCGTTACATCGCTGACCAGCATGGAACCGTCCCAAGTTGGGACTCCCAACATCACACATAGTGCCATCACACGTAAACACAGCTTCGTGCGTCTTCTGTGACAAGAACTACTTGGCTGCAGCTTCCTCGTCATCTTCTTCTACTGTTCCTTCCATCGAGATTGCCTTCGAGGCTTCCCCTTCGTCAGCAGACTCTGATTTCTGTTCCGATTCTTTCGTTTTCTTACTCGCGTAGACACATTCTTCCGGGACTTTGTTTGCGACTTCATCTCCAATTTGAGGGGCAACTTGATTGGCGACTTTGCTCCCGACTCGGTCGCAAGCTTTAGGTGCAGAGTCATTTACAGCTTTCGGTTCATCCTCATTGGCAGCCTTGTTGTCCGCTTCATTGGAAATTTCGGGAGCAAGTTTATTGGTAGCGTTGTTAGCTACGTCCTCACTGGAAACGTTTGCAGCTTCATTTATACTTTCAGTTGGGGCTCCATCAGCAATTTCAGTGGAGTCCGTAGCCGTCACTTTGCTCTCAGTTTGGCCAGCAACTTGATCCGTAGCTCGGTTTGCAACTTTGCCAACATTTTCGTCTTTCTCTTTTGTGGCCCTCTCTTTTTTCGTTTGTTTTGGATTGGAAGGACAAGCAGCCTCCCTGAGATTCAGTTTTGCCAGCTGGTAGTACTTTCGAAACGTTCCGATACAACAACTGGTCTTCATAACTTCTACAATCAGCACCACATCCGGCTTTGTCAAATCTACTTTATAGCGCGGTTCATACGCATGAATAGCGGCCGCAATGGCATCGATATATGCATCCCTTTTCGCAGAATTGTTGAGTCTTGCGCGGAACACAATAGCATATGACACACCTCCCTGCCGCTCCACGACGGGAAAGTGCTCTTTGACGACGGTCAAAGCCACGGTAATGGCCGTGTCGACCTTCGCGTAGCACGTGCCATATATAGGGAGCACTCGGATACAATGGCGAGAACCAGCATTGCCAGTCTGTCGTGCTTCGAGCAACGCGCGTTCCACTACTTGCTCCAGATCGGCTTTCTGATCATTGACGCGAAGGAATACGGCGCCTTTCACGTCGGCCACGACACGGGTGAACACTTTGTCACTACCCCCTCTTCGCAAGTCGTCCAACTCTTTTTCTAGTGGATCACCACCGGTACTCGCCTTGCTGTCGCCGTCGCCCTTGTGCTCACCCTCATCGCCGTCGCGGCCTGCATGCCTCGGGGCCTCACCGCCACCCGCGCACGCCTCCTTGACGAAACGGGACAGAAGTACGACGGCGTCACGGAAAGCATGATGCTCGTGGCCCGGGGTGCAGCCCACAAGCACGCCACATTGCGCCTGACTGAGATCGGCGCGTCGAACAGTATGGACGCCCACCGTGCGAAACTTCTTCCGTCGCGCTCGAGAGGACAGTGCGGCATTTTTGGGGGCGTCCCGCTTCTGCGGCAGCGTTGCATCCATGTGGACGACGGTAAAGTATGGCAAGTTGTTGGCCGTCGCAAAGCGCGAGCGGGAGCACGTTGCGCTTCGCCCAGACTGTCCGTGTAGTACGGTGCTCTCGCCGGCGATGAGCTGTGCGCTGTGTTGCGGCCAAAAATGGAGAGTGTTCTGCGCTTGGCGTGGGCGTGATGTTGTTGCCGCCAACGCACACTTGCATTACAGTGATGCCCTGGTGGTGCCGCACACATGCCACAAACAAGCCAACCGTGGCCTACTGTATGTTGTCTCAAGGGTTTCGGTACAGTAAACGAAGGTACTCTGCTGCCGGCGCAGACTTGGCACTCTGACAGTTTTGTCAAAGTCCAAGCTCATAGACGAGCAATCACAGTATTCTTCGAGAAGAGTGGGGTCGTCGCAGGCATCGCGGGAGAAACGTCTTCGGCACGCCATGATCCTATTCTGGTTGGCCGCGTGCACCATCATGTTGGCAAATTGCATGCACAGTTGTTATCCTTCCCTGTAGATAGGTGCTGCTTATTGGCAGCGCAGCCCATGTTCTCGTTACAGCGAGGAGCGCGTGGCCCTGTTCACGGCTTACAATGCCACCCGAGCACGCACCTTTTCCCATCGACGCCCCAGTGATTCTGGAAAGGGTTAAGGGGTACAGAGGGTTAGCAATGCTACCTCCGTGTACCAGCCGCATGGTGCCATGCCTTGGTGCACATTCCCTCATCGTAGAAATCATCCTTGTCTGCCACCTTCGTCACACACACAAAGAGCGCTTCCAAGCCACCTGAAAACGATATCATACCGTTGCTACCCTTGTGCTGTACTACTGAACTGTGTCTGACCACACACACGACGAAGAAACTGCAACGAATTGAAACAGCGGCGGTAGCCAGTAACTTACGTACTTGTTTCTCATTCCTTCGCCTTGCAGAGCACTGTACGTCGCCTCCTATAAAAGAGCCCCAGAGCTGATACCAACCTACGCCGCTTCTTGCGCTTTCAGTGCTCTTCGTAAAATCCACAGCTTTCAGCTTGTCGTCGTTTCCAAGCACCCCCCATTTCCGTGATGATTCGTCAAATTACGATCCTGTTCCTCTCCCTCGTCGTTGTTCAAGCCTCAACCTCCTCCAGGAGAAGAACGTGCACGGGCGAGTCTGAATACGTTGTCAACTTCACCAACGTCTTGACCCCGGAAAGATTCGGTGATAGAATTCCGGAGGGCGGCCTTGTCTTCTCCCCCCTGGCCGGGGCCTCCCATTCCAACCGCGTCTCCCTGCTCACCGTCAGAAGCTTGGCCTCGCCACAAGTTGAGCAAATCGCTGAAACCGGCCAGAATGGTCGATTTGTCGCTCTTGCTGAAAGTCTTGTCGGAAAGGGCGTGAGGACTGCTGCTGCTGCTACTGGACCAACCATGCCTGGAAATTATACCGCCCTCAGGTTCACCGTTGACTGCGAGAACCCCTTCATTACCGTTGTTGGCATGATAGCGCCATCGCCTGATTGGTTGGTACAAATCAGTAACATCCCCATGATGCGAAGAGGTAGATTCCTGGAAAGGAGACGCGGAACACTCATCGCATATGACGCTGGTACAGATGACGGTGCTAACTTCACAAGCCCTGTTGACGCTTCACTGGACATGCCTACTGAGCCGCAAAAGAACATTGCCCCTCTCGTTGAAGACGAGACAGATGCCTTCAATGGACGCTTCATCGGTACATACGTTATCACAAGGGTTTAACTTTCATTGAAATGAGTTACGGTGCACCCGCCAACTTCGTCTCGTGGCCGACATAATTTCCTCGACGTTTATAAATGATTCCTCTGTCCCCAGAGGTAAATACTTCACTCACCAACAGTGGTAATAATTCCCAATACAATAGTTGTATCTGCTCCGCATTCCTGGGATGCTCAAATTTCCTGAAGCGTTCTCGCCATACCCACCGCACCAATGATGCGGCTCATTTGTTGACAACACTGAGGCGACTAATTCTTCAAGCACCATACCGAAACAGGATTCGGCGAAAGTCTTTTTTGCTCGTTTGCAGTCACTCACGGTTTGTTTTTGTACACTCTACGAAGGTGTAGAAGGGTCGAATATGTGGTACTATTTCTTGATTCTTTCGTCATGATATGACACATACCATATATCATTTGTACATGTGCGGTCACATATTATGCATATCCTGAAGGAACGTAACTGAAAATCAGCAGTGAGGTCGTCGCCTTGATTTGTGATGATTTGTTCTTTGAGCATCACGGTTATCAGGAGGGAAACCCTACTAGACTAACTTTTCATCTTTTAGGCCCTGTCTTCACTGAGAAACTTGATCACAGCGCAACAGTGGGACCATCCCATTATTCCTACTTTTCCAGTAGACAAGAACCATTGAGACAGTTTCATTGACACTATTGGTTACAGTTATGTACGGAGTATGAATTCTCACGGAGCACGTAAGCTCCATTTGTCAGCCATGAACACATTCAATTCTGGGCTGAATTGAATGCTTTTGGTTTTGAATACTGTTTGGGTACGTTTGGACGAGTGGAATCGAGTGCATTTGACAGAAGCAAATCTGCACTTCTGTCTTGCATTCGCGTACCTTCTTCGATTCGACTCTCGCTCCAATTTAAGAGCGGACAGTACAAACGCGGCCAGATAGCTTTAATTTAATTCTAGTAGAAAGCTAGGAGAGGACTGACACGACCCCTTCAAATGGGTTGTTTAAAGCGTAGAGAGGGATTTTCCTCATCGGCCCTTAGGGCCGTTCTCCGAGTTGACGCAGATGATAACAGGAAAGTTTGTGAATTGTTGATTACCGCTTTTCAAAAATAAAAAAGTTCTCTCAGTTTTCCAAACAATTCTGTTAATAATCATTCGTATGCATGACATAAGAGTCCGCACATGCATGACTGAGAGTTCGGCAGCTGCTTGACGCCCAGCATGACTGATCGTCAACTTGAACGTGCTATCAAACTATTGCAGCTTTCTTGTTTACTAAAGCTGCCCTCTCGCGGAAAACATAAGCAATGGCTTTGCAGAGTAGCTCTCTATATTAAATACACTGTCCTGAGGTGTACGACGGAAAATCAGTCGCTGCCTGAATCACAACATATCTCTCCACGGCCTCCTTTTGATCATCGCAGGCACATATCTAGATTAACTGACCCCATGTTTACACGTATGTACCGGCTAAGTTAAACACAATATTTTCTACTGCATTCGGTGTTGCTTGTATCTCTGAAACGTAGGCCAAGGCAATATTCAGTGGTTGCTAGTGCGGTTTCACCTGCGGTGATGCTATTTGTGGTACTAAGTCTTTTGGCAGGTTCCAGTTATTTGGACTTGTACTGGCCGTACAAGATGGCTGTATCTACGATAAATTGTGTATTTGAAGAAACGCTCTGTGCGTTAGACAGGTTGTTGCCGAGTATAAAGTTTCCTACAACAGAAACAGCATGTTTGGAGAGCGCAAGAAATTTACAGACCCTACAAAATAATCTCTTTAATGCCGTCATAGCAGCACTGGACGGGATTGCAATTGAAATAGTCCAACCTTCTCTATCAAAAGTTACCGACCCACGTAAATACTACAATAGGAAAGGGTTCTTTTCCATTGTCGTGCAAGTTGCAGTTGGGGCGAACTACAAGTTCTCGTTTATATCAGCGCGCCATGCCGGGGTAACTCATGACAAAACCGCAGTGTCAAATACTAAACTATATGATTTATTGATTATTGACCGTCTTCCCGGTTGGGCTAAAGTGTTTGAAGATGACTCTTATTTGAATAGACACCGAAATTTAAACCCGTACTGCAGGATAAACTTATTTATGAAACAGGATATTATCAACTACTATCACTCATCCGATAGAATTTGTGCAGAGCTGTCGTATAGTGGCAGAAGGTCTGACCTTTGGGGTTGTCAATATACTCCACTGACCTGTAGGTGATGGACACGAGGGATCATCGGCCATGCAGCTCCGGGCGAGCTACCATCTAAGTGTTGTCAGCCACGTGTAGTGTTGACGTGTACCTTCTGGTTGAGTAATTGTTAGTAATAGTAATTGTAATTATATGTATTTTAGTACAGTAGTTGAGTGACCACCTGGCACTGTAGCCAGTGCTGGCCAGGTCTCTGACACTAGGTCAGAGACCGTGCCTTGCTGGCACCTCCCGGGTGATCTGAAGACTGCAGTCCACTGCACATAGGGAACTGCACCTCTCCCATCCTAATCTGATAAAGACAGGCACCACTTGGGTCACGACTATACCTTTTGGTTCATCGTTTCTCAACTACCACACAGGGATTCCCGCCCGTCGACGCCTACCATCGTTCACCCACAGGGTATAGGCTAGTCGCCCCGCCGTTTGCCCATGCGGGTTTTCACGGTGCCCTGTTACCGTCGAGGTTTACAACGTCTACCTTCTAAGGTTGAGCGTCAACACGCTCCCTACGGTTGAGCGTTACCACGCTCCCGAGACAAGACAGTAGCATACCCCAGAGATGATTGTACGACAGGAGCAAGCATTCGGGATGTTAGTTTCCCGTTTCGGTATGTTTTGGTCGGCATTGCGGTATCCCATTGCGAAGTCAACATTGATCATTATGGTTGCAACCAAGCTACACAACTTTATAATCGACAATGCAGATTCCTCTTTGTTTAATATGATTCCGTCTCATATCATGAACAATGTACATGGCTATCCTGGAGTAGATTTTCAAGATATACTACTGTCGTACAATCATCTCTGGGGTCTGCTACTGTCTTGTCTCGGGAGCGTGGTAACGCTCAACCGTAGGGAGCGTGTTGACGCTCAACCTTAGAAGGTAGACGTTGTAAACCTCGATGGTAACAGGGCACCGTGAAAACCCGCATGGGCAAACGGCGGGGCGACTAGCCTTTACCGTGTGGGTGAACGATGGTAGGCGTCGACGGGCGGGAATCCCTGTGTGGTAGTTGAGAAACGATGAACCAAAAGGTATAGTCGTGACCCAAGTGGTGCCTGTCTTTATCAGATTAGGATGGGAGAGGTGCAGTTCCCTATGTGCAGTGGACTGCAGTCTTCAGATCACCCGGGAGATGCCAGCAAGGCACGGTCTCTGACCTAGTGTCAGAGACCTGGCCAGCACTGGCTACAGTGCCAGGTGGCCACTCAACTACTGTACTAAAATACATATAATTACAATTACTATTACTAACAATTACTCAACCAGAGGGTACATGTCAACACTACACGTGGCTGACAACACTTAGATGGTAGCTCGCCCGGAGCTGCATGGCCGATGATCCCTCGCATCCATCACCTACAGGGTCAGTGTAGTATATTGACAACCTCAAAGGTCAGACCTTCTGCCACTATAAGACAGACCCCCTTCCTACCCGTGAGGCACGCCCCGTGTTTCCTTCCATCAAACCATAGAGTTGTAGCGAACGACAGCGGCGCGGGCATCGGAGTGGTGTCTGTGCGCGACGCGCAATCCCTTGAGGTTCATAACTCGGCGCCAGTATCGGTTGGGGAGGGCGCGCGACGACGTCGGCGCACGAATTGAGCGACAACCATTCAGGTAGGGATTGTCATGAGGGCGATGCAGTGTAACTAGCGCGTTCGCCGACCCCTTTTCGGTAGTGGCCCTGCTTGCTTTCGATTCTGCTTCCGCATAGCCCACTGTCTAACCAAGTTGGTATCTCACCTTTTCCGGTTACTCAGACTTCAGTTCCCTCCTAGGTCCCTGCGCAGCGCCGTCCCGCCTGGTCGTTCCCACGGCTCGACAACCCTTCAGGAATTGCTGCCCTTAATTGGCGGCGTCGCGACCGTCCCGTGCTGTCCAGCTTTCCCTGAAGGTTTCCTGGCTACTCGACCTTTCAGGTTTCGTCTACCCTGTAAGGAATGACTCGTAGCGCCGGTGGGGCCTGAGCCTGCGTCGATACAACCATTGAGGTGTTGGCCTGGGTCCGTGGTGGAAGCTTCCGGCTGTAAGACCTTATTGGTGTTGAGCGGCCCCGTCGGTAATTACGCGAACTTTTTCCGGTTTTGCGTTCCGGTTTACCCTCAAGGCGATGACAGGATCGCACCGCCTCCACGCACGCGTTCGAATCGGTTCGGGGCCACGTCGGTGCACCTCGCGCCGCATCGTGGATTCATCACTGATACCTCGAAGGGGTGGGTCGTCCCCACAAGCAGCAGAGAGACATGAGATGCCGGTGACCATTGGGATTGAAGAATTCGGCGATTCCGAGGGGATTGATACCCCTGCAGTTATGCCTTTAAGGTCGGATTGGTCCCGTTCCACGATACCTCAAAGGTCTGGACCCTCTCGCGACCGTACGCCGGCCACTGCTGTACCTGAGAGGTCGGTGTCGGTACTATTGGCAAGGTTGGATACTTTGGCCGTCTCCTCAGAACGGACCGAGGAGGCTCCACTTCGAAAGGATGAATACCCGCTGGTGTTCACCGCGGCGGTGGAGGTCGAGTCATCACCTCGTTCGTCGGGTCGAGCTACGGCCTTCCCAACCATGTCAGGTAGTGGCCCATCTCGTGGCCGTGGACGCGGTGGTATTACCAAGAGGGTGACTCGCTCGACTTCGCGAACGCCTACCAACATTGGGTTTGACAGTATGCCTGTCCCTGTGACTGAGTTCTCCCCTGGGACTCCGGCTGACCCGTACCAACGCAGTGGTGGACTTCCTTCGACGACCCAAACCAATTGGGCTCACAATCTCGCGTTTGGTGCGGCGAACCGGACGACGAGCCAGTATGGACCTTTTGGTATTACCTTCGACCAGGTGACGAACAATGACCTGTTGAAGCACGATTGGCCTGTGGCGGTGGAGAATTCGTCATTTCCGGCAGCTCTTACCAGACCACAATTGGATACCTACTTGGGTTTGTCCCGTTGGGACTGCGAGCGCCTTCGCTCCGTTCCATTGCTCTTGAAAAAACGGGACCAAGATTATGAACCTCGTCAGGGTCGGCTGGAATGTTTCCAGAGTCGGCAGCGTCATACACCTTTGAGGTATTTCATCCCGCCGATATATCCGAGCGACTTGCCGTATGTGCGCATCAAACTGGAGCTGGATTATTACCGTCGATTGGTGGTGCAAGTGTGCCAGTACCCGTCTATTCCGGAGACTTACCTTCCGGTTTCACCTGACTTGGTTTCCCTGAATCGGCCTTTCACCACTATCAATTGGGCTGACCGTAGTAGGTGGGGCGAGGATGCAGCGACGGAGAGTCGCGTTCGCACTCGCAACTCTTACACTCGCGTTATGCATATGTTTCATAACGTCGAGTACTTCTCACAACCTACGAAGGGAAGACGCGATTGGTACGTGCTTCGACCAAAGTGGTGGGAGTCCTATGAGGTTCTATTACCGCTGAGCGTGCCCACTCCGCCGGTTTCGGCGTACTTCGGGAGTCAGGTTTCCCGGAACCTAGAGCGGTATTACCTCATTGGGTCGATTGCCCTCTCGGTGTGGACCGTGTTGGTTGCCATCCTGGCTCTGGAGGCCACCCGTTACGGTATCGATTGGGATTGTCGCAACCCCGACTCTGACATATACCGAGATGGTGTTCAACGTGTGGGTCGCATCTTCTTCATACCTCCGAGGGTTGCCCAGGATACTTCCCGATTTGGTTACGAGAACATCGTGGAGGGGACCGATTATACCGTGAAGGATTTGGACTCGTATCTCGAGCAGAGCAAGAATTACCATTGGGATTCCCATCAAGGTTGGAAGGCTTTCGATCCCGCAACTTGGGAGATTGTGCCTCGCCACTCCCAATATTATCCCGGGGTGCCTCCTGTTTATGGAGCTCCCACGAGCCCCGAACCTTATCACGGTACTGTGGAGACACCGGTTGGTCGTTATGGTGGTCCCTTCCCGTCCGAGCCGATACCTCAAGGTCGTAAGTCGCCTATCCCTAAGGGTGTGACTCCTACTCAACCGAGCTCCTCGCGGGTTGCTGGTCCGGTTCGACCTCTGTTGGCGGGTATGGCTCGTCCTCCGCCTCAACCTATGATGGATTCTCCAGCCGTGGTCGGTTTGCTGGCTCGAATTCGCCAGTCTTACGTCACCAACTTTCAGAGGGCTGGGCCTACCTCCGTGGTCGCTGCATTGACGCTCCTTGAAGGTTTGCTGACGCGCCATGCGCAATACATGAAGGCGCTGAACCGACTTGGTGAGTTCCGGAATCAGTTCCAGTTGGACATGTACCAACTGGCCACCCGTCAGGTTGCAAATCTGGCAAGCGTCTCTGCTGCTGCGCCATCTGATCCTTTGACGGATCCCCTTCTAGGTGCAAACTTGAACCCTTCGGTTTTGCAACCTGCTCCGGCGGTTCCCTTCGTTCATCCTCTTTTGGTTTCGACTCCTCTCCCCAGTGGCGGGGCTACCGCTCCTTCGCTACCTCTTAGGTCGATGGCTCCTAGCATTTCCGCGGGTTTTCCTCCGTGGGTAGTCAATAACCCGGGTATTCCTGATTCCATTGCTCCTAAACCGACAGGTCCTTCTTAAAGTAAATTGTTGTCTCTTCTACTGTTCCATTCGGTTGTTCTTTCGTGTCCTCCCTTGTAGGCAATCTGACTCATACGCGTCCACCTTCTGCGAAAAACGACGTATCTTCTCCCCCTTCCTTAGACCTGAGTACCACGAAGGTCTAAGGTTAGCCGTCTGCAGGCATCGGCTCCTTGAGACAACGCCAATACCTGATAGGGAAGTGTGGGGGTATTGCGGCTGGGGGTTCGAGGGTGTCCCCTTCTGAGCCCCAGCCGTACCATCTGGCGGTGTACTTCAGACCATTGTAGGTTTGCGTGTGGCCCACAAGACGTTCAACGGGAAATTACTCTGAGGTTTGGTCCTGATCTTTCGGGGGAACGCCACCTCGAGGGTTCATATGTTCCGAGTTGGGAGCTTCGTGCGTGGGAGGCGGGTCGGGAGCTCCCGCTGTTACCGTGTGAGGTTCCATTTCCGTCCCTGTTAGAGGTTTGTAATCCGGATTATCCCGTTGTAGTTCATCATTCACCTCAATTGGGGTGGGGTCCTCCGAGGGTTGAGTGGGCAGAGCTACCGCTCTGGGCTCTCGGGCTGAGATGTCCGCCTCCACGTGATGTTGAACCGTTTCAGGTGCTTCCGTAATACGGCCAATTGATATCGTATTCTGTATTCAATCTTGGACAAATGTAACGGTGAGGTCTGATGCGTTCAATACCTTATAAGGTCCCACTCATTTGGGTAGAAGCTTTGAATTGATATCTCTATCAATAGCTTCATCGTCCGCTTCATCACCCGGTCGTGGTCTTTTACCTGAAGGTGGGTTGTCTATGTAGACATATTGTCCCGAAGATACGGAGCCCAATTTGGTTACCCTACGGTCGTGGTCGGCCTTGCATCGCTTCTGGGCTGCAGTGAGGCGGCTCTCTGCATGTTTGAGAGCCCTCCTCAACCTCACAAGGGTATTTCACTTGACCTGGTCAAGGGTCTGTGCGCCAGCTGCAGTGCTGGTGGTATGATCTCCCTGCACTACAATACCTGGGGGGTGTCGCGAAAGAACCAAATCAAAGGGAGTGGTCTGCGTTGACCGGTGTACTTGAAGCTTATAGGAGTAGTTGAGCGGTTTCATCAGCTCATCCCACCCAGTTTGGTGCTCTTCCGTTTAGTGTCGTAGTCTTGATACCAATGTGTGGTTAAAGCGCTCTACCTGTCCGTTCGTCTGCCGGTGGTAGGCAGTAGTGAAATAGGGCTTGATACCCAAGAGGTTACAGACTGCTTCGAAGAACTTCGATGCCAAGTTTGAACCATTATCGGTAAGTAGGAAAAGTAATGCTCCATACGGGTAGACCCATTTGTTGTGGAACGCGATCGCCAGCGTGGTTGACTTCGTCTCCTTTAAAGGTATAGCTCTCGTGAGCTTCGAGAACCTGTCGGTGATCACTAGAATGTGCTGATACCCATTCTTGGTTTTGGGAAGTGGTCATAGAAGGTCTATCGCAATAAACTCCAGCGGACCCGCTGCTAGAAACAGTTTTAGGTACTTTCGATTCTTTCGAATACAACCGCGGGTACAAACACAAGATTCGCATTGACCTACAAAGGTATAGACATCATGGGCCATATGAGGCCAATAGAACTGTCGCCTCAAGGTCTAATACATCCTGGTGGCACCGGGGTGTCCCGATAGTCGCGGGTAGTGCGCGAGATACAAGACTCTCGGGCACAGTGCCTTCGGAACCACCTTTTGAAGGCTACCATCCAATGTTGACCTTCTCATGATGTACTCATTGTGGTCCACATCGAACGGTGATCCTTTGAAACCATTTTGGTCAGCCAGGGTTCTGCAATACGCATCCTGGGCCTGTTCCCGTAGAAATTCCGCTCGGGTTACAGGCATGAAGTTCGTTTCCTCTAGGGTCAGTATCTGCGTTGCCATGTCGGTGTTCCGCAAAGTACCTTCTTCAGGTAAGTCCCAATATCCTTCTAGGTGTTCGCCGGTACCATTTTGGTTTGATGACACCAAAAAGCAAGGGATATCATCGTCCACCGGTTCTGTCTCTAACCCTGAGGTGTTTAAGCGTGACATAGCGTCAGCTATGTTGTGCTTAATACCTGGACGGTACTGTACGTCGTATTCAAACTCCGACAGGCTCAAACTCCAACGGGCAAGTCTACCGGACGCATCTGCGAGTCCGAGGATCCACCTTAAGGCGTCGTGGTCCGTGCGCAACGTAAAGCAATCACCATAAAGGAATGGACGGAGCATCAACATGCTCCACACTACTGCTGGACATTCCTTCTCGGTTACAGTGTAGTTCTGCTCCACCTCATCCATAGCGCGGCTCCAGTATCCTATAGGTAATTTGTCTCCGTTGTGGTGCTTCTGCATAAGACAACAGCCAATTTGGGCATGGGATGCCTCTGTATCCAGCGTGTATGGTAGACCTGTTTTCGGTAACGCTAAGATTGGCGGCGACAACAGCGCTCGTTTCAATTCCTCAAAGGTGTCCATTTCTTCGTTCGATAGATTCTCAAACCGTTCAGGTTCACCTTTCTGGAGCTTCCGGTTGAGGGGAGCCGCTTTTTCGCGAATCCCTTCACGAAGCGACGATAGACGTTACATAAACCTATAAAGGATCGTACGTCTGTCCGGGATCGTGGCAACTTGACCTCCTGTACGGCTCTAATGTTGCTTGGCGCAACCTCTAGGGTACCAGGGCCTCTGGTGTGTCCCAGGTATTCAACTGTTCTGGTAAAGAAGACGCATTTTCGTAGCTTCAGCGTCACCCCCGTCTCAGCTAGGAGGGTTAGTACGGTGCGTACGTGTGCAAAGTGCTATTCTACCGATCTGGAATAGATGATTACATCATCGATGTATACCAAGGCGGTTGTCCATTTAACCTTCGAAAGGATGATGTCCAGCGCCCTTTGAAAGGAGGCTGGAGCATTTCGTAACCCGAACGGAATCCGCGTGAAGCGAAAAAACCCTTCATGGCACGTGAAGGTCGTTTTGTCTCGATCTTTCTCACCTACGGGTACCTGCCAATAACCACAATTTGCATCCAACGTGGTAAATATCTGCGCATCTCCCAAGGAGTCGATGCACTCATCCATTCTAGGTATCCGGTACGAATCCCTGATGGTCACGCCATTGAGCCTCCTGTAGTCCACACAAAACCTCATACAGGTATCCCCTTTGTTCTTAACCAGAACCACGGGACTAGCCCAATCTGAGTTGGCTGGTTCAATTACCCCTTCTTGGAGTATTCGCTCTAGGATCATCAGAGAGACGTGCGAGCACGCAGGTTCGCAAGAAGCTGTGCGCGATCACCATCAACTTGGTCCACGGGAAAGCCCGCATCTAAGAGGAACTGCCTCAGCGGATCCAAGCCTGGATCTTCGACCGGAACTGCACTCGGTTGTTGGGTAAACCCATGAAAGTACTCTTCAGCAATCCCCGCCGCTGCGGATTGGTCGACGGAAGTCTCTACGCCTGCCAGCTCTGGCTCGTCCTCGTAACCGAGTTCAGCCTCAGCTCCCGGCGCTTCCTCATACGGTTCCTCTCCGTTCTCGGATGGAGTAGCATCGTGCACATATCCAGTAAGCTGGTTCGGTGGCATGTCACGCGGGTTCTCCCGAAGAAAGCGAGCCTGCTCGGAGGTGATCAACTGGCGCGTCCAGGGGTCGTACCAAACGAAATCTCCAGCACTTGCTGTTGGTCCAGGAGAATAGTCGTAATGTCTTTCACGGGCTCCGCGAGCGAATTGATCAGCTGGCACTCCAGACCAATCGACACTGTCGATCAAATCCACAAGATGGAGGAAGTCAGCATGGTTCGCACGGGATCCCAGGCCAAGGGAAAGATCGAGTTCTCTCGCATACTTTCGCGCTGTGGGCGACATGTACCAAACTCTAAAGGTATCATAAGCATCCCACAGGAGGAAGACGGCCATCTTGGCGATAAACTCGGTATAAACCACCGTCCAATATCCCAAGAACGGGTCGTTAAACAACGCGGACCCAATGTAGGAGATCGCCGGTGGGAGCTCCTCAGGGCAACCACGAGGACTCTCGATCGCCGCCCAATGCTCCGGAATACCGATGTCGTGCCCGAAGCGCGCGTTCCGCCGGATGCGCTCAATCTCGATCATTTGATACGGCACCAAATAGCCCAAATGTGATCCAGGACGACGTTTCGAACGGGGATAATCCCAATAGGGAATGTCACGCTTTCGAAGGAAGCAGAACTCCTCATGGAGAAGAGGTTGCTGAAAGCAGAGAGCTGCATCACGCACACTGCGCACACCGCGCCAACCGCTAACATCGACTTCAACGAGTGTCTCGATATACGAGTAACCTTCACCGTCAGTACGGGCTTTCCAGGTACCTAGTTCCCAGTCCTGCGGGAGGAGAACCGTACTGATGAATCGGTGAAGACGCTGGTAAATCAGCTTGGTGAACCGCGTACAGGCTTCGGACAAGGTTTCCGTTGAATATCGCGCAATCGCGTTGTCTGGCAAAGCAGTATGGCTCTCCCAGTCCTAGTTATAAATCTCGTGTTCCGGAATACCGCTGGGGAAGTACCCACCGTGTACATACTGTTGTATCAACGCATCATCGCGGATACCAACTGGATCAAACCAGGGCGCTTGCGCGAAAAGTTCAACGTTGTCGAGAGGATCTCGTCCATAGAAATCCGCAGGGTGCAGGTAGCTCCGCTGAGCACGACGAGAAGGAGCTCGAATCACACCTGTAGAGGCGACGTAAGCCGCGTTCGGCATCGGAGCCATGGTTGGCTGAGGTAACGGTACCGACCGGAATCCGGGGTACGGTGTGGGGAACGAACGGTATGGACCGAGTTGAGCAGTAGGCTGCGACGCATAACCAGAAGTGTTGGACGGAGCCCCAGAAGGCACATCCTCAGAGGGGGGATGAAACGGGTTGGACCCGGCGTTCGGATCCATCGCGAAAGATCGAGCTGAAGAGCGGTGAGGAACAGAATGCTGTTGAGAACTGTAAGAGTTGGTCGGGCGGCGAGGAATTCGTGATGAAGATGAGTACCTGGAACACCGATCCAACTGCGTACAAACGCTTCTTGCGTCCCCCATGGTTCGCGTTTAACGAGGGGGGTATGTAGTATTCTACTATGTCGGGGAATCCGATAGGCTGGTTTTTCGCGAAGTCGCGGTTGGAACTCATAAGTGAGTGATATCATCAGCATTGTGATATGAAATGGCACACCGCGTATGATGCCAGGAGGCAGGGTACATTGTTGGAACACGATGTATCACGAGTGGAGTGGCTTGCAACGGCGCATGTAGTGGCGATCCACGTGGCTGGTTTTACTACCCTTTGTAGATGTAAGTCCATTAGGGACCGTACCCATACAGTGTTTTGGCTAAGTGGCTGACCACTGGGTATTATTTACGTATTATTTGGTCACTCACCCTGGCACACAGTATATAGTGTACCAGAGGTAAGCGCCGACTCCAAGTAAAGGAGACAACACGGGCATCATGACTATTCTGTTCCTCGCTTAGGATTCCTTAACCGGAGATCCGGACGAGTTATAATAGATAGTCAGCCCCCAACCACTTCACGAGCCGTCTCGTACCTACATTCCATCAACGTTTTACAGTTGCACTGTTCACCCTCGCTGGCGAGTAGTGGCCTTACAACCCACTTTCAGCTCGCTGGTGTTGTAGCTCTACCACCCCTTTTCCTTCGCCGCAAGCGACCCATCGGCAGTCCGAACGCTGTCGCAGGTGTCTGCTCTCTCCCTTAGAGCGGATACTACAGATGGCTCGAAGAGTTGCCTAAATGGGCCAAACGGATGCAACTAACCATTACGGACAAGTTCTCAGGTTCCGATCCCAGTTCTGTTCTTAGGTTTCTCAGTTTGTTTCGTACGGCCTGCGATCAGAACAGTGTCCATGAGGGCGCCGGTCTGTACCTTTTCCAATTCTTCCTTACAGGACAGGCGAGTGACCGATTGGTTTCGAATATACTTGGCGCAACGGACCTCGTGGATGCTCAAGGCCGTGAGCTCCTCAGGTCATACCCTCAGGTTGTTCATTACCTCTTGGAAACTTATGCCACGGATGACTTTATAATGGATGCCCACCAGGAAGTCATCTCCTTTAGGCAGAGCCCCAACATGACTGAATCGGATTTCGCAGACGACAAATGGAAGCAGTCTTACCGATGCGGAAACGTGTTCTCCAAAGGACGGGTTAAACGTCACTTCATCTCGGGATTAATCCCTGCCATTCGGATACATGTCTGCAATTGCCACACGGAAAACCCACAAAACTCCTTCCGAAGGCTCGTTACTTATCCCGAAGGTTATGGCAAAAGCTACAGGACTGCCAGGCGGAATCCTAACTTTTCCAGAGTACACACAATCCCATTGCGTAAACCCAACCTGTGGAGCAAAACCCGGCGACGGGAAGTGCTCTCAAGGTGTTCGAAGCCTTGCTCCCTGGGGGAGGCAGACTCAGAGACAGAGCCCTCCGTTCCACCCGTAGTGTGGGGTGTAACTCCCACGGGGGATTCCGGCAGTACCGACGGAGGTGAGGGGTAGAAACCGTTGGGTCGGGAATGGGTATGGGTATCCCAAAGAATGGGGGGAAATCCGGCGAAGAGGAAAAACGGGGCGAGGGTCGGGCACTAACAGGCACCGGACCCGAGAACCAGAAAAGGGGCGAAACAACAAAAGAAACCCAATACAGGGGCGAAAACCTGTCCTCGAAAGGAAACACAAAAAGCACGCAACAAGTAAGCAGAACCCCCACGGGGTATCGTGCACGCAGGTCGTCTGAGTGGTCCCAAGGGGGTGGTTGCACGGAACCCAAACGTGGGCACTCTCCAAGTGGAGTCGTGTCCCTACGCAGGCGTTGCGAACCAGAGCCCGTTCCGGGTTGTAAGGCCGAAACGATGGCGACGAAGAACCTCTAAAAGTATCGAAGACCAACCTTGGTTCCCATTTACTCTGAGCTTCGGACGGTGAGATCTCGTCTCCCTAAGTAGGGCCCGCTAACTAAACTCTACTAATTAAAGTAGTGCACACCTGCTCAGGGCCATACACGTGGAGATCCCACTGTCAGGGCCCAAAAGTCCAACGTTCTAACAAATATCCGAAAATCAATGCCGAAATCAAGCCACGTGTATCACGGGGCCAATCCAACCATGGGCCATCCGAATCTTCTCTTCATAGGCGAACTCTAACCAGAAAACTGGGCCCCCTCAGCACACCTTAGAGGGGATCATAGTCGTAACCCTCGGAGGGTTCAACCCTCATTCTATGAGTTGCATCTTCAAGTATCCCCTAACTGGGCGTTGCTCTACACAACCAAGCACATTAGGTTAGCTCCACGGAATCGGAAATCGATTCATCACTTCATTATTCAGACTCGGGAGACATCCCTGCGGATAATTTCAGTGCTTCTCCATCTGGGCCCCCATCATATACCTCCCAGGGAACTACAGCGACCATTGGACCACCCACACTCAAGTATTCCCCCTTTCCGCCACGCAAGGACGTTTTTGTTCGCGCCACAAGGGCTTTCTTCTTCTGCCCTTCCATGGCCCTACCTTGTGACTGGACGGGGTGTCTACCTGTGAACGAACGAAAAAACCTCCTAGCCCTCAGGGAAGAGAATTACTGGACGCGGAGATCCGAAAAAATGTTTAACAGGGCACAGCAACGAACCACAGGGACCCCTTGAAGCTCACGCTATGCCACGCCTCCGGATACTCCGATCAAAGCCCCACAGGTCCACGTCATTGTAGACCCTACGGAGGACTCCGAAGAGGAATCTTATCCTCAGGAAGAAACGGAAACCCCATCGGAAAAATCTTAGAGGGTCGACGCGAGGCAAATCCTCCCTCTTTAAGCCCCTGACTCAACCAATTGGATCGAAATAGGCCAAAGAGCTCTTCACCTCCCAATACAAACGCTCCACGATGGACTACTCCGGTTGAACCACAATTGGAACACAGTAACGACCCTGTCTGTATCCTCAGGAAAGAGAATTACAAAGTTCGAGTAACCGTGGGACTTTGTTTCAAGAACTATCGAGTGACCACAGCTATATTAGACACAGGCGCTGGTCCCAACTCGTTCCATCCTAGGCTACTCCCACTGGGTTGGCAAGATTTCGTTCAGGCATGGAAGACCCCAAGGATTACCTATGCATCACGTAGACCAATGGAATTAAAAGGGTAGTACCACTTTTCATACACTTAGAACGATTCAAAATCCGCACTTGTTTCCTTGGATGTCCTAACTTGGGCGCTGAGGCAATCCTAGGGACGTCCTTTATCGATCGATACATTAAGGCTATTTATCCAGGCCTTAAAAAAGTCCCGTTATACTGTGCATCTTCCATCCCCATAACTGGCTCCGCCCTAGGTCCAGAAGCTAACTTCAAACGAGCGATTATCTCCGAAAACACGAAGTCCAATAAGGTCCGCTTATCAAAGGCCATAACGATACCCCCGGTGACTAAAATCACCGTATCGGTCTATTCCCAGTTCTCAGGTCTCATAAAGATTCAGAACCACCAGAAAACGGTTTTGAAGCAATTTACCTTGATGGCCAATGGAGTAATGGACATCCACCCCAACAGGCCCTTCTTGGTCACAATCAGAAACTTCAGAGATAAGCCCGTACGGTTACCTAAAGGTACAGTGATTGGCATCACTCTACCCGCGCCCGTGGCCATCATGGAAGCCCAAATGAATAACTTTTCAACGCCAAATCCCGACGAGGACGTCGACTCTTGAGAGGGAACAGTTCCTATCGGCGCAGAATTCGAATCCTATAGGCCCCACGTACTCGATATCCTCAGGGAATACCAGGCCATGTGGTCAGGTAGATTGGGAAAAATCATAGCCACTACAACCCGCATTGACCTTCAGGATGATGCTAGGCCACAGTTCCAGCGCCCATAACGTACAGGCCTGAAGGGTAGGGAAATTGTCGCCGACCAGATGGACAAAATGCGCAAAGCTCACTTCATAGAGCTGGCGCCTTCTAACCAATCCGAATGGGCAAATACCCTTGTCCTCGTGGCGAAGAAGGATGGCTCCATCAGGTTCTGTGTTGACTACAGGAAGCTGAACGCAGTAAGGAAGAGGGACTCATGCCCAATACCCCGCATGGATGACTGTCTGGATTCCTTTGGCGAAGCTGTCGTATTTACCACACCGGACGCTTACTCCGGATACTGGTAAATCCCCTTGGCCGAAGACGCGAGAGCGCTGACAACCTTCACCACCCATTAAGGTCTGTTCAGATTTACGCGTATGCCTTTTGGTTTGAAGATTGCGCCAGCAACCCTCTAACGGGTAATGGACATCATATTGTCCAGAGTCAAATGGAAGTTCGCCTTGGTCTTTTTAGATGACGTCATCATCTTCTCACGTACCGTGAAGGAGCACCTTCGCCATGTTCAGACGGTACTAACAATTCTACAGGACGCTAGAGTAACTCTGAAACTCCGCAAATGCGCCTTATTCCAGGCCTCGGTGGACTATTACGGTCACGTCGTCCTCCCACGGAAGCTAAAGGTAGCCACACGGACAACGAATGCTTTCCGCCAGGCTAAACCTCCCAGAACCCACACGGAATTACGATCCTTCGTAGGCTTGTGCGATGTTTACCGACGGCTCTTCCAAGGGTTTGATAAGTTCTCGGCCCCTCTCAACGCAATTCTGAAGAAGGGAACACCTTCGGAGTTTGAGGCCCTTACCGACGACCAGTACGAGGCATTTCAGACCCTCAAGGACAGATTGCTGAACCCACCTATATTGGCTTTACAAAAACACAGTAGGCCTTTTGTCCTGGACACAGCTTCCTCTGATGTGCACTGCTACAAAAACAGGAGTCACCGAAGGACTATCGACCTATTGGATACTGGAGCAGAACGCTCACCAGCGCGGAACGAAACTACAGTACTACCGAAAAGGAATGTCTAGCCATCGTATGGTCCGTATTGACACTCCGTCCATACCTCGAGGGAACTAGGTTTACCATTTGGACGGACCACGATTCACTCCGCTGGTTACTCAATATGACCGATGCATCAAGTCGCCTCGCTCGTTGGCGCCTTAGGCTGTCAGAGTATGACTATGATATAACCTAAAGGCCAGCTATCAAGCACCAGGCAGCAGATGCCCTCTCGTGGATCAGTACCGACGGAACTGATGCCAATCCACTGGGCGACCTCATTCCTACTCCCTTCATAGATGATAAACCTCAGAATAATATGGAAACGAATTACCTTATGAGTACGGCCAAAGTGGATGAATCGGAGGGAAAGGAGAATCAAGTCTACTTATTGGACTGGGAGACAGTACCACCCAATTCGACACCTACTCAGGTTAATGTAATAACCCCAGAAAAAAAGAGCTCCTCCCTATAACTATTGAGGAGCTCTAAAAGGCGCAGGTCGAAGACGAGTACTGCAAGGAAAAGGCCCAATTGGTAGGAACCCCTGGATGCCAATTCGACTACGACCAATTTGGACTACTGTGTCGCCGCTCACCACTCGATGGCGCACCCCAAAGGGTAATACCAAGTTCACTAGGGGCGCGATTCATATACTTCGCCAATTTCCCTCGCTTGGCTGGTCACCTTGGAGACCGAAGAATGTACCAGACCCTAAAAAAGTTCTTCTAATAGCCCCTAATGGCACAGAACCTATGGAAACCGCACGGAACTGCAATTCGTGCGCACAAATCCGAAGGTCTCGTGCCAACCATCAGGCCAAATTGTAGCCCTTTCCGGCCGCAGGTCCGATGGAATTCGTCGCAATGGATTTACTTGGGCCTTTGCCTAGGTCGTCCCATGGAAAACGATTTGTCTTGGACATAACCGATAGGTTTACCAAGCTTACCCTAGCCCTACCCTTAGGGAAGACAACAGCCACGGATGTCGCCACGGCCTTCGTGTACGACTGGGTATATCCATATGGCATGCCACTCTACCTCCTTACGGATAACGGCAGCCAGTTTGTATACAAATTCTTCTCACATGTTAGTGCGACTTTAGGTATCAAACATGTTACCACCACGGCGTAACACCCGCAAACCTATGGCCAAGCCGAACGCTTCAACCGCACCCTTCTGGACCGATTGGCGCACTACGTTTCGGAGCACCAATAGGACTGGGACGAATTCATTGAGCCACTGGTTTATGTCTACAGCACGCAGGTGCACGCTTCAACAGGGACAATGCCTTTTGACCTAACGCTGACGAGAGTGCCGCCGCCGATAGCTGTTGATCTTCAGGAGCCTATCACACCCCAGGACATAACCGAAGGAAAGACTCGTACCCAGGCGAAGCGCTACTCTCGCCGATGCATTGCCCGCATTCTCCAATCGGCCAGAACTGTACTAACCAAAGCCAAACTGCGCTACAAGTGCAATTTCAACAACGCAGTTTGGAACACACCGTCCTTTGGGAAAGAAGATCTGGTTTACCTGGACCAGCCACCGGAGGACAGTGAGGAACTCAAGGATACTACGCGTAAACTCCTACCCCGCTCGACGGGACCATATAAAGTCCTTAAGACCAATCAACACAGAATTACGATACTAATTGACGGCCTGCAGGACACCGTGTCTATTGATCGGGTGACTCGTGTTCTCAGATCCTCCCGAAGAACAAAGTCCCAGCCCCTGGGCCCAACGGAATCACCATGACCTCAGGTCGAAAATAAGGTCCCTACAGCTCCTAAGGCAATATCCGCGGACTCGACTAGCCCCATGGATCCGATGGTCAATGTCCATGACGAAGACCCATCTCTTCCAACCGACTCCGATGGATTCGCCCCTCTGGACCACACTCTCCTGCTGGAGAATGAATACTAACTTGGGCATGTGATTGAGCGCATCATCTCTGCCGGTCGGGTAGAAGATGGAACTATGCGCTATCGCATCCGTTGGTTCGGCGACACACCTGAGTAAGACACTTGGCAAAGGCCCCGAACCATTCCGGCTAACTTTACCGCCGGCTATTGGTGCAAAATCGGCAGCACGGAGCGCAGCCTTCACGGGGTGGCAACCATTGGCTCTAATAATACCAAACGCCTCCCATGTATCGTGATCATACCAAAGGATCCCGGGAGTCCTGCTCCACTCCACCTATAGGTCCAATTAGGTCTAGGTCCCCAGGAAGGTGTGAGGCAATTTGGACTTCGCCGTGACGGTCGAGTTCTAAGGAGAGAGATATGTTAAGGAGCAACGACTACGGTTGAGGGCTGTAAGCCGTCAGGGGCTGAGGTATCTTACAGACTCCACGTGGACTGGCCGACCTCAGCTGGACATATTTAGGGGATTACTTTATTTTATTTAGTTATGATAGAATAGCTTTCCAATGCAAGGGAGATCTCAGCACCTCGCAATTGATATTTAACTGGCTCGAGTGACGCTTCTCCCTCAGAATCGGGTAGGCACCGTTAGGACACTAAATTACCCCTTTTGGTACATTAGTTCCACCAATTGGACTTCAAGCCATAGTTTCCGTAGCTCCGACCTGTAGGACTACGCAGATAAGGACCGACCATTGCATTAAGCCCTCTGGAAGTTCTACCGTCAAGGATACGCACCTTAGGACCCGCTCTACCAAGCTTCCTTAGTATCGCAATGACTGGTGGGTCAGCGTGTAGTACAAGAGTGAAGTGTTCAACTCTCTTCCAGGGTGGACAGCGCTTCTTTCTCAACAACGACGTTTCTTTGAAAGCCTAATACCCGCCTACTGTTCAATGAATCAGATGATCGGGTCGTTGACCTCTGAGCATATCGCTTTCCTCAACGTCAAACAGTATGGTATCGTTGGGCGCTTTGCGCTCTCTCTCGATCATGCACGCTCATGTCTGAATGGGCTCGGACCTTGGGTTCTGCAGTCACTAGATGTTTTGGAAGAAGGCGACCGCAACGATCTTGTTCGGTCTGTTGCAATAAATTTCGTTCATACTGCGAGTGAGATCAGCGACATTGTTTCGAAAAGAAATTCTTTACACCTAACCTGGTATTGAAATTCCAGCGGTCTTACCAAAGCAAATCGTCAAGATCAACCTGCGAAGTTTTGTATGTATTATGAATCAGCATATGAATCGGTTGTCATACTTATTTTCGAAGGAACTAATCGAAAACACAGGAACCGGATACTCGAATCTACTCCGCCTTTATCGATCTGATGATCGACTACATGGGGTGATGAATACCTTCTCTGATTTGCACACATAATTTTCTGAAGCGTGGGCGCTCATCGGTGATTCTTTCCCTCATTTACGCGAGTTCTGTGGTGGTCTAGCCAGCTGCTTTCCAAACAATTCGCCAGTGAAATCAGACTTTTCTGTCATTTCCTAGGAGACGAGTGAGTCTCTAACATCGTTGAATGACATTTTTCTTGTAGGGATATTGCATTGCAAACAGTTCGACCGTTCACAGAACATTGGCCATCTAATCAATAAATAAACTCTGATTTTCACCTTTTCCACTTCTAAAATGGCAAAACCTACCAAAATTAAGCTAAATGGGGGAAAATGGAAAAGTTTCACCTTTAAATTAGGCTGGTTAGATGTGTATCTTATCTCATTACGCTCCATCGTGTGGGTTTTGTAGTTTTAAACTTAAAGCCACTTTCAAGAGAATATCGTGTTTCTCTGCGTCTGATTCGAATGTTTCCCTGAGCCTTACAGATGGTCCTTTGATAGGTCTTCTACCCCATTCCGGAGTTTACCATTCAGTCTGCATGGTGCTCTACAAAAGGATGTCAATAACTGTAAGTTTTGCTGACTATGAGACTTCGTTAGTTTTATTCTACTTTCTTGTTATTAAGATCTTTTCTTTTGTACAGTTAGTATTATTCACACTCGCAAAATCTGCCATAATTTCCATATCAGCGATACCGAAATTTTTTTTAATAGAAGCCCAAACTCATGGGTTTTTTATATTGAAAGTCGCTAATGCCTTTTGTTTGTCATGAAAAGGCCATCGAATCTGAAAAAAAACACCATTTCCTTCAGTTTTTGTTGCCAGAAAGAGAACAAAAAGTGCGTAGCCTAACATAATACTCAGTTTCAATGGAATTATTTTAAAGAATGGACATAATTGAAAAAAGTTGTGGCTTGTATTCAAGAAGTGGAGTGTTTATTCTACATAATATACAGATTTTATAATGGTGTTTCCTGTCTTAAGAAAATCATGCTTTTCGATACGCACTACCATAGTTTCCGCTTGCTGGAGTTGGGTGAAAAAGCGGTAATATTTTATGAAGAATATTGTCCCCTGTAAAGTTTTTTGTGATGATAGAGTCGTTATCGGTTCAATGCCGAAGGATTTGTTGCCATGGTGTGTGCTCTTTTGTATATACTGGATGAAGCAAACTGCGTATAAGGCCTCGCAGAGGACACTCTGGCAGCTCTTTTGAGTCTCGAGTGCATCTCAGGACTTTGGCAGTGAAGAACGATGTTGGGGAAGTCGGAATATAGAATAAGGTAGATTCACAAAAATAGGTTTTTCTTTCTTTCTTTCTTTCTTCTGCCCGTCAGCGTGCCTCAGAAATTTATTGAGAGCGATCGGTATTTATACTAAAAGTAAACCCTAGCTAAATAAGGACAAATAATGACAAAGGATGCCAAGCGATGACAAACAATGCCAAGCGATGACAAACGATGCCAAGGGAAAATAATAATATCCATGTAGGCCATAAAGGTAACAGCTACCAGATCTGTAGGCAGAATATGGTGACCGTTCATCCAAGCGGCACAACAAACGATATGGTGGACGGTTTGGTGCGCTAAATGGACCCTCCGAGGGTCCATTCTGAACATCAATTTTGGAGTGGCGCCAACAGAATTGGGGCGGCTTGGTGTTATTTTACTGGCTCTTATTTGGCCAGCAGGCGATCTGGCGATTTCATGCACCCACTGTAAGGGGCATGGCCTCCACTTTCATGGTTGAAAAAAGCTTTAGTCTCTTGGGGCCGTTCTCCGAGGTGACGCGGATGATAAGCGGAAACTGGAAATTATATAATAACCAATAGAAAGAATCCACGTTTCCGCTTATCGTTTCCCAATAATCATCTTGTAGGCCGCCCAAAAGTTTCCGCCTACAAAATGATGACGATGATGACATTGAATGAGCTCTCTGTTACTGAAATACCACCCTTTGTGCTCTTTCCTTTTCTTTTTGCTCAATGGAAGCACAAGCACCTTCCCGCCACGAGCCCGTCCTTTCACAATGCGCAGAGAACTATGACAATGTCTCTACGCACAGCTGCGTTCAACCAAACACAGAATCAAACCACGGTGACATTCAAATTGTACAAAACTCAACAAACCCCCGCTGACTCTGTCACAAGCTATCAAAGTACTCACCGAATGTGCTTTTGATAACCACCAGTGCAAACAGACTTTCAACGCACTAAAACTTATCGGAGCTCATAATGCAATAGTTGAAACAAAACGTAAAGTCATCGCATACAAAATGGCTCAAAGACAAGTATCGCTAAACCAATTGAAACAATTGATAGCATCTGAATCCAAACAAACCAAAGAACTCAACTTTCTGTACCGTCTAACATCTACGACGGTTAAAATAAGCCGTGCTACAGACAAATCGGAAACAATACATGGGATTGGTGGTGATGTACCCGACACATAAAATGGTGAAGTTGTCGTAAATAAGCCTTATCCAACTGAATTGGAACCCACAATGAGTGTCCCGGCGGACGCCCGTCGCCCAGACTTTGAAGCCGTTGAGTACTGCAGAATGCTGCACGTTTTGGCTGATAACAGAATGACCAGTACCAGAAAAAAGTTAATGGAATGCCTCAATCGAGAGCAGCTTGATCAGGAAACTATTGATCCGTGGACGGAGAACATTGCACCGCTTTTTAACGATGCCAATTTCAAGCCAAAACGTAACACCTTTTTAGCGGGTGGGGTTACGCTTAGCGACATTTCTATTATCAACCCCACACTCCAGCCCCACGTACGAGACGGTGGTATGTGGAAAAGAAGATGGGCTGGATTTAAAAGCTTGTATGGAACTTGTTTATCGCGTTATGAGTCGTCAGGGAAAGGAGATCCGGGCGCTTCTGCGACTTATGCGGAGGGTAGGTCTTATATTATGTACGCTTTTCGTTTCTTTAAGTTACACCCGATTTTACACCCGCTTGCAACACGTGCGCTAAAATCGGATGCGCAAAGAGAAGAAGGGATTGGCAGTGGCATTGGTTGTCATGGTTTTCGGGGAAGTGAATACCGAACGTCTGTAAAGAAGAGGAAGCCTAATCATGATGAAATCACGTTGCTTGGGATAGAAAGTCTTGTTTCTGCACTACAGGCTCCTGAAAGTTACATTTCTAAAGAGTTGCAGAAAGCGGAGAGGGACAAAATGAAGTTTTATGCTCGCGAAGCCGAAGCGCGTTCCGCGTGTTCTACACTGAATTCTATTTCTAAAGCAAAGGTGATGCTACAGCAGGCGTCGAGTGATGAGGAGAAAGCGGCTTTTGTAAGAATGCTGAAAGACCTCATGAACAATCTTGATTCACGTTAATTTGTTTGTGTGTGCTTTTTTGTTGTGCTACGCAGTACGATCAAAGGAAGAAGCACTTTGGGTTTTAAAAGGCTGTGGAAGAGTGCGAAGCAACCACCAACTGCCCGTCATATACGCAATTCCGTGGGTGTGCAGAAGCCTCCCCTTTGTGTGAATTGGGATATCGTACCAATACATGCCATCCGACTCAACCATGTTTGTTTTTTGGTGTAGTGGCAGTACTTGTTGGAGCGTTCATCACTTTTCTTGTTATTTCTGACGTTTCGCGTTTGATTTTGGGTGCTCATCGAAGTCTTGGCATGGGCGTCGCATTTTGCGTCACATCGATCGTCACACGTCACTTCAAAAGCTCTGGACTCACGTCCAAGCTGGAGCAAATTTACAAGCGAGCCTTTACATGATACAGATCGCTACTGGATCTCCGAAAAGAAGGAACTCTCCTTGAAGCTGCTTGAAACTGCGTTGGCGTCGCATACCTAAAACTCAATATCACTATCTAGAAACGTCTCCTCCTCGCCGCCGCATATCGAGAGCGATACACGAAATTATTTGCCCACGACAAAGATACCGCAATTAACTCTGGTTCGGAACTTTCAGTGCTAAAGAAAAGAAGAGATGCTCGTAATCGAGATGTTCACTTGAATCCGACCTCCATTGCAACTCTCGGGGTTTTGAATGCTACTTCTTTTCAGGATTCTAGTGTTCCGATTACTAAACAACAGTTTGATGCAGTAGGATGGCCTGGACTGGTGACTCGCTTGTCACGATACAAGAAGCACACGCTTGGGATTCGACTTGGCTCGTTTGCGGTCATTTCCTTTTACCACGTCCTCGCGGATTGTTCTACAGATTATACTTTTTCATTCCCAAATGAAACTAACGAGCGTTTCGAGGCTCGTATAGAGAAGAGGTAAGAAGGCCTTATTCAGTCTCTCACTGCCGTTGAACATCACGCCAGTAGAAGAAGCAAGGCATTGCCTTATGGACTTGCAGCCGAGGCAGCATATGCCGTTAAACGTCCAAAGTGCGCTGAGTTGCTTTTACGTCAAGAGACACCCCCGGAACCAAAAGATAACATGCTCTTCAACATAGGAAGAGAAAAACAAGCAGTTATCTCAGCCGTAGAATCATGTGATTCTGAGATTCTTCTTGAAGTGCATGGATATATATTAGAAGCCAAGAATGTGAGTAAAACCGCAAGAACGATTCGAAGCTTACAAACAAACATAGGCAACAGAGAAACAGCCTTCTAGCGACACATCTGAAGCTAATCGGGAGATCTGGTGGGCCCAAAACATTTTATTTACAAGCCGGTCGCTGGAGAGAAGCTACAATGGTAGATATCCCTGATGCTAATCTATTTATTGATCCACGGAAACGATTAGCCGATTTAGAGAAGGCGGAAATAAGTATTGAGAAAGGAACTTATCGGAGATCCTGTCGTTTCGAAGTTCAGGCTGTGCAGCATGCAGCCGCAGAAGCATCGAAAGCTATAGTGCTGTAGAATAGAGCTAAGCTGGAACCCGGATCTCTGCAATATGCAAACGATGATGAAATTATTGCAAGAGCGATTCAAAACATTAACGATTCTGGAAAGAAAGAAGACATGTTCCTTCCGTCACGCCGTCAACAGAGGATGCTAGAACGGGGGTTCTTCTGGATGTGCTTGAAATCTATTGCTGATATCGGGGAATCAAAGCTATTTAAGCTTTGTCGAACGGAGCTCGCCAAGGCACAGGAGCGCCAATTCTATATTCTGCATTCGGCGATATAAGACTCAAGCATGGAAAAGGAGAAGAAGCTGTAACGTACGAAAGACGGATCGTGGATTTGAGAGAGCAAAGCTGAGCTTTTGGTTGCTGCGGTCAGGGCAGAGATGCGGCAACCATTGCCTCTTGCTTGAGAATTCAACAACTCTTTGAAGAGGTCTAGGATCTAACCGCAAGACCTCTAAACAAACTGACAGAACCACATTAAAGAGGTGCGAACAGCCCGAAATTTGAAGCTGGTTGATGTAAATGAGTCTCAACGAAAAAGGACTTCTATTATCAAAAGGCCCGGAGACGATATGTATCCCGACACTCATGAAGCGTTGTTATGAAAGACGTAAGCCCCGTTGCACACTTCGAGTGCGAAATCTTTGTGAGGTTTGTAAATTCCTGTTTATTTACAATTCAGGTGCTTCGTGACAAACGAGCCACCAGTCCACACGATCCCGGAGCATCGAACTGTCGGAGAATTGATCCACCGGTAGCAGTTAGCGGAGTAAAACGAGATGTGGGAAGCATAGAGGCACAAAAGCGTGCTACGGTTAAATTGTGGTGCAATATTGTTAAATAGTTCGACGATGCCTCTTGCGCAATATCCAAATTCTCAAGCTCTCCGGCGAGTGCATCTCGGATTTGCCAGTTCTCTCGCTTCCAATTTCTTGACCTTCTGTTCTTTCTTTCAGTATGTAGCTGTCATATAGTGGCAGAAGGTCTGACCTTTGAGGTTGTCAATATACTACACTGACCCTGTAAGTGATGGATGCGAGGGATCATCGGCCATGCAGCTTCGGCCGAGCTACCATCTAGGTGTTGTCAGCCACGTGTAGTGTTGACATGTACCTTCTGGTTGGGTAATTGTTAGTACTTGTAATTGTAATTATATTTATTTTAGTACAGTAGTGGAGTGGCCACCTAGCACTGTAGCCAGTGCTGGCCAGGTCTCTGACACTAGGTCAGAGACCGTGCCTTGCTGGCACCTCCCGGGTGATCTGGAGAGTGCAGTCCACTGCATATGGGGAACTGCACCTCCCCCATCTTAATCTGATAAAGACAGGCATCACTTGGGTCACGAATTTACCTTTCGGTTCTTTGTTTCTCTGCTACCACACAGGCTTTCCCGCGCGTCGACGCCTACCATCGTTCACCTACACGGTATAGGCTAGTCGCCCCGCCATTTGCCCCTGCGGGTTTTCACGGTGCCCTGTTACCATCGAGGTTTACAACTTCTACCTTCTAAGGTTGAGCGCCACCACGCTCCCTACGGTTGAGCGTCACCACGCTCCCAAGACAAGACAGTAGCAGACCCCAGAGGTGATTGTACGACATTTTGGTCTCCCGACTTAGAAAGTATTTTTAGGTTTCGTCGTACCTTCACGGTTCACACGAGATTCCGAGAAAGATTGGACACTCGTACACCTATTTGGTTTCAGGAAATCCCGCAAAGCAATACAGGATACCATTATTGGTCACAAATGGAACGACCCAAAAGGAATACGCGTGGTGCGAGCGCCCCGCCAAGCCATAAAGGTCCTTAAGGAGCCCCATCGGCTCAACCGATTCTGAAAAAACCCCGAGGAGCTGCTCCGGCACCCTCGGGACAAAACCGTAAAGGTACATGGTCCGCCGCCTATGGAAACGGAACCTCAAATGGAATTACCAATTGAGGTTGCAGCGGAGGAGCTATGGCCTCAGCTCGGGGAGCGAGCGAAAGCGCTCGTCACCCTCGCGGTCGAGGATGCATTAACAATAAAGGCGAAGTCGGATACCCGGATTGTTCCGCCCTCAATGGACGTCGATGCATTAACCATAAAGGAGAAGTCGGATACCCAGATGATTCCGCTCTCAATGGACGTCGATGCATTTACCCGTATTGTGGTTGACCGAGCAGCTCAAGAGCTATCGGACAGGATACCTGAAATGGTGAAACAGTATCTCTTTACAGATGCTAGGGAGCATGTTTACCGCGCTGTGCAGGACCATTGGGTTTCCGAGGGATTCCCAGAATCCCGACCGACACAGGTGAACATCGCAAAGCGCATACCACAAGGGTTCCAAATGGGTCATTCCACCCATTCCAAACACTTACCTACTGATTGTGAGAACCTACAAGGTCCAAGGCAAAGCCAAGAGGTCCCGGGGAAGGTAGATCCTCAAGATACTTACCTGCCACCAATTACTGGTTTCATTCAAAAGGAATCCCATGGAGGTGGTCCCAAGGACGATTCGTCTGACTCGTTGGATGAGCGACGAGGAAAACGAAAAGGGAAGAAGCGGAGGACGATGAAGGGAAAGAATCGATAGGATGATTCAGACCCCCCCGACTCGTCAGACTCCACTTCCGACACGAGTTCATCGTCGGATGATGACCGTAAAGGTAAGAAGAAGAAGAAACCGAACAGATCGACGAAGAAGTCGTCGAAGAAGAACCGAAAGGGTAAAAAGTGATACAATGAGTCGCCCGACTCTGAGTCGGACACCGAAATGGACCTGGAGGTGCACCGACCGTTGAACGATATGTTCATCAAAGAGGTTGATTACAGGACTTATGGGTTGATCAACAAGTCTTCTGAATACACCCACGAGGTTACTCAGGAGATTACTAAGCACCAAAAGAAGCTCAGCTTCCAAATGGGTGACACAACCTTCACAGGTACGGATCCTATTGCGGCGATTGAGTTTCTACAGAAGTACAAGCTTGCATGTGACGAAAACGGTTTTTCCGAGGGCGCTGCTATGTGGTTATTTCAGTTTTACCTAAAAGGACAAGCATAATACTTGCTGCATGGTAGGCTCCGCGGCAATACCTTAGCGATGGATGAGGATGGCACAGAGATGTTGGAGTCATACCCAGAAGTGGTCAATTTCCTTTTGGAAACATACGCCAACGTTGAGGTTATCCAAGAGGCTTATTCGAAAGTCCTCGCCTACCATTAAAGGTCTGGGCAAACCGAATCGGAGTTTTCGCTCGCGCTGTGGAATCTGGCAACCCGCTGTGGTAATGTATTCACTACCTCTTGGTTGAAGTCGCTATTTGCCGACAATGCCGACAAAGCGATGCGTTCCCAGGTACGCAACTACCTGGCCACTAACCGAAAGGTAGAATACAATGGGATGGCTCGATACTCTCAGGGCCTTGGATATACCCTTCGGCTGGGAAAGAGACCAGCCGTGCCTTTATCCTCGAAGGATAAACCGAAAAGGTCGGTCTCGGAAATTGAAGATACCACAACCTCAGAGGGTAGCTCGCACCTCGAAGTACCTACAGGGACCGCTACCCACTTGGTAGCGACCCAGGGGCGGTTCTCGAAACCTTCAACGGTAGGAAATTGGTCGTCAACGCGTACACCAAACTCGGTACAATCGCCACCAAGTTTGGTGAGCTCGCATAGGATGCCGGGAGTGTGCTCCTATAACTCGCCACCCACATCCTACGCCATTGCTCCTACCGACCAAGTTTCGAAGCCCCCCTCAATGGTAACGCAAGACCACCAAACTGGAGGCCTCGTTTGCTGGTTTTGTCTCGCGACAGACCATTTGGCAAACAATTGCGCTAGCTTACATCCAGGGATGAGAGACCAGTTGATTCAGGCTCGCATGCAGAATCACCAACGCCTCTATGGGTCTTCAACGCAAGCACCAAATAGATTCCAACCCCGTACACCGGTACAGATCAATACCATCGAGGAAACGCCAAACTTGGACTCAACCCCTCCCGTACAGGAGAAAAACACCGAACGGTTGGCGTAATGGCCGAACCCAACCTGCGATCGGAAGGCCAATCGATACCCAGAACCTTGAAGGTGGAAGAGAAGGCGTCACAACCAGGTCCGGTTTGTCATATGAAGTACAAGAACTATAAAGTGCGTGCCTCAATGTGTTTCTCCGATCGCCTTGCGGTTCCGGTCACCTGCGTGCTGGATACGGGGGCCGGCCCAAACGTCCGGAACTCCCGCGTCATACCTGAGACGGTACTTCGGAACTTGAGCCGACCTCCCTACAACAACCCGCTGGTGGATGCAAATGAGCGCCCATTAAACCTTCGAGGTATGCTCATCAATGTGGTGCAGCTCGGATACCTCAAGGTAAGACTGCAATTCTTTGTTGTCGACCATTTACCAACTGACTGCCTACTAGGTACGAACTTCATCGACAGATATGTCAGGGCAATCCTTCCTGGTTCCCATACCGTCGCCCTACTTCACAGGGGACGAATAGTCATTTTAGGTAATACGGAAACAAAACGGGGATGGTTCGTCAAACCGAAGAAGAGGATATCAAACGAAACGGTCTCCAACAAAGTGCGCATTACCCAACAGGTTGTTATCCCGCCAATGCACCAAATATTGGTACTGGTGTCGTGTGCGACCCCGGGGCTGGTCATACTACAAAACCATCCGAGGTTAGAACATCGAAACCTCACTTTGATGGCCAACGGGATAGTCGACAACATCCCAAAGCAACCCTTTAAGGTGTATCAGTAACTTCAGCAGTCGCGCCGTGAAGTTGCCGAAAAATACCAATGTTGGCATCGCACTATCGGCACCACAAGGGGTCCTCACCGTAGCTCACACTGATCTCGGCGAGGTCGCCTTCGATAAGGAAGGGGGTGCGCAAATGCGTCCACAACCATAAAGGTATCGATAAATACCAACTTGGAAGCAAAGATAACCGATAAGGCATCGGTAGAAAAAGAAAACAAACCTGACCCTGAGAGGCAATGGCAAGATACATTCCAGATTGGTGAAAAAACGGCAAACTGCGAGGCGGTATCCTCGACCTTCTGGAGGAGTTTGAAACTATGTGGTCAGGCCATCTGGGCCAAATTAAGGCCACACAGCATCGCATCGAGCTCCTCCCTGACTCGAAGCCGATTTATCAGAAACCATACCGTGCAGGTCCGAAGGCGAGAGAAGTAGAACTCAAAGAAGTGGAGCGAATGCTCCAAGAAGGTGTAATTGAACCAGCCAACTCAGATTGGGCTAGTCCCGTGGTTCTGGTTCAGAAGAAAGGGGATAACCGTATAAGGTTCTGTGTGGACTATAGGAGTCTCAACAGCGTGACGGCCAGGGACTCGTACTCGATACCTAGAATGGATGAGTGCATCGACTCCGTGGGAGATGCGCAGAGATTTACCACGTTGGATGCCAATTGTGGTTATTGGCATGTACCTGTAGGTGAGAAACAATGAGACAAAACGACTTTCACGTGCCATGCAGATTTGTTTCGCTTCACGCGGATTCCATTCGGATTGCGCAATGCTCCAGCCCCCTTTCAAAGGGCACTGGACATCATCCTTTCGATGGTTAAATGGACAACCGCCTTGGTATACATCGACGATGTATTCATCTATTCCAGATCGGTAGAAGAGCATTTTGCACACGTACGCACCGTACTAACCCTCCTAGCTGAGGCGGGGGTGGCGCTGAAGCTACGCAAATGCGTCTTCTTTACCAGAACGGTTGAATACCTGGGCCACATCATAGGCCCTGGTACCCTAGAGGTTGCGCCGAGCAAAATAAGAGCCGTACAGGAGGTCAAGTTGCCACGATCCCAGACAGACGTAAGATCCTTTATAGGTTTATGTAACGTCTATCGTCGCTTCGTGAAGGGATTCGCGAAAATAGCGGCTCCCCTCAACAAAAATCTCAAGAAAGGTGAACCTGAACGGTTTCAGAATCTATCGAACGAAGAAATGGATACCTTTGAGGAATTGAAACGAGCGCTGTTGTCGCCGCCAATCTTAGCGTTACCGAAAACAGGTCTACCATACACGCTGGATACAGAGGCATCCCATGCTTAAATTGGCTGTTGTCTCATACAGAAGCAGCACAACGGAGACAAATTACCTATAGGATACTGGAGCCGCGCTATTTATGAGGCGGAGCAGAACTACACGGAAACCGAGAAGGAATGTCTAGCAGTAGTGTGGAGCATGTTGATGCTCCGTCCATACCTGTATGGTGAGCGCTTTACGTTGCGCACGGATCACGACGCCTTAAGGTGGATCCTCGGACTCGCAGATGCGTCTGGTAGACTTGCCCGTTGGAGGTTGAGACTGTCGGAGTTTGAATACGACGTAAAGTACCGTACAGGTATTAAGCACAACATAGCTGACGCTATGTCACGCTTAAACACCTCAGAGTTAGAGACAGAACCGGTGGACGATGATATCCCTTGCTTTTTGGTGTCATCAAACCAAAATGGTATCGGCGAACACCTAGAAGGAGATTGGGACTTATCTGAAGAAGGTGCTTTGCGGAACACTGACATGGCAACGCAGATACTGACCCTAGAGGAAACAAACGTCATGCCCGTAACCCGAGAGGAATTTCTACGGGAACAGGCCCAGGATGCGTATTGCAGAACCCTGGCTGACCAAATTGGTTTCAAAGGATCACCGTTCGATGTGGACCACAATGAGTACATCGTGAGAAGGTCAACATTGAATGGTAGCCTTCAAAAGGTGGTTCCGAAGGCACTGCGCCCGAGAGCCTTGTATCTCGCGCACTACCCGCGACTATCGGGACACCCCGGTGCCACCAGGATGTATTACACCTTGAGGCAACAGTTCTATTGGACTCATATGGCCCATCATGTCTATACCTTTGTAGGTCAATGCGAATCTTGTGTTCGTACCCGCGGTTGTACTCGAAAGCATCGAAAGTAGCTAAAACTGTTTCCAGCAGCGGGTCCGCTGTAGTTTATTGCGATAGACCTTCTAGGACCACTTCCCAAAACCAAGAATGGGTATCAGCACATTCTAGTGATCACCGACTGGTTCTCGAAGCTCACGAGAGCGGTACCTTTAAAGGAGACGAAGTCAACCACGCTGGCGATCGCGTTCCTCAACAAATGGGTCTACCCGTATGTAGCACCACTCTTCCTACTTACCGATAATGTTTCAAACTTGGCATCGAAGTTCTTCGAAGCAGTCTGTAACCTCTTGGGTATCAAGCACAATTTCACTACTGCCTACCACCGGCAGACGAACGGACAGGTCGAGCGCTTCAACCACACATTGTTATCAAGGCTACGACACTATACGGAAGAGCATCAAACTGGGTGGGATGAGCTGGTGCAACTGCTCACCTACTCTTATAACCTTCAGGTACACTGGTCAACGCAGACCACTCCATTTGATTTGGTTCTTTCGCGACACCCCCCAGGTATTTTAGTGCAGGGAGATCATACCACCAGCACTGCAGCTGGCGCACTGACCCCTGCCCAGGTCAAGCGGAATATCCTTTTGAGGTTGAGGAGGGCTCTCAAACATGCAGAGAGCCGCCTCACTGCAGCCCAGAAGCGGTACAAGGCCGACTACGACCGTAGGGTAACCAAAGTGGTCTCTGTATCCTTGGGACAATATGTCTACACAGACAACCCACCTTCAGGTAAAAGACCACGACCGGGTGATGAAGCAGATGATGAAGCTATTGAAAGAGATATCAATTCGAAGCTTCTACCCAAATCAGTGGGACCTTATAATGTATTGAATGCATCAGACCACACCGTTACGGTTGACCAAGATGGAATACCGAATACAATATCAACTGACCCTATTACGGTAGCCCCTGAAACGGTTCAACATCACATGGAGGCGGACACCTCAGCCCGAGAGCCCAGAGCGGTAGCTCTGCCCACTCGACCCTCGGAGGAACCCACCCCAATTGAGGTGAATGATGAACTACAACGGGATAATCCGGATTACAAACCTCTAACAGGGACGGAAATGGAACCTCAAACGGTAACAGCGGGAGCTCCCGACCCGTCTCCCACGCACGAAGCTCCCAACTCGGAACATATGAACCCTCGAGGTGGCCTTTCCCCGAAAGATCAGGACCAAACCTCAGACGAATTTCCCGTTGACCGTCGGGTGGGCCACAAGCGAACCTACAATGGTCTGAAGTACACCGCCAGATGGTACGGCTGGGGCTCAGAAGGGGACACCCTCGAACCCCCAGCCGCAATACCCCCACACTTCCCTATCAGGTATTGGCGTTGTCTCAAGGAGCCGATGCCTGCAGACGGCTAACCTTAGACCTTCGTGGTACTCAGGTCTAAGGAAGGGGGAGAAGATACGTCGTTTTTCGCAGAAGGTGGACGCGTATGAGTCAGATTGCCTACAAGGGAGGACACGAAAGAACAACCGAATGGAACAGTAGAAGAGACAACAATTTACTTTAAGAAGGACCTGTCGGTTTAGGAGCAATGGAATCAGGAATACCCGGGTTATTGACTACCCACGGAGGAAAACCCGCGGAAATGCTAGGAGCCATCGACCTAAGAGGTAGCGAAGGAGCGGTAGCCCCGCCACTGGGGAGAGGAGTCGAAACCAAAAGAGGATGAACGAAGGGAACCGCCGGAGCAGGTTGCAAAACCGCAGGGTTCAAGTTTGCACCTAGAAGGGGATCCGTCAAAGGATCAGATGGCGCAGCAGCAGAGACGCTTGCCAGATTTGCAACCTGACGGGTGGCCAGTTGGTACATGTCCAACTGGAACTGATTCCGGAACTCACCAAGTCGGTTCAGCGCCTTCATGTATTGCGCATGGCGCGTCAGCAAACCTTCAAGGAGCGTCAATGCAGCGACCACGGAGGTAGGCCCAGCCCTCTGAAAGTTGGTGACGTAAGACTGGCGAATTCGAGCCAGCAAACCGACCACGGCTGGAGAATCCATCATAGGTTGAGGCGGAGGACGAGCCATACCCGCCAACAGAGGTCGAACCGGACCAGCAACCCGCGAGGAGCTCGGTTGAGTAGGAGTCACACCCTTAGGGATAGGCGACTTACGACCTTGAGGTATCGGCTCGGACGGGAAGGGACCACCATAACGACCAACCGGTGTCTCCACAGTACCGTGATAAGGTTCGGGGCTCGTGGGAGCTCCATAAACAGGAGGCACCCCGGGATAATATTGGGAGTGGCGAGGCACAATCTCCCAAGTTGCGGGATCGAAAGCCTCCCAACCTTGATGGGAATCCCAATGGTAATTCTTGCTCTGCTCAAGATACGAGTCCAAATCCTTCACGGTATAATCGGTCCACTCCACGATGTTCTCGTAACCAAATCGGGAAATATCCTGGGTAACCCTCAGAGGTATGAAGAAGATGCGACCTACAGGTTGAACACCATCTCGGTATATGTCAGAGTCGGGGTTGCGACAATCCCAATCGATACCGTAACGGGCGGCCTCCATAGCCAGGATAGCAACCAATACGGTCCACTCCGAGAGGGCAATCGACCAAATGAGGTAATACCGCTCTAGGTTCCGGGAAATCTGACTCCCGAAGTACGCCAAGACCGGCGGAGTGGGCACGCTCAGCGATAAAGGAACCTCATAGGACTCTCAACACTCTGATCGAAGCACGTACCAATCGCGTCTGTCCTTCGTAGGTTGTGAGAAGTACTCGACGTTATGAAACATATACATAACGCGAGTGTACGAGTTGCTAGCGCGAACGCGACTCTCCGTCGCTTCATCCTCGCCCCACCTACTACGGTCAGCCCAATTGATAGTGATGAAAGGCCGATTCAGGGAAACCAAGTCAGGTGAAACCGGAAGGTAAGTCTCCGGAATAGACGGGTACTGGCACACTTGCACCACCAATCGACGGTAATAATCCAGCTCCGGTTCGATGCGCACATACGGCAAGTCGCTCGGATATATCGGCGGGATGAAATACCTCAAAGGTGTATGACGCTGCCGACTCTGAAAACATTCCAATCGACCCTGACGAGGTTCAGAATCTTGGTCCCGTTTTTTCAAGAGCAATGGAACGGAGCGAAGGCGCTCGCAGTCCCAACGGGACAAACCCAAGTAGGTATCCAATTGTGGTCTGGTAAGAGCTGCCGGCAACAACGAACTCCCTACCGCCACAGGCCAATCGTACTTGAACAGGTCATTGTTCGTCACCTGGTCGAAGGTAATACCAAAAGGTCCATACTGACTCGTCGTCCGGTTCGCCGCACCAAACGCGAGATTGTGAGCCCAATTGGTTCGGGTCGTCGAAGGAAGTCCACCACTGCGTTGGTACGGGTCAGCCGGAGTCCCAGGGGAGAACTCAGTCGCAGGGACAGGGATACAACGAATCCCAATGTTGGTAGGCGTTCGCGAAGTCGACCGAGTTACCCTCTTGGTAATACCACGGCGTCCACGGCCACGAGATGGGCCGCTACCTGACATGGTTGGGAAGGCCGTAGCTCGACCCGACGAACGAGGTGATGACTCGACCTCCATCGCCGCGGTGAACTCCAGCGGGTATTCATCCTTCTGAAGTAGAGCCTCCTCGGTCCGTTCTGAGGAGACGGCCAACGGATCCAACATTTCCGGTAGTACCGACACTGACCTTTTGGGTACAACAGTGGCTGGCGTGCGGTCGCGAGCGGGTCCAGACCTTTGAGATATTGTGGAACGGGACCAATCCGACCTCAAAGGCATAACTGCAGGGGGATCAATCCCCTCGGAATCTCCAACTTCTTTGACCTCAATGGTACCCGGCATCTCAAGTCTCTCGAGCGCTGGTGCTGCTTGTGGGGACGAACCACCCCTTCGAGGTATCGGTGACGAATCCACGAGGCGGCGCGAGGTGCACCGACGTGGTACCGAATGGGGTCGAACGCGTGCGCGGAGGTGGCGGGATCCTGTCATTACCTTGAGGGTAAACCGGAATGAAAAACCGGAAAAAGGTCGCGTAATTACCGACGGGGCCGCTCAACACCAATAAGGTCTCACAACCGGAAGCTTCCACCACGGACCCAGGCCAACACCTCAATGGTTGTATCGACGCAGGCTCAGGCCCCACCGGCGCCACGAGTCAATCCTTACAAGGTAGACGAAACCTGAAAGATCGAGAAGCCAGGAAACCTTCAGGGAAAAGACGGACAAACGGTTACGGTCGCGACGCCGCCAATTAAGGGCAGCACTACCTGAAGGGTTGTCGAGCCATGGGATCGACCAGGTGGGACGGCGCTGCGCAGGGACCTAGGAGGGGACTGAAGTTTGAGAAACCGGGAAAAGGTGAGACACCAACTTGGTTAGACAGGGGGGCTATGCGGAAGCAGAATCGCAAGCAAGCAGGGCCACTACCGAAACGGTGTCTGCGAGCGCGCTAGTTACACTGCATCGCCCTCATAATAGTCCGTACCTGAATGGTTGTCGCTCAATTCGTGCGCCGACGTCGCCGCGCGCCCTCCCCAACCGATACTGGCGCCGAGTTCTGAACCTCAAGGGATCGCGCACCGCGCCAGGAAACTACTCCGATGCCCGCACTGCTGTCGCTCGCTACAACAATATGGTGTGATGAAGGGATACACGGGGCGTGCCTCGTGGGTAGGAAGGGGGTCTGTCTTATAGTGGCGGAAGGGCTGACCTTTGAGGTGTCCGAGGCACTACGCTGACCTTGTAGGTGATTGGTACGAGGAATCATCGGCCACATAGCTCCGGGCGAGCTACCATCTAGGTGTTTCAGCCACTTGTAGTGTTTACATGTACCTTCTGGTTGAGTAATTGTTAGTGATAGTAATTATAATTATGCATGTTTTAGTAGAGTAGTTGAGTGGCCACCTAGCACTGTAGCCAGTGCTGGCCAGGTCTCTGACACTAGGTCAGAGACCGTGCCTTGCTGGCACCTCCCGGGTGATCTGGAGAGTGCAGTCCACTGCATATAGGGAACTGCACCTCCCCCATCCTAATCTGATAAAGACAGGCACCACTTGGGTCACGACTCTACCTTTTGGTTTATTGTTTCTCAAGTACCACACAGGCTTTCCCGCGCGTCGACGCCTACCATCGTTTACCTACACGGTATAGGCTAGTCGCCCCGCTGTTTGCCCCTTCGGGTTTTCACGGTGCCCTGTTACCATCGAGGTTTGCTACGTCTACCTTCTAAGGTTGAGCGTCAACACGCTACCTACGGTTGAGCGTCACCACGCTCCCGAGACAAGACAGTAGCATACCCCAGAGGTTATTGTCCGACACCAGTCATTGCGTTACAGTTAACCGGAAAAAAACTAGTCTTTCTCATACATCACACAAATACAAAGAAAACACCAATAAGAGACTCTATCTTGCAACACGAACTGGTGTATTTAACGGTAAAGACATCACAGCGTACACGCGTATTGAGGTGGCTGGACGTACTGCAGCTCTGCGTAGAAGTAATGCAAGCACATTCTCCCATATGTAAAGCCATGGCCACTTGAACGCGAGTTGGCACCCAAGCGCGTGATGTTGACCATGTGCTGTATGAGAAGGCTAGGTGTTTTAGAGTGCTTGTTTGAAGGCAAAAAGTTGAACGTTTATTTGTTTTTACATGGTTTAGTGGAGAAGAAGTGCTGTGTGCAAAAAAAGAAACGTATTGAAACAGCACTAAGTTTTGGGTTGTGCAATCACGCTTGAAATGGGTTTAAAGTGGCTTATGCGAAATATTAGGTGGTTGTAGGGAGTTTAGTAGTGTTGCTCAAATGTAGGGAGAGGGTGGTTGGCGAAGGCGAAATATGGCGCTTGGGAATCCCAAGGAGGTGTTTTAGGATGTGGGAAGACATAGTCAAACAGGGCGATTTGGATTGCCTGGAGGCAATAAATTTCAACTGCGAATTACGGCTCATAATTCCCACCGTTATTGTTGAGTTGCATTGTTTTTTCGCACTTTCGGGGTGCAAATTATGAGCCGTAATTCGAATTTGACAAAAAGTGCTCGGAGGCAATTTCACGCAATGTTAGCAAATTCTTTTTCCTCGTACCAGTCGAAGTATCAAAGCCAACGCCGCTGTACACAGCCGATTTTCATACCTACGCCTCATTTCAACGGCTTTTTACTGGCGTTTACGAAGATTATCGAACCGCTTGGAGCGGAATGTCTATTTTAGCCGTCGGCTAACCTTAGAATACCACATGCAAATAGTGTCTAATGTGGAGGGTGAACGGGCTCGCTGGAAGGGTGCCGGCAGAGGTGCTTGTAGAAAAACATTTTTAGGTGCAGTTTTGGGAACTTGTAGCAGCTGTATAGAGAGGAGAGTGGTGAGAAGGTTTGGTTTTTTAAGAGAACTTGGGTGAAATTGAAAAGTTGTACGTTTAGTAATTGTGACATGGTTTAGTGGAGAAGAAGCGTTGTGCGCGAAAGAAGAGACGCATTGGAACAACAGTAAGCTTTCTGTGTTGCAATGACGCTTGAAATGGGCCTAAAGAGGCTCATGCGAGATATGAGGCGGGTGTTGAGAGTTTAGTGATGTGGCGCAAATGTAGGGAGAGGCGTGTTGGCGAAGGCGAAATATGGAGTCTGGGGGGCCCCAGGGCGTGTTTTAGGATGTGGGCAGACATTACCGTCATCCACATGGACGCAACGCTGCCGCAGAAGCGCAACACTGCCGCAGAAGCAGGAGGCCCCCAAGAATGCCGCACTGTCCTCTCGAGCGCGACGGAAAAAATTTCGCACGGTGGGCGTCCATACTGTTCGACGCGCCGATCTCAGTCAGGCGCAATGTGGCGTGCTTGTGGGCTGCACCCCGGGCCACGAGCATCATGCTTTCCGTGACGCCGTCGTACTTCTGTCCCGTTTCGTCAAGGAGGCGTGCGCGGGTGGCGGTGAGGCCCCGAGGCATGCAGGCCGCGACGGCGATGAGGGTGAGCACAAGGGCGACGGCGACAGCAAGGCGAGTACCGGTGGTGATCCACTAGAAAAAGAGTTGGACGACTTGCGAAGAGGGGGTAGTGACAAAGTGTTCACCCGTGTCGTGGCCGACGTGAAAGGCGCCGTATTCCTTCGCGTCAATGATCAGAAAGCCGATCTGGAGCAAGTAGTGGAACGCGCGTTGCTCGAAGCACGACAGACTGGCAATGCTGGTTCTCGCCATTGTATCCGAGTGCTCCCTATATATGGCACGTGCTACGCGAAGGTCGACACGGCCATTACCGTGGCTTTGACCGTCGTCAAAGAGCACTTTCCCGTCGTGGAGCGGCAGGGAGGTGTGTCATATGCTATTGTGTTCCGCGCAAGACTCAACAATTCTGCGAAAAGGGATGCATATATCGATGCCATTGCGGCCGCTATTCATGCGTATGAACCGCGCTATAAAGTAGATTTGACAAAGCCGGATGTGGTGCTGATTGTAGAAGTTATGAAGACCAGTTGTTGTATCGGAACGTTTCGAAAGTACTACCAGCTGGCAAAACTGAATCTCAGGGAGGCTGCTTGTCCTTCCAATCCAAAACAAACGAAAAAAGAGAGGGCCACAAAAGAGAAAGACGAAAATGTTGGCAAAGTTGCAAACCGAGCTACGGATCAAGTTGCTGGCCAAACTGAGAGCAAAGTGACGGCTACGGACTCCACTGAAATTGCTGATGGAGCCCCAACTGAAAGTATAAATGAAGCTGCAAACGTTTCCAGTGAGGACGTAGCTAACAACGCTACCAATAAACTTGCTCCCGAAATTTCCAATGAAGCGGACAACAAGGCTGCCAATGAGGATGAACCGAAAGCTGTAAATGACTCTGCACCTAAAGCTTGCGACCGAGTCGGGAGCAAAGTCGCCAATCAAGTTGCCCCTCAAATTGGAGATGAAGTCGCAAACAAAGTCCCGGAAGAATGTGTCTACGCGAGTAAGAAAACGAAAGAATCGGAACAGAAATCAGAGTCTGCTGACGAAGGGGAAGCCTCGAAGGCAATCTCGATGGAAGGAACAGTAGAAGAAGATGACGAGGAAGCTGCAGCCAAGTAGTTCTTGTCACAGAAGACGCACGAAGCTGTGTTTACGTGTGATGGCACTATGTGTGATGTTGGGAGTCCCAACTTGGGACGGTTCCATGCTGGTCAGCGATGTAACGCTACGCAGTGCGTTTTGATTGGCCGCGTATCCGTCTAGGCACATACTGTACTGTGCAAACCCATCCGCTCAGTAACCGCTAACGGCCACGTGCCACGGCGCGTCACAAGATGCAAGAAGATTGCGTTTCTAATGGCCGCCGCGGTAGTTGGGGGGGGGGAATGTCCTTCCTCGTGGAGATTTTCATCAACTATTCGTAGCCTTCACTACGTTTTTATTTCAGCAGATATTGTTGCGCATGTGTAGATCCCGTTGATTGATGATTGCAGTACCAGCCGACGAAATTCGCGTGCCATCCCACTTGCACTTCAGAGGTGCCGTATGCAACAGATACGCAATGCGGCGCTGTTCATAAGACTGCCTAAAACGGACCACGGTGCTGTCGCTCATGCCTATCATTCTGTCAACTCTTCTGAGACATGCCGGACCCTGTTTTAAAAATGCCTGCGGAGCGCCCGCCTACGAAGGAGCATGGGCGCGCTAATATTGCTCGCGCTGATGCTACTTTGCCCATCAAGCCTTCGCCGCGATGGCGTCGTCGCCGAAAGCCTCGAGTGTCTGAGAAGGAATTTGACCAGTCCAACCAAGCATCCCGAATCCGCTACTGGAGGCTCTTTCGGTATGCTTCCAGTTTGGACAAGGCTATGGTGTTGGCGGCCGTTGCCATAGCTGCCGTTCACGGTGCCATGTTCCCTATTCTCATCACTACCTTTGGCAGTGTTGTGGATGAATTTGGAAATACCCTACTTCCTCAGTCCGACCCGAACTATTCGCTAACTTCCGCTATTTCAGCATCTTATTCTTCATCTTCCAATCTTGTTCTTTCTATAGCCATCGCCAGTTTTGTGCTTGGTACTGCACAGCTTTCTTTGGCTATTTACGCTGCGAATCGTATTGGAAATCGAATGCGCACCCTGTGTTTTCGTTCGCTTCTCCGACAGGACTGTCATTTTTACGACCATCAAGAAACCGGTATTTTGACACACCTCATCATAAATGATATTAATCTCATTCAATCTGGTATCGGAGATAAGCTGCCCACCTGCGTTCAGTACACCTCCACTTTCTTTGTGGGAATTATCATAGCCTTCGTGTACGGTTGGAAGCTCACCTTGGTGATTCTTGCTATCACTCCCCTCTTGTTGTGCACCGGGTTAGTGTTTGGATATCTCAATGCTGCCGCTGAGGGGCAGGGAAATTCCGCCTATGCGGCGGCCACCGCTGTTGCAACTGAGGGTCTGCGTCTCATGCGAACTGTTACTGCGTTCTCAGGGCAAGAAGAAGAGGCGTCTCGCTATGAGAACGCCTTAAAGCGGGCGTTTCGCACAGCTGTTCGTTCTGCACTGATTTCCGGTATTGGTCTTGGAGCTGCCTTTTCTATTATCATTATGTCTTATGCTTTGAGCTTCTGGTATGGATCTCGTCTTGTGCGTACTGGGGAGAACTCACCGGGAGATGTTCTGCTCGTGTTTTTGTCTGTTGCGATTGGAGCTAGCTCGCTGGGAACGGCTGGCCCGGCGTTTAAATCAATCCCCGTCGCACAGGGGGTAGCCCCACGAGTGTTCGAGATAATTGAACGAAAGAGCGAGATTGATCCACTCGATTGTGATGTGGGGCGTATTCCGGACCATCAGGTTTCTGGCTGTCTCTGTTTCCGCAACGTGGACTTCACGTATCAGTTGGAAGGTGTGGAGGACCGTCGAATGGTGCTGAAGAATTTCAATCTTGAGATTCCGGAGGGTACTTCTGAAGCATTTGTGGGGAAGTCAGGTTGTGGAAAGTCTACTGTTGCCCGTCTTGTTATGCGCTTGTATGATCCAACAAATGGAAGTGTTACATTGGACGGTGTCGATCTTCGTGAGTTCAACGTGTGTTGGCTGAGATCTCAGATGGGCATTGTTGCGCAGACTCCATCCCTGTTCAGACTTTCCATCAAGGAAAACATTGCCCTTGGTGCGGGAATGGACTTTTCAATGGATGAGAAATCCGGGAATAGAATTATGACACCGCGTAGCGTTTCCGACGAGCAAGTTATTGAAGCTGCAAAGATAGCCAATGCTCATACGTTTATCATGAAACTACCAGACGGCTACGACACTGTTCTTGGCGAGCGTGGTGCATTATTGAGCGGCGGTCAAAAGCAAAGAATATGCATCGCGAGAGCAATTGTGCGCAATCCGAAGATTCTTATTCTGGATGAGTCCACGGCTAGTCTCGATGCTGCCAGTGAGAGTATAGTTCAAAATGCTCTAGAAAGAGCCTCTGTGGGTCGCACTACTATAACGATAGCACATCGGCTAAGCACTGTTCGTGGCTCAAGAGCCATCTCCTGCATTGACAACGGATCTGTACAAGAAAGAGGGACTCACTCGGATTTAATTCGTCGAGAAGGCGGTATTTACAAAAAGTTAATGGAGCTGCAGAATATTGAAAGGCAAAAGTTTGAAAAGGAAAAGTATGAGCTTGCCGATGATACAGATGACCAAGAAAGACTTCCGGGGCCAACTTTTACGACGAAGGATTCCATTCCTTTCACAGTGGCTACAGACTCTATTTCTAAGTCCGTACAACGTCCAGAAGATGCAGACGATAGACCACCTCTGGATAAGGGACTCTTTTTAAGAGCTTTGTGGTTAACACGCCAGGAGTGGCCTTTAATTGCGGTTGGTGTCTTCGGCTCTATCCTCCAAGCTGTCGTACTACCCCTCACTTCCATTCCTCTCACGCAGGTTATCGACGTCATGTTTCGAGGGAACAGTTCGAGCGGTATTCGGAAGTGGTGTGTTGCGTTTTTGATTCTTGCAGGAATGAGTTTCGTGGGAAATTTCTTGCAGCATAGTGCTCTGAACGTAGCAGGCGAAATCCTCACTATGAAACTTCGTCGCCTAGCTTTTCGTTCCTTGCTTCGACAGGAGATGGGATACTTCGATCTTCAAGAAAATTCTATGGGATCATTGACTCAGCTACTTTCCACTGAAGCTACAGCTGTGAAGGGCCTCACAGGTGATCTCCTTGGTATCACGATGAACATTCTTGCGGCTCTGTGTGCTGGCTTGATCATTTCTTTTGTGACCTGTTGGCGTCTCGCCCTCATCGTTCTCGCCATTATTCCTGGAAATATTCTAGGAGGATACTTCGAAGTACGGGCTTCCGCGGGCATCGATTCTGGTACTCGAAAATTGTTTTCAGCAGCCAACGGAATTGCGGTAGAAGCTGTGGATAATATTTCTACAGTGCGATATCTTGGGGTTGAAGATGTTTTCACAGATCGTTATAATTCGAAGATCAACGAGACTATGGTGTCAAAGCGTAAGAGTAGCGCTGTGAACGGAGTTGCATACGGCTTTTCGGAGTTTTGTAAGTCCATGATATGGTATGCCTCGTACAAAGCTGGAGGCACGTTTGTGGAGAAACGGTATTGCGAATATGATGAAATGTTTACGAGTACATTAGCTTTGATGTTCAGCGCGGCAATGTTGGGTGGAGCAGCTGCGTTTCTTCCCGATCTTGTTGCAGCTAGGTTGGGAGCAACGCACATTTTCAGATTGATTGACCGTTCGAGCGAAATAGATCCAAGCAGCTCAGATGGGGACAGCATCTGTGGAATCGAGAAGGGGATTTCAATGAAGAAGGTCTTCTTTGAGTATCCAAGAAGACCTGATTGTCGAGTGCTTCGTGGGCTTAGCCTGGATATTGATCGAGGGAAGACTGTGGCCGTTGTTGGACCCAGTGGTCACGGGAAGAGTACTGTCATCTTGTTGTTGGAACGATTCTACTCAATTCGAAAAGGGAGTATCAAATTTGATGACAAAGACTCAGATTCCATCAATGTTCAAAGTCTTCGTAGCACAATGGGACTCGTCTCTCAAGAACCTGAGCTTTTCAATAGGTCTGTTTTTGACAACATTGCTTATGGTGCGAATCTTGGCAGTGGAAGCGTCATAACGATCAGTGATGTGGAAGAGGCTGCCAAACTCGCAAATGCGCATGATTTCATTCAGGCACTGCCTCAAGGATACGACACGCATGTAGGTACAAGAGGAGATTCGTTGAGTGGGGGACAGAAACAGCGAATAGCAATTGCCAGGAGTTTGATTCGAAAACCTCCTTTGCTTCTTTTAGACGAGGCAACGAGCGCCTTGGATAGTGAAAGTGAGAAGGCCGTTCAGATGGCTCTTGAGAACGCAATTCAAGGACGAAGTACGGTTCTTGTGGCTCACAGATTATCTACGATTCGGAATGCGGATGTCATTGCAGTGGTTCAACGAGGAGTTATTGTGGAACTCGGAAATCATGAATCTCTCTTACGGAGAAACGGGGAGTACGCTAAGTTGGTTGAGCACCAGATTTCAGAGATTTAACGGATAGATATGACAGCGCCCAAAGCATCACCAATAGCATGGGCAAGTGGGTTGCATCATGAATCATTGTTCAAAACTCGAGGAAGAGGCGTTCCTAGTCGTTGTTACTGCCCTCCCCATTAAAGCAAGTGTATCTGGAGAAGATGAACGAGGAAGATATATATTACTTCCCCAGTGAAGCCGATATCGAATCATTGCGGCTCGCAACACTAGATACTAAGAATTCACAAAACACTCTTTTATTGCGAGTGACGTACGTTAATTCTTAGTGAGCCAAGGAACACCTCTAAGACCCCTAACTCTTTACCCAACGACGTAGCTACTAAATACTCAGTCGAGATATGAAAGTCGTTTGAGAGTATCTCTACCGATAATCATTGCCTTTGATCCCTCGTTCGTAATGGTTTTAACCTCTTCATTCTCGCTCTCTCTTTTACGGGCATGCTACGTTCTATTAATACGTAGCAAACAACGTTACTTTTAGAAGAAACGCTCTCTCACCAAAAAGGCCAACACTCTATCAGGCCCTTTGATGGTGATTTCTTCAAGACCAAGACCTTGACGCTCGTGAAGAGAAGGAAACAAAACCTTTTCGACAGTACCCGCTTTGAACACCGTAACGCATAGTGGTCTACAGAATTGAGAACATTCGGCCTGCAATTACATATCAACCGCTTCCCAATCATCACTGATCCAAACGGGTGTAATGATAACGTGTGTCCAACATAAAGTTGTGAAAGCGCAACTTCCGCCTGTCGTTGAGTAAACAATTTCTTGAACTTGTCAGGAACCGATACCAGTAAAGTCTTTGAACCACTTGATACTTTCAGTCGCCTATAACTGTCAGAAAAATCTATTGGTACTCGAATCGCTCCTGTTCGATATCATTTGTCATTATCGTAAAACTCCATCGCGTGCATGACGACACTTCGCAGCCGTCTTAAGTGACGTCAACAATATCCGTGAGAACGGGTTTTTCGTGTTTCCAGTGAGGTTGTGGCGAACAATCGACACCTGAACACGGGAGAGTCAGATCGTGTACGCAATCAAACCGAGTAGATTGTTTTGATTATAGGTCAGCCGAGGTCACACCACGTACTTCTTTCAGGTACGTTATATTCATTCAATCTAGGGTCGCGAGAACCCTTGCCTCCCAACCGTCGAGCCAATAGATGGTATGGTGCAGGTGAACCACGGTGAGGTCCGATGAAAGGCATTCTCTCCGTGAAACGATCGGGGCATTTATTTCACGGCGCCGGTTCTCGTCCGAAGAATCCAAACATAACGATCAGTGTTCTGTGCGTTCTGTATCGGCTCTGCCCTTGAGAGGGCGACTTCGAGAAGGAGGCGAGTATGAACAACTCCTCCTCTGGTAGCTTTCTTTTTCACAAGCAGTCCACGTTCTGCCCTACGCCGGACCAATAGATCAATCAAATACTTCACGTCGCACTTGGAGCACCGTCTGTGCACCGTGGCCCCAAGTACCTCATGAATAGTGGCAGATTGCTCTGTACCTAGACTGGGGGAGAAGTGTCGGTGGCCAGTGATCACGGAGAGGGTAACCGAAAGCAAGAACGTGGACATCGATCATGACTGTCCGGGCAAAGTTCTCGACGGCTGATCAAAGTGACACGCAGCTGTACTGGTTTGGCCAGGATCTTAGACAATATAAACGCCTTTTCTTTCATCGTGGTGCTCGGATGCTGAGCACAAACCCTTCTAGTCACGAGCGAGGATTCTTAAAGCCGAATGCAAAGCGAAAATGGTCCCGATGCAGTATACGTTGGGTGTTACACTTATGGCTATAGTCCAGAGTGCTTTATGCCACTCAACTATTAGCCAACCTCAACCTTTTTCTCCAGGTGTGAGTTACTCCAAAGCTGTTTCAACACTGATACAAATGCTAACATTTTGAACATTAGTACTGCCGTTTGGATGACATAGCAGATGCAAATTGTCCTGGTCCGTGCGATCTGAAGGGTATCAAGGGCGGATACTCGAATTTCAATTCGCCTGACAAACCTGCTGCCGTTTACAGTCGCGGCCAAACAATCACCATCAAGTACCACAGAAACAATCACGGTCCTGGCGGCTTTATCCGGCTCTCACTAGTCAAACCTGAACATACTATGGACAAGGCCATTCATGAGCAAAACGCCTTTCACTACAGCTGTTGGGGAGCAATCCCTGTGGCCGCAAATACCACTGAGCTGTCGACAGACAATTTTGGTTTTACCATCATTGGCAATGACGGTGAGAAACATTCAGCACCAATTGGTTACTATGTCGCTTTCATAACCCTACCCCAATGTATTCCTGATGGAAATTATGTCCTAGGATGGGTTTGGTTCGGTGGCACGGGAAGTAATCCGATTCAAGACAACGATCAAATGAAACCCCAGCCGTGGGGTTACTTTGGCGATTACTGGGCATGCTCATACGTCCATGTGAGAGGCGGTGCACCGCTTTTACCCTCCTGCAATCCGGTGTTTGTTAACGACATGAAGCTTTTCTCCTCAAAGGGATGTATGTCTGCGAATAATGCACCTGGGGTTTGTGCGAAAGAGCCGTGCGAAGTTACAGCGTTCTTCCGTAGGCCACGCTCCTTCGAGAATGGAGGCCAACCGCCTCCAATCACCCCGGCCAACTTCTAAAACTCGAGCCGTAGTGCTTCGTAGCGTTGACAAGCGCAAAAGAATAATCTCCGTTATCGAATCGGCAGCTTTCTTGACATGGTCTCAATGATACAAGTAAACACTTCAGAGCGTGAGAAAACACATGCGAGCATGTCTCTGTCCCACGAACTGAGGAAACAGGGCGAAACATAAGCAATCGGCGTTATTGAAAAGAAGGATACTACCTTCCTGGGCAGGGTATTGTGGTACACCGTCTAATTTGGTACGCCCAGTCTTTCTTCCAGTTTTGAAGCCTTCTTACGAAGAAGTTCTTAGCCGCAGGTAGCCTAATTGTTCTTTTGTAAAGGGATGGGATACCAGCGAGAGCCTTACGTTCGATTCCCAAAGACGCTCCTTCACAAAAACGCGCGTTTCATCTCTACAAACTAGTGTAAACATTTGATATTGTGGCCACACTTGATGGTGATGGGGTGGGCAGGCCTCTCCAAGCCGCTATCATTTGTGATCATGCAAGCATTGAGAGTGCTTGTGGGTTGCGTAGCGTGTCTGGCATTGAAAATGTCGAGTTGCAACATCTCTTAGCGCTTAAGGTAATCAAATTTTTGGAGTATCATAAGAGCTGGGAGATGAAACGGGCGGAAGAATGAACAAGTCTTTGGAGAACTGACAAACGAAACAGACAGGTTCTTTTGTGGGCTTGCTGCTTGTTTTTGAAGGTGGAAGAGGTACGTATATGGTTCGAAACTCAAGCGCTGAGGCGTTTGCATCCGATCTCGTTGGCATCGGTATCGTCATGTTGGTCGAAGGGCTTCCAAATGGGACCAGTGCGCATAATGAAACGTTTGGCAAGATTGAAGGCTCTGTGGCAAAAGGCACATGAGAAAACGATAGATGTAAGTGGTACCGACGCAGTGTCTTGTTACGTCATCACAGCGGGCATAACGTATAGGTCCAGTCCGCCTTCCGCAGGTGTGCCAGAAGGCGACATCTTGGGCAACACTATTGCAACACGAGACGCTTCGGCTGGTTCAAGAGCGGTCTGTGCCTTCGATGTGGTCGATATTATGTTCGAGATCAATACTGATCGTATATGTGAAAGCCATGGCATGGGTGAGTTCTGATGATGGTGAAAGATCGCTCGCAACGGCAGTGAACGTCACTCGAGCGCTCCAGGCGTACGGGCACTCATTTGGCGCAATCCATTCTGCAATCCCTGCTGCAGTATAAGAGAGGATGAAAGAGACGCTCTCAACCTTTTGATTATTTGTGGTTGGGACAAATGTTTATTAGTTGTGAGAGGCTTAGTCGAAACGAGTTTTAGACATTGGTCAAGCGACAGGGTCCTTTTTGATTCCTTAAGAAATAATACCGGCAGCAGACAAGTGAAAACGTCGATAGGTACTAGAAAGAAGCGTCACGCGGCACCCTCTTCGAATGATCCGCGGAGGAGAATGAAAACGTTAGGGCGTACTTAAAACATTCGGACCAAGGAACGGGGTCGGGTCAAAAGACTGTGTCAATCTCAGTTCGAAAGGGGCTTCAGTCATATTGTCACTCGCTTCCGATAGCACCAGCCGCAAAGGCGGAGAAACGATTTCTGGGTTGCTTTCACCAGTAACAGCTGTCAGGCCTCAAGAGTGGGGGCTGCGCTAGAACATGTACAACAAGCTGCTAAGGCTGGGCCCTGGGTACTTTGCTCAATTCCGGTAACGGTACGCTCGTTACATTGAGCCTCAAAGTTCCAGACAAAATCATAGAACTGAGATCTTCCGTAATAGTCAGAAGCATAGTTCAGAGTGATTGAACCAGATATGTCGGCTAAGCAGTTGCAGTCCAGCTCATCTGTGGTTATGCGACACCAAATAAAGTTGGTGCAGTAGTGTTAAGAGCCACAATTCTGGTGCCAATGGCTATATGCCAGAAAGTGGAGATGCTAAGGATGGTAAAGACACTTCGGTGGCCTGCGGGGCAGTAGTGTCGCACGTACCTTTAGCCGACGCCAGAAATCCTTCACACGGCGGAAGCTAAAACATCCACGGATGTGTAATCAAGGTTCTGCCGCCGTGCGACACCATGTGTCACCGATGATGCGAATGGCATCGAAGAAAATTTGAAACCAACGTACACGTCGCTGCGCCATGTTTTCAGGAGATACATTAGCTTCAAAGGCCGGGGTGTAACAAATTCGCTGGATGGCGCCGGGTTCCTTCCATCCCATGCGAAAACTTGACCTGTGACTCTAGGTGGATCCAAAGCTGAAAACTAGTTCTGCAGAGATCGGCAGTTTCCCCTTCTCCACTACAATAAATTAGACGATCCGATCCACTTGGAACATCATAGAATATTACCCGGTTTTGGTCTTGGAAGGAGTTTCGCTTTCTGTTCCCATTCTTACTCCTGGAAGCCATTTGCATCCACACTTTCTTTCTGGCTTCTCAGAAATGCGGCTTTCGTCATCGTGCTAGCCTCTGCAGACTACAGGAAGGAAATGGGCGTCTACGGCCGAAGTTAGACGCAGGAACGTGGGGGAGCTTAAAACACACACCGTCATTGCACCAGCAGAAGAAGAGGATTACGCAGGGTAAGTGCAAATGCAGCAAGTCGCGCCATGTCACTCTGAAAGTAAACTGATTGCGAGATCCGTCTTGTCAAGAACATTATGCTCGACGATGAAGTACTACAAGGAGCATGGATTCAAATGAATCTGTTAGGGTTCAAGGGGAAGCTGGTTGGAAGCGGCCAGCTGTCCTCTTCTTGTGAAGATGGTGAGCGATTCAAGTTAGATGCGTGAAGGAGAAACTCCTACATACCCCTGCTGCTTGCGTCAGAACGTTCACATTTGCACACCACGACGTTTGGCGCGTCGAAATCATCAAGTCCTTTTGCAGACCACAAAAAAACTCTATGGGGACATTTTTGTATGTCCTCTGGAGATCGGGCTACGAAGGGTACTTGGGTTTCACTTCGAACACCTCTCTGACGTGTCCATGATATGCGCAAATTTATGCATATTGGGAGATAGAGTTCATGCACAGTACTAAAGGTACATTGAGTTACGTTCGAGTACCTTCGTTGTTAGATTCGGAAAAACCGTGCCAGAAGCCCTTCCTTTCGGTTTGAGCTGCCACCAGAAGATCTCTTCGCCGAAACTATTTTAATCTTCTGCAGTTCTATCTCAGAATACTAGTTCTGGAAATGATGTCGGAAGAGGAAACGAAAACCAAGCCTTCCGGTCAAACTCTTCCAGAGTTGCTCTCAACGAGCGAAGAACCAGCGTTGATAACGTTTTCGTCGGCGTCCAAAGATGAACCCCCGTCCATTTCACACACTGTAACTCACAAAAGACTTCGAAACTTGGTTGCCCATTACGCTCCTCAGCTTTATGAGATTCCCCTACACAGTGCGATTGCCGTAGTAATGCCAAATGGACTTCCGTTCGTTGTATCATTCTTGGCTATAACGAGCATTTCTCGCGTGGTCACTCCTCTCAATCCGGGGTATACTGCGGAAGAGTTTGAGTTCTACATTCAAGATGCAGATGTAAAGGCCGTGGTCATTCAAAAAGATACTGCTGTCGACGCACCGATTCGGACTGCATGCTCCAAGCTGAAGGTGCACATCAGGGAGTTTCCAACGGATATTTTGAAGACCGCTCCTGAAGAGGTTCCTGAACCTTCAAATGATCCTAACTAGGAGACTATTGGCCTCTTCTTGCACACATCTGGAACCACCTCACGTCCGAAAGGCGTTCCGCTCTCATGCAAACCTGATGTGTACAGTTCGAAATGTAGCGGCAACGTATAGACTAAACCCATCCGACTGCGGGTTACTTGTTATGCCTTTGTTCCACGTACACGGGCTTATGGCTGGCTGAGCTTTCCGGGTTGCATTGGTGCTGTCGATTGCGCTTTCTGGCAATGGGCAAACTGCCCTATTGCATGGCATGGTATGTACAAGGGCAAGGACAAAAAGCCCGTTTGTCGCATGGCGGTAGTATGCGATGACTATCTGCGCATATGGCATCTTAACTTTCGTATGATAGGTGCATTCAACGACAACACCATCATGGATCATAGTCCGCTCTTTAATGCAGTTAGAGACGGAAGCTGGTCTCCCGTGCGTCCCTCCACATCCTTATTCGGGCTGATGTTGAGCTGGTTTTACTATCTCGCAGATAGTATCTATCCGAATTACCGATTCTTTCTCAAACCTCTCTGCGAGCGGTGCACAGCCAAAGAAAGCTTTTCGAAGCATCAGTCTGTATCTAGAAAGTCGGTTAAGCGCTTATTTGGGGGTTTGATTGCACGTTTCCACATTCTTTGTCGTCCGGCAAGACTATGGGAGAAGAAAGATCTTGTGCATATTGCGCAAGCCTGTTGCATTATACAAAACATAACATGTGAAAGTCGCAAGGCCATGTACTCAGGTACAACAAACAATCTGTCAAGCGAGGACATGGATCTCATCCAAACACTGCCAATTCAGATGAGGGAAGTGATCAAACCGTCCTCAACCTATGCCCAAGCGAGGCAGTGGAGGCAATAAATTGACGCTACTGTGTCCCCAGCACAGTGCGCACTTCCTCATGAGGCCATTGTAAATCACGTTTGGAACGTACATGGTGAAGTCAATGTTTAGTTGAACCTGGGAAAATGTTCCGTCCGCGAGGATCGGAGTCTTGAGTCAAAGCTGCACCCTCCGGAAGCGATTACACCTTTTAGAGGCTATTAGAACCATTTTTGGAAGTTTACGGTACTTCAAAAGTGGCAACAAGTGCACTGGAAAAAATTGTAAACTTTACGTCTCTTTTATTGAGTCTGTGACTCCCTAGTAAGGATCTATAGAGATCTGTTTAGTCCGTGTCGTAACCTGGAGGATGTTTTATCTTCAAATCTTCAAGAAGACGTCTCTGCTCATTATCAAAAGGAGTTGCGCTGCTGGTCTCATCTGGGGATATTTTATCGCAGTTATCGTCCATTGAAGCATCTTCAAAAAGCCCTTTCAGAACCTTTCCTATAGCCTGACGCATCTCATCGCGTTCTTCTTGAGAAGTTTCACTGTACAACTTCTTAGTGTCTATACGACCACTGGCCTCATATGAGGCCAAAATTACAACATCGATAATTTTTGTAAACTTTGTCAATTTCCTTAAATTTCTGTGCCTAGACTCAACACTCTCTTCTTCTCTGGCGTCAATCTCAAAGATCACGAACGATCGTCCACAACTTGTAAACAACTAAACAACATCATCTTTACTTCATTCTTTCATAATTTATCAAATATGTGATCATCTATGGATCATCGTCGTGTTGTGGAAAAATAGTACACACCTGCGCACGTCTCACCACATTAGAGAGCGACTGTAGACGATTCTTTGGAACGCAATAAAAGACGAAACTGGTCAGTGCAAAAATAACAAAAGTGGACGTTGCTGTCAAAAATAATCGGAGACAGACTTTTGTCACGGTAAAATTCGAGCTACCTAGTCGCAAGAAAGTATGAACTCTCAAACTTTGTAATGTGAAAGCCGTAGTTCATGTCACGGTTCAATAAACTGCTCAAGAAGCCATCAATTCCAACGTGGAGATAAATGGTGCTGCTATTACTACTGAAGTTTCGAATGCGTTTCTGAGTTTTTGAAAGCTATAAATGACCATCGGAAATGTCGTACAATCCCCTCTGGAGTATGCTACTGTCTTGTTCCGGGAGCGTAGTGACGCTCAACTGTAGGGGGCGTGTTGACGCTCAACCTTAGAAGGTAGACTTAGTAAACCTCGATTGTAACAGGGCACCGTGAAAACCCGCAGGGGCAACCGGCGGGGCGACTAGCATATACCGTGTAGGTGAACGATGGTAGGCGTTGACGCGCGGGAAAGCCTGTGTGGTAGTTGAGAAACAATAAACCAAAACGTATATTCGTGACCCAAGTAATGCCTGCTTTTATCAGATAAGGATGGGGGAGGTGCAGTTCCTTATATGCAGTGGACTGCACTCTCCAGATCACCCGGGAGGTGCCAGCAAGGCACGGTCTCTGACCTAGTGTCATAGACCTGGTCAGAACTGGCTACAGTGCCAGGTGGCCACTCCACTACTGTACTAAAATACGCATAATTACAATTACTTTCACTAACAATTACTCAATCAGAAGGTACATGGCAACACTACACGTGGCTGACAACACCTAGATGATAGCTCGCCCGGAGCTACGTGGCCGCTGATTCCTCGCACCCATCACCTACAAGGTCAGCGTAGTGCCTCGGACACCTCAAAGGTCAGCCCTTCCGCCACTATACGACAGACCCCTTTCCTACCCACGAGGCACGCCCCGTGTCTCCCTTCATCACACCATAGAGTTGTAGCGAGCGACAGCGGCGCGGGCATCAGAGTGGTGTCTGGGCGCGGCGCTGGATCCCTTGAGGTTCAGAACTCGGCGCCAGTATCGGTTGGAGGAGGGCGCGCGACGACGTCGGCGCACGAATTGAGCGACAACCACTCAGGTAGGGACTGTCATGAGGGCGATGCAGTGTACGTAGCACGCTCTCGGACATCTTTTCGGTAGTGGCTCTGCTTGCCTGCGATTCTGCTTCCGCATCGCCCATTGTCTAACCAAGTGGGTATTGCATCCTTCCCGGTTACTTCAACTTCATTCTCCTCCTAGGTCCCTGCGCAGCGCCGTCCCGCCTGGTCGATCCCACGGCTGGACAACCCTTCAGGTAGTACTGCCCTTAATTGGCGGCGTCGCGACCATAACCGTACTGTCCGGCTTTTCCCTGAATGTTTCCTGGCTTCTCGACCTTTCAGGTCTCTTCTACCTTGTAAGGTTTGACTCGTGGCGCCGGTAGGGCCTGAGCCTGCGTCGATACAACCATTGAGGAGTTGGCCTGGGTCCATGGTGGAAGCTTCCGGTTGTGAGACCTTATTGGTGTTGAGCGGCCCCGTCGGTAATTACGCGACCTTTTTCCGGTTTGCATTCCGGTTTACCCTCAAGACAATGACAGGATCGCGGCGCCTCCGCGCACGCGTTCGAACACATTTGGTACCACGTCGGTGCACCTCGCGCCGCCTCGTGGATTCGTCACCGATACCTCGAAGGGGTGGTTCGTCCCCACAAGCAGCACCAGCGCTCGAGAGACGTGAGATGCCGGTTACCATTGAGGTTGACGAAGTCGGAGATTCCCAGGGGATTGATACCCCTGTAGTTATGCCTTTAAGGTCGGATTGTTTCCGTTCCACGATACCTCAAAGGTCTGGACCCGCTCGTGACCGCACGCCGGCCACTGTTGTACCCGAAAGGTCGGTGTCGGTACTACCGGAATGGTTGGATCCGTTGGCCGTGTCCTCAGAACGGACCGAGGAGGCTCTAGTTCGGAAGGATGTATACCCGCTGGTATTCACCGCGGCGGTGGAGGTCGAGTCATCACCTCGTTCGTCGGGTCGAGCTACGGCCTTTCCAACCATGTCAGGTAGCGGCCCATTTCGTGGCCGTGGACGCGGTGGTATTACCAAGAAGGTGACTCGCTCGACTTCGCGAACGCCTACCAACATTGGGTTTCGCAGTATGCCTTTCCCTGCGACTCAGTTCTCCTTTGGGACTCCGTCTGACCCGTACCAACGCAGTGGTGAACTTCCTTCGACGACCCAAACCAATTGGGCTCACAATCTCGCGTTTGGTGCGGCGAACCGGACGACGAGTCAGTATGGACCTTTTGGTATTACCTTCGACCAGGTGACGAACAATGACCTGTTGAAGCACGATTGGCCTATGGCGGTAGGGAGTTCGTCGTTGCCGGCAGCTCTTACCAGACCACAATTGGATACCTACTTGGGTTTGTCCCGTTGGGACTGCCAACGCCTTCGCTCCGTTCCCTTGCTCTTGAAGAAAAGGGACCAAGAGTCTCCATTTCGTCAGGGTCGACTGGAATGTTTCCAGAGTCGGCAGCGTCATACACCTTTGAGGTATATCATCCCGCCGATATATCCGAGCAACTTGCCGTATGTCGGCATCGAACCGGAGCTGGATCATTACCGTCGATTGGTGGTGCAAGTGTGCCAGTACCCGTCTATTCCAGAGACCTACCTTCCGGTTTCACCTGACTTGGTTTCCCTGAATCGGCCTTTCACAACTATCAATTGGGCTAACCGTAGTAGGTGGGGCGAGGATGCAGCGACAGAGAGTCGCGTTCGCACTCGCAACTCGTACACTCGCGTTATGCATATGTTTCATAACGTCGAGTACTTCTCACAACCTACGAAGGATAGACGCGATTGGTACGTGCTTCGACCAGAGTGGTGGGAGTCCTATGAGGTTCCGTTATCACTGAGCGTGCCCACTCCGCCGGTCTTGGCGTACTTCGGGAGTCAGAATTCCCGGAACCTAGAGCGGTATTACCTCATTTGGTCGATTGCCCTCTCGGAGTGGACCGTATTGGTTGCCATCCTGGCTCTGGAGGCCGCCCGCTACGATATCGATTGGGATTGTCGCAATCCCGACTCTGACATATACCGAGATGGTGTTCAACCTGTAGGTCGCATCTTCTTCATACCTCCGAGGATTGCTCAGGATATTTCCCGATTTGGTTACAAGAACATCGTTGAGGGGACTGATTATACTGTGAAGGATTTGGACTCGTATCTCGAGCAGAGCAAGAATTACCAATGGGATTCCCATCAAGGTTGGGAGGCTTTCGATCTCACAACTTGGGAGATTGTGCCTCGCCACGCCCAATACTATCCCGGAGAGCCTCCTGTTTATGGAGCTCCCGCGAGCCCCGAACCTTATCACGGTACTGTGGAGACACCAGTTGGTCGGTATGCTGGTCCTTTCCCGTCCGAGCCGTTCCCTCAAGGTCGTAAGTCGCATATCCCTACGGGTGTGACTCCTACTCAACCGAGCTCCTCGCGGGTTGCTGGTCCGGTTCGACCTCTGTTGGCGGGTATTGCTCGTCCTCCGCCTCAACCTATGATGGATTTTCCGGCCGTGGTCGGTTTGCTGGCTCGAACTCGCCAGACTTGCGTCACCAACTTTCAGAGGGCTGGGCCTACCTCCGTGGTCGCTGTATTGACGCTCCTTGAAGGTTTGCTGCCGCGCCATGCGCAATACATGAAGGCGCTGAACCGACTTGGTGAGTTCCGGAATCAGTTCCAGTTGGACATGTACCAACTGGCCACCCGTCAGGTTGCGAATCTGGCAAGCGTCTCTGTTGCTGCGCCATCTGATCCTTTGACGGATCCCCTTCTAGGTGCAAACTTGAACCCTGCAGTTTTGCAACCTGCTCCGGCGGTTCCGTTCTTTCATCATCTTTTGGTTTCGACTCCTCTCCGCAGTGACGGGGCTACCGCTCCTTCGCTACCTCTTAGGTCGATGGCTCGTAGCATTTCCGCGGGATTTCCTCCGTGAATAGTCAATAACCCGGGTAATCCTGATTCCATTGCTTCTAAACCGACAGGTCCTTCTTAAAGTAAATTGTTGTCTCTTCTACTGTTCCATTCAGTTGTTCTTTCGTGTCCTCCCTTATAGGCAATCCGACGCATATGCGTCCACCTTCTGCGGAAAACGACGTATCTTCTCCCCCTTCCTAAGGCCTGACTACCACGAAGTTCTAAGGTTAGCCGTCTGCAGGCATCGGCTCCTTGCGAGGGCGCCAATACCTGATACGGACGTGTGGGGGTATTGTGGCTGGGGGTTCGAGGGTGTCCCCTTTTGAGCCCCAGCCGTACCATCTGACGGTGTACTTCAGACCATTGTAGGTTCGCGTGTGGCCCTCCAGACGGTCAACGGGAAATTTCTCTGAGGTTTGGTCCTGATCTTTCGGGGGAACGCCACCTTGAGGGTTCATATGCTCCGAGTTGGGAGCTTCTTGTGTGGGAGCAGGGTCGGGAGCTCCCGCTGTTAGCGTTTGAGGTTGCATTTCCGTTCCTGTTAGAGGGTTTTCATCCGGATCATCCCTTGGTAGGTCATCGTTTACCTCAATTGGGGTGGGGTCCTCCGAGGGTCGAGTACGCAGTGCTACAGCTCTGGGCTCTCGAGCTGAGGTTTCCGCCTCCATGCGATGTTGAACGGTTTCAGGTGCTACCGTAATACGGTCAAATGATATCGCATTCGGTATTCCGTCCTTGTCAAATGTAACGGTGTGGTCTGATGCGTTCAATACCTTATAAGGTCCCCATGATTTGGGTAGAAGCTTCGAATTGATATCTCTATCAATAGCTTCATCGTCCGCTTCATCACCCGGTCGTGGTCTTTTACCTGAAGGCGGGTTGTCTATGTAGACATATTGTCTCGACGATACAGAGACCACTTTGGTTACCCTACGGTCATAGTCGGCCTTGTACCGCTTCTGGGCTGCAGTGAGGCGGCTCTCTGCATATTTGAGAGCCCTCCTCAACCTCACAAGGATATTCCGCTTGACCTGTGCAGGGGTCAGTGCGCCAGTTGCAGTGCTGGTGGTATGAAATCTCTGCACTACAATACCTGGGGGGTTTCCCGAAAGAACCAAATCAAAGGGAGTGGTCTGCGTTGACCGGTGTACCTGAAGGTTATAAGAGTAAGTGAGCGGTTGCGCCAGCTCATCCCACCCAGTTTGGTGCTCTTCCGTGTAGTGTCGTATCCTTGATACCAATGTGTGGTTAAAGCGCTCGACCTGTCCGTTCGTCTGTGGGTGGTAGGCAGTAGTGAAATAGTGCTTGATACCCAAGAGGTTACAGACTGCTTCGAAGAACTTCGATGCCAAGTTTGAACCATTTTCGGTATGTAGGTACAGTGGTGCCGCATACGGATAGACCCAATTGTTGAGGAACGCTATCGCCAGCGTGATTGACTCCGTCTCCTTTAAAGGTATCGCTCTTGTGAGCTTCGAGAACCAGTCGGTGATCACTAGAATGTGCTGATACCAATTCTTGGTTTTAGGAAGTGGTCCTACAAGGTCTATAGCAACGAACTCCAGCGGACCCGCTGCTGGAAACAGCTTGGGGTACTTTCGATGCTTTCGAATACCACCGCCGGTACGAACACAAGATTCGCATTGACCTACAAAGGTATAGACATGATGGGCCATATGAGTCCAATAGAACTGTTGCCTCAAGGTGTAATACATCCTGGTGGCACCGGGGTGTCCCGATAGTCGCGGGTAGTGCGCGAGATACAAGGCTCTCGGGCGCAGTGCCTTCGGAACCACCTTTTGAAGGCTACCATTCAATGTTGACCTTCTCACGATGTACTCATTGTGGTCCACATCGAACGGTGATCCTTTGAAACCAATTTGGTCAGCCAGGGTTCTGCAATACGCATCCTGGGCCTGTTCCCGTAGAAATTCCTCTCGGGTTACGGGCATGACGTTTGTTTCCTCTAGGGTCAGTATCTGCGTTGCCATGTCAGTGTTCCGCAAAGCACCTTCTTCAGATAAGTCCCAATCTCCTTCTAGGTGTTCGCCGATACCATTTTGGTTTGATGACACCAAAAAGCAAGGGATATCATCGTCCACCGGTTCTGTCTCTAACTCTGAGGTGTTTAAGCGTGACATAGCGTCAGCTATGTTGTGCTTAATACCTGTACGGTACTTTACGTCGTATTCAAACTCCGACAGTCTCAACCTCCAACGGGCAAGTCTACCAGACGCATCTGCGAGTCCGAGGATCCACCTTAAGGCGTCGTGATCCGTGCGCAACGTAAAGCGCTCACCATACAGGTATGGACGGAGCATCAACATGCTCCACACTACTGCTAGACATTCCTTCTCGGTTTCCGTGTAGTTCTGCTCCGCCTCATAAATAGCGCGGCTCCAGTATCCTATAGGTAATTTGTCTCCGTTGTGCTGCTTCTGTATGAGACAACAGCCAATTTAAGCATGGGATGCCTCTGTATCCAGCGTGTATGGTAGACCTGTTTTCGGTAACGCTAAGATTGGCGGCGACAACAGCGCTCGTTTCAATTCCTCAAAGGTATCCATTTCTTCGTTCGATAGATTCTGAAACCGTTCAGGTTCACCTTTCTTGAGATTTTTGTTGAGGGGAGCCGCTATTTTCGCGAATCCCTTCACGAAGCGACGATAGACGTTACATAAACCTATAAAGGATCTTACGTCTGTCTGGGATCGTGGCAACTTGACCTCCTGTACGGCTCTTATTTTGCTCGGCGCAACCTCTAGGGTACCAGGGCCTATGATGTGGCCCAGGTATTCAACCGTTCTGGTAAAGAAGACGCATTTGCGTAGCTTCAGCGCCACCCCCGCCTCAGCTAGGAGGGTTAGTACGGTGCGTACGTGTGCAAAATGCTCTTCTACCGATCTGGAATAGATGAATACATCGTCGATGTATACCAAGGCGGTTGTCCATTTAACCATCGAAAGGATGATGTCCAGTGCCCTTTGAAAGGGGGCTGGAGCATTGCGCAATCCGAATGGAATCCGCGTGAAGCGAAACAAATCTGCATGGCACGTGAAAGTCGTTTTGTCTCATTGTTTCTCACCTACAGGTACATGCCAATAACCACAATTGGCATCCAACGTGGTAAATCTCTGCGCATCTCCCACGGAGTCGATGCACTCATCCATTCTAGGTATCGAGTACGAGTCCCTGGCCGTCACGCTGTTGAGACTCCTATAGTCCACACAGAACCTTATACGGTTATCCCCTTTCTTCTGAACCAGAACCACGGGACTAGCCCAATCTGAGTTGGCTGGTTCAATTACACCTTCTTGGAGCATTCGCTCCACTTCTTTGAGTTCTACTTCTCTCGCCTTCGGACCTGCACGGTATGGTTTCTGATAAATCGGCTTCGAGTCAGGGAGGAGCTCGATGCGATGCTGTGTGGCCTTAATTTGGCCCAGATGGCCTGACCACATAGTTTCAAACTCCTCCAGAAGGTCGAGGATACCGCCTCGCAGTTTGCCGTTTTTTCACCAATCTGGAATGTATCTTGCCATTGCCTCTCAGGGTCAGGTTTGTTTTCTTTTTCTACCGATGCCTTATCGGTTATCTTTGCTTCCAAGTTGGTATTTATCGATACCTTTATGGTTGTGGACGCATTTGCGCACCCCCTTCCTTATCGAAGGCGACCTCGCCGAGATCAGTGTGAGCTACGGTGAGGACCCCTTGTGGTGCCGATAGTGCGATGCCAACATTGGTATTTTTCGGCAACTTCACGGCGCGACTGCTGAAGTTACTGATACACCTTAAAGGGTTGCTTTGGGATGTTGTCGACTATCCCGTTGGCCATCAAAGTGAGGTTTCGATGTTCTAACCTCGGATGGTTTTGTAGTATGACCAGCCCCGGGGTCGCACACGACACCAGTACCAATATTTGGTGCATTGGCGGGATAACAACCTGTTGGGTAATGCGCACTTTGTTGGAGACCGTTTCGTTTGATATCCTCTTCTTCGGTTTGACGAACCATCCCCGTTTTGTTTCCGTATTACCTAAAATGACTATTCGTCCCCTGTGAAGTAGGGCGACGGTATGGGAACCAGGAAGGATTGCCCTGACATATCTGTCGATGAAGTTCGTACCTAGTAGGCAGTCAGTTGGTAAATGGTCGACAACAAAGAATTGCAGTCTTACCTTGAGGTATCCGAGCTGCACCACATTGATGAGCATACCTCGAAGGTTTAATGGGCGCTCATTTGCATCCACCAGCGGGTTGTTGTAGGGAGGTCGGCTCAAGTTCCGAAGTACCGTCTCAGGTATGACGCGGGAGTTCCGGACGTTTGGGCCGGCCCCCGTATCCAGCACGCAGGTGACCGGAACCGCAAGGCGATCGGAGAAACACATTGAGGCACGCACTTTATAGTTCTTGTACTTCATATGACAAACCGGACCTGGTTGTGACGCCTTCTCTTCCACCTTCAAGGTTCTGGGTATCGATTGGCCTTCCGATCGCAGGTTGGGTTCGGCCATTACGCCAACCGTTCGGTGTTTTTCTCCTGTACGGGAGGGGTTGAGTCCAAGTTTGGCGTTTCCTCGATGGTATTGATCTGTACCGGTGTACGGGGTTGGAATCTATTTGGTGCTTGCGTTGAAGACCCATAGAGGCGTTGGTGATTCTGCATGCGAGCCTGAATCAACTGGTCTCTCATCCCTGGATGTAAGCTAGCGCAATTGTTTGCCAAATGGTCTGTCGCGAGACAAAACCAGCAAACGAGGCCTCCAGTTTGGTGGTCTTGCGTTACCATTGAGGGGGGCTTCGAAACTTGGTCGGTAGGAGCAATGGCGTAGGATGTGGGTGGCGAGTTATAGGAGCACACTCCCGGCATCCTATGCGAGCTCACCAAACTTGGTGGCGATTGTACCGAGTTTGGTGTACGCGTTGACGACCAATTTCCTACCGTTGAAGGTTTCGAGAACCGCCCCTGGGTCGCTACCAAGTGGGTAGCGGTCCCTGTAGGTACTTCGAGGTGCGAGCTACCCTCTGAGGTTGTGGTATCTTCAATTTCCGAGACCGACCTTTTCGGTTTATCCTTCGAGGATAAAGGCACGGCTGGTCTCTTTCCCAGCCGAAGGGTATATCCAAGGCCCTGCGAGTATCGAGCCAGCCCATTGTAGTCTACCTTTCGGTTTCTGGCCAGATAGTTGCGTACCTGGGAACGGATCGATTTGTCGACATTGTCGGTAAATAGCGACTTTAACCGAGAGGTAGTGAACACATTACCACAGCGGGTTGCCAGATTCCACAGCGCGAGCAAAAACTCTGATTCGGTTTGCCCAGACCTTTGATGGTAGGCGAGGACTTCCAAATAAGCCTCTTGGATAACCTCATCGGTGGCATATGTTTCTAAAAGGAAATTGACCACTTCTGGGTATGACTCCAACATTTCTGTGCCATCCTCATCCATCGCTAAGGTGTTGCCGCGGAGCCTACCCTGCAGCAAGTAGTATGCTTGTCCTTTAAGGTAAAACTGAAATAGCCACATTGCAACGGCCTCGGAAAAACCATTTTGGTCACATGCAAGCTTGAATTTCTGTAGAAACTCAATCACCGAAATAGGATCCGTACCTGTGAAGGTTGTGTCACCCATTTGGAAGAGGAGCTTCTTGTGGTGCTTAGTAATCTCCTGAGCCACCCCTTGGGTGCATTCAGAAGACTTGTTGATCAACCGATAATTCCTGTAGTCAACCTCTTTGGTGAACATATCGTTCAAGGGTTGGTGCACCTCCAGGTCTATTTCGGTGTCCGACTCAGAGTCGGGCGACTCATTGTATCGCTTTATACCCTTTCGGGTCTTTTTCGACGACTTCTTCGTCGACCTGTTTGGTTTCTTCTTCTTCTTACCTTTACGGTCATCATCCGACGATGAACTCGTACCGGAACTGGAGTCTGACGATTCGGGGTCTGAATCATCCTCTCGATTCTTTCCCCTCTTCGTCCTCTGCTTCTTCCCTTTTCGGTTTCTTCGTCGCTCTTCCAACGAGTCAGACGAATCGTCCTTGGGACCACCTCCATGGGTATCCTTTTTAACGCAACCTGTAATTCGTGGCAGGTAAATGTCTTGAGGATCTACCTTCCCCGGGACCTCTTGACTATGCCTTGGACCTTGTAGGTACTCTCTATCAGTAGGTAAGTGTTTGGAATGGGTGGAATGACCCATTTGGAACCCTTGTGGTATGCGCTTTGCGATGTTCACCTGTGTAGGTCGGGATTCTGCGAATCCCTCGGAAACCCGAAGGTCCTGCACAGCACGGTAAACATGCTCCTTAGCATCTGTAAAGATATACTGTTTCACCATTTCAGGTATCCTTTCCGATAGCTCTTGAGCTGCTCGATCAACCACAATACGGGTACATGCATCGACGTCCATTGAGGGCGGAAACATCCGGGTATATGACTTCTCCTTTATGGTTAATGCATCCTCGACCGCGAGGGTGACGAGCGCTCTCGCTCGCTCTTCGAGCTGAGGCCATAGCTCCTCCGCTGCAACCTCAATTGGTAATTCCCTTTGAGGTTCCATTGCCATTGGCGGCGGACCATGTACCTTTCCGGTTTTGTCTCGAGTGTACCGGAGCAGTTCCTCGGGGTTTTCCAGAATCGTTTGAGCCGATGGGGCTCCTTTAAGACCTTTATGGCTTGGCGGGGCGCTCGCACCACGCGTATTCCTTTTAGGTCGTTCCATTTGTGACCAATAGTGGTATCCTGTATTGCTTTGTGGGATTTTCTGAAACGAAATAGGTGTACGACCGTCCAATCCTTCTCGTAATCTCGTGTGAACTGTGAAGGTACGACGAAACCTAAAAATACTTTCTAACTCGGGAGACCAAAATGTCGTACAATCACCTCTAGGGTATGCTACTGTCTTCTCTCGGGAGCGTAGTGACGCTCAACCGTAGGGAGCATGTTGACTCTCAACCTTAGAAGGTAGACGTAGTAAACCTCGATGGTAACAGGGCACCGTGAAAACCTTCAGGAAAAAACGGCGGGGCAACTAGCCTATACCGTGTAGGTAAACGATGGTAGGCGTCGACGCGCGGGAAAGCCTGTGTGGTACTTGAGAAACAATAAACCAAAAAGTATAGTCGTGAACCAAGTGATGCCTGCCTATATCAGATAAGGATGGGGGAAGTGCAGTTCCCTATATGCATTGGACTGCACTCTCCAGATCACCCGGGAGGTGCCAGCAAGGCACGGTCTCTGAACTAGTGTCAGAGACCTGGCCAGCACTGGCTACAGTGACAGGTGGCCAATCCACTACTGTACTAAGATACATATAATTACAATTACTATCACTAGCAATTACTCAATCAGAAAGTACATGTCAACACTACACGTGGCTGACAACACCTAGATTGTAGCTCGCCCGGAGCTACGTGGCCGCTGATTCCTCGCACCCATCACCTACAAGGTCAGCGTTGTGTATCGGACACCTTAAAGGTCAGCCCTTCCGCCAGTATACGACAGGAAAGCGTTCGTAACTCCATCACACACTTTGTGCGCGGACGAAAGCATGTCACGTTGATATAACCTTGGAGGGAACTTGATAGAATTTGGACTTCCACACTACACTGCCCTTGATAGGAAACCTGAAAATGGTTGAGAATGAAATACAATGTGTTGTGGAAGGATTGGAATTATTCTCAAAATAGAAATCACGATGGGAGCTGCGCAACAAGATGTATAGCCTTTTGAATCAGAATATACACATGGAAGAGCTGTTTTCATGAGACTTGTTGAAAATTGGTTCGCAACTGATCGAATCGTTTGTGCCGATTCATATTTTGCATCTGTTGAAACCGCTGAAGAACTTTTAGAAAGAGGAATTCGATTTATTGGGGTCGTAAAAACAGCCACCAGAAGGTTTCCTATGAAACATCTTTCGAAACTTCCGATGACGGCACGAGGCCAGCATGTGTCAATGGTCTTGAATCTGCCTTAATTGGATCGGAAGATGATGTCTGTGCTCTGGGTCGACCGCGAGAGGAGATATTTCATCAGCACTTGTAGAAGTACCCAACCAGGAACTCCCATTTCTCGCGAAAGATGGAGGACAACTGATGGAATAACAAAGAAAATTCCGCTTTCCATTGCTATTCCAGAAGTTTGTGAGGAGTACTATTCTTGTTGTTCTAGAATTGATAGGCATAATAGGTAACGTCAAGATGATCTGAATATGAAAAAGAAGTTTGAAATGAAAGAATGGTCTTTTAGAGTGAATACTTCTTTGCTGGCAATGTGCGTGGTTGATGCTTGGAATCTTCACGAAGGTGCACATGGAAACACATTGAATCTTACACCGCATAATTTGAATTGTAATCTCGCAGATGGATTAATAGATAACAACTGGGATGCTATTTGAACTATGAAAAGAAAATGTAAGGAGGAAGATGAAACTGAAAACCCATATATGGCTGAGACCGGCATTCATTTAATGGAGACCAATCGAACAAGAAGGAACTTGGATGGTTCTTGGACGTCTCAAACATATCAAGGGCGATTCAAAGTCTGCAAGACCACTTACAAATCCAAATTTGTTTGTTCAGAATGCAATAAGTACAATGATATGGATGTTTATATATGTCTCAGTGGAAGCAATCGGGAGTGTTTTGTAGATCATCTGCGTGACATTCATCACATTTCGAGCAACATTTAGTCAACAACATTGATGTTCGTGCGTCGACATGCGTTTCTAAGTCTTTTTAGAGGCATTTTTAAAAGTATAAAACAAAAATTAGAACTACCCTAAGCCCCCTATTAATTCAATCCGCGTTATTCAACTTGCTAGATATATTACGGTCTCTGACGAAACAATCCCTTTAGCAGATGTCACCTTATTCTGTCTGCTGTTCAAGTGGACTCAAATGCGTTCTTAGACCATAATATTGTTTAGAATTAGTCGAGCTCCCGTAGGAGTTTTCGAGTTACACTGAACTCAGCGAGGTTTGAACTCTGTTTTTATCAGTCTCCGAGCGGTCGTGAAATCACTGAGCTGCTGTTACTGAAGACAACTGTCTAGGGAATTTACTTTAAAGCAGGAGGAACATGGTTAGAAAATTAATTTTTTACTTATTAGTTTTTTACTTATTAGTCTTTTACTTAGAAAGTTAGTTTTTTACTTAGAAAATAGAATACGCCGCTGCAGTCTTGAAACCAGCGATTTTTACTAATTTTTGGAAAATAGAACTGGCCTCATGTGAGGCCAATCCGCCGGGCATGTAGACACAAGCCCTTTTCCACTCTGAATGACGCTTTTCTAACGCTATCCTGCGAAAGTCTATCTTTTTTCGCTTATGGCGATGTCGTCAAAAAATTGCTTAATTTTAAAAACGGAATTCACCATCGGTAAATTCATATCTTTTAGAGAACATTTCACGAACATTTGTCTTTTTTAAAGCTTTTACGTTTCTTTCGCGCCTTTATTTCCCATAACACGCTTCAAAAGATCTTTAGGTTTGTCACTTGGTACCGCTTTGTCTTCCGTGAAGTCAGGCATCGTCGTTCTGGCAGCTTAAGAATTGCATACGTCTGGATATGAAATTTTTTTACCGATTTTGTAATCCACATTACGAATAATAGCGTACAAGGTCTTTATGCTGCTTCCATCGTTTTGGATTGTTGTAGCACAATGCTACAGGTCTTCAGTTCTCGGACAGCCAGTCCAATCCATGGCAGAAACACTTTTATATGCGGCATGATACTTCGTAAATTCTCTTTTAATCTTCTGCAATTGCTTCAAGCGAGCCTAAGCCGACTTATGATCGCAACTTCGCATGTCTAAAAAACCTCCATTGCGCTGTACTGTGCCGGCTCGGTGCAATTTTTGCGTATCTTTGATTAATTGTGCACAAATTCGTTTACCCAGCTTTCCAGTTGTAATACTCCTGCCTATGATGGATTTTGTACAGGCTATGGAAGTTATTTTGAAATGCTTGCGTCCTATGCATCTTTTCATTCCAGTCTCTTTTTTGCTTGCTTCTGTTTTTGAGGTGAAACAGTAGCCATGATGTCACGTAGACTAGCTTGAAGTGCCTCATATAAGCTTAAATCTAGCTTTTACACACAAAATGTTGCTTTGGCGCCCAATTGGGGAGATATATGCTCTGAAATGGACTGTTTCGGTTGCTTGCTCCATTTTATGGTCTCTTTTGGCGGCGCAAAATTGTTTATGCTGAACCCCAAACAGTGAAATTTTAATCGTTTTAGTTTCCTATACCAAATTTTAGGATCAATATTTTGGGATTTGGGGAACGCGGTGGGGGCATCGAAGTCTAAATGAAAGGATCAAATATACTCGAGATTTTTAGGCGCTGCGGTAGGGATGCTCTTATTAGGCCAGTGGTATAGTCTATATTGAACTCTTCGTCCTCTTTTGGCTAGGTCTGGTACAGTGCGGTTTCAAGAATATATCCTTGGACAAAAACTGCGCCAAAACGATTTCTTGTACTTTTGTGAGTTTACAAAAAGCAACTGACAGCGAGGTAGGGCATTTGCAAAGGGACCTTATACACTTACGAACAAGACGAGTACAGTATGGCCAATGGTACTGATTCAAGGGATGAAAGCAAAGAGATGAACAAGGCTAGAGTACAGAATGTGAACGTAAAGAGCAATGAGAAATCGATGAGCGCGCACGTGAGAATCGTGCTCCGAATGAATCTGAATGCAAATGAGCACGTTGAGACCGAATCGCGGGAGTTATAATAGGACTGAAGGGTCGATATTATGTGGCGGTTGAGGATGCAGACATTTTCTGGGAGAGGCAAACGCTGCATGGCCATAGAAGGCTAATGCAAAGAACCTAAGATTCTAGAAGAGATACGAAAGAGCCTCTTTTGTCTGAGATGGTTGAGTCTAGTGTATAAAGCAAAGTTTGTTTGAGTCTGGTAGAAACACAAGAAAAAGAGGGAAGAAAGGAGCGGAGAACACACTTAGAGGAGGGGAGGGCACATGCAATCCGCCTTCACGCGGTGTGCCTGATTTTCCTCCTTTTGGAAGCGAAACGGATCAGTGGTCGGGACTTCAAAGGAGGCCAACACCTTTCAGGTTAACGAAGATGAAAAAATCAAATAACAATGAAGAACAAATTTTACGCATACTCCAACTCAACTGCCGTAGTCTTCTCGCGGCGGGGAAACGGGCGGAGATCGGGCGCTTAGCACACAAATGGCATGCCGACATCGTTTGTCTACAGGAAACACACCTCCGTAAAGGAGACAACACCCCCAACATTCAGGGGTTCTCAGCTATAGGTAGATGCGACAGAGGACAAAACTACAGCGACAGCGATGGGCTTGGTGGAGGAGTGGCGACATATCAGAGAACCGATCTCTGTTTGGACCTCCTCACAAAGAAGCCAATCGTCAGTGGAATATAAAGAGTTACCATTCTGGTGAGAACTCCTAGAGACCCGTTGTCGATAACAAACGTATACATTCCTCCGCAACTGAAAAATAGAAGATGTTTCGAAACACTCAACGCCCAAGCCATGATTGTTGTAGACTGCAACACTTGTGGTTAGTGGTATCTCAGTAGAGCCGAATCTCAGGGTATCGAGTTCGAGGACTATCTAGGGAGCACAGAACGAGTGGTGCTCAATCGTCTGTGTTCTCGGAAGGCTAGATAAGTGTGCTCGATAGCTAGTTTTGTAAATAAAAAGCCAAAAAATCTAAGAATTTTGCAGATTGCGCTAGTTCGGCACCTGAAAAAAATTTTTTGGAAATAAGAACTCCATGCATCTTAGTGTTTTGACCACTTAATGCAGTTTAATCTGCATTTGCAGTTTACTGGTCACTTTTGACCGCTCTACGTGGAGATCCATACCAAGGCAGTCGTCAGTACCTTCTACCTCCTTACTGGTCCTTTTGCTTACTAGGCTTGTGCTGCGACTTCATCGGTGGACCGATGAAGTCGCAGGGAACCCCTGTCGGCCGACAAGTACGCCATAACATCACGCATTATGCGTTTCTGAGATGTTGGTCGACTGTCGGCCGACAGAGGTGCTCTCTGACTTCATCGGGGGTCCCGATGAAGTCCCCGCGCACCTCTGTCGGCCGACATAATACATATAATTTTGTAATTCTTAAAACGCCCAGGTGTACACGGTGCATTCTGTCGGCCGACGAAATCAGGTGTCGTTGAAAGTGTTGGAGGAGTTTATGGGCTACGCGGTAGAGAGTCACAGAAATGGAGAAAGGCAGTATGTGGATGGGACGGTGATGCATCTTGTGCGACTTGATGCATGGATTGGATGTGTGGTGACCACGATGGATAGAAACGTTGGGCGGGGAGGCCAAAGGCAACTTTTGTTGTCGACGCTGTTTGGGAGGCTTCTGCCACTGGCTGTTGAGGACATAATGAGGGTTGCCTGGAACATAATGAAGGATGAGTATGCTGAGGAGTTTGAGAATGATGGATTCTGTGGAGGGAATCGTAGAGATGTGAGTGGGAATAAGGAGAGAATCGTGACGGTTGGGCTATGGATACCGTCGAGAGAGAAAATCTATCTGGCGATAAGGGAGGAGTTTTTCATGGAGAATCTCACGAGAAGACTTGGAGCGGTGTTAGATTGCTATAAAGCGTCATGTGGACCAGAAGAACTACGGTTCAAGCGCTTAGCGTTGGGGAGTAGGCAAGGAGTGGGAGAGTGATAAGGTATGGGGGGATAAGGGGGTAAGGAGGTGGAGCAAGATGGGGGTCGGCTATGGAAGAAAAGCAGCGGTGACTATTTTATTGGATCATGGGCCTTGGGAGGTATTATTATGGGTGCCACCCAGTGGTGGTGTTGTGCCACCAGTGGTGGTGTTGGAGAAGTAGGGCTTGGCAGTTGGGTCTCGGTAGAATCTGTTGAGGTAAAATCGATGGAAGCGCCAGTGCAATCGAGGGGTGAAGGGGGGTCCGGGGTAGTTTTGGCGAAGTACATGAACGGGGCCGAGAATGGAAGAGGATGGTATGAGGCCGAACCAGGGGGAGACGTTGTCGGAGTTGGAAGTGTTTGAGATAGGAAGGGGGTGGCCGTTGTGGTTTTGTTCGTCGTCTGTTGCCCATCGGAGGCAGATGCAATTGAGAGAGACATCGACTTGATCCTGGGGTGGAACGAGTTCGAGGAGCTGAACGAAGGCGAACTCGTTATGAGTGGAAGGGGAAGAAGGGGTGGTGAAGCGAAGAAGAGAGTTGAGCTTGCAGACCCAGGCGGTGGGAGTGGGGTTGGAGAAGCTGGAACCGGCAATGAGGATGTGGGAGAACTTTGGGGTTTTAGAGGGACCGAAGGAGGGAGCAGCGAAGATACGTTGAATGAGTGGGAGAGGGGGATCTTTGACGGCGAGCTCGTTTCGATCGTCAATGTAGTCGTCTAGGGTTGGGGTGAAGCCGCCGACGACGTATGCAGAATTGACGAATGTGAGACGGGTTTGGCGGAGAGTGGGGGAGTCCTGGTTGAGAGCTAGGGTTTCGAGTGTGAGTGTGACGAAGGAGGGGAGTGCGAGGGTCCCAATCTGTGAGATGATGGCGATAGTGTCTGGGGAGAAGAGGTCCTGAAGGGAAGAGATTGTTGAGTGGGGGTTTGCTCCAAGGAATTTGTGAGCGGTGATGAGATCGGAAAAGGAGGTGTGCTTGCCATCACGGACGAAACCTGGTTTGCGGGCTTGGAAGGGAGGAGGAGGGCCATGGGAGGATGAGGTGACGGAAGGATCAGCGGAGAGAGAAATACAATTGTTGACGGCATCGGAGCGTTCGATGGCACGGATGGTTTCGTTGTGCGCGGTGGGTCTGCGCTTGGAGGTTCAGGAGTAATGTGCTTTGAAGAGGGTATGGGCTTGTTCGAAGATGCCTGCATCGTTGAAGTGGAGACCCCCAAAGCGTCGAATGTCGTCTACGATGTGATCGAGGAGGTGGAATTTGAGGGTGCCAAGGTTGGAGGTATGGTATGGACCGAGAACATCGACAGCTCTGTGCTTGAAGGAATGGATTTGGGAGGCGAGTTTGGCAAGACGAGAAGTGGTCCATTCGGGGACGGAGTTGTAGCACATGGAGGTGAGGAGGAGGTCTGTGTACTTGGAGAAGACGGTTGTGATGGGAGCGGAATTGGCTTCGTCACAGCAGCGATCGAAGAAGGCGCCGATGAAGGGGAAGACCATGTCGAGGGCGCGGTAGTCTTTTGCTTCTAGCATGCCGCGGACGCCGTCAGTTGTGAAGAAGCCGTTGAGGGACTGCCCGCTTTCGGAAGTAGAGAAGTCGATGTGGAGGCCGGTAGCTGGGGAATGATTTTCGATGGCGGTGAGGATGAAGTTGGAGTGCTTGAGGATGGAGGTGCGGACGGAGTGGAAGGAACGGCGGGAGTTTGTGGAGCTGATGGTGGTGAAGAGGTGTTCTGATCTGAGACGTTCGATGGCGGCGAGCTTGATGAGTTTGGAAACGCCGAGGTGGAAGTTGTGGAGGGGTTCGAAGGGGAAGATGTTGTATGGGGTGAGGAGTGGGGTGATGTTGAAAAGGGGGTAAAACTCGAAGAGGGAGGGGTATTTTGCGAGGGAGAGGGAGTGGAGTGCTTGGAGAGCTTGTTCCTTGAAGTTGCGCGAGACTCTTGGCTTGCGGGCGAGGAGAGCTGCTTCGGAGTCCTTGAGGAGGGAGAAGTGTTTGTTGCGGGCTGCAAGGGTGAGGGGAAGAGATCGAGGGGGATGGGCGTGAGAGTGTTGGTGGAGTTGTGAGCGAGGGACAGAGCATCTGTGGCAGGGATGCTGGGGGCGGGTGCCGTGGGAGATGGCGAGAATATCCTTTGCCTCGGGAATGTCTGCGCAGGAGCTGGCGATGATGGGGTGGCATTGACGAAGAACGCTGTCTGCGTCGCGGAAGGGGAAATCGGGGAGGGCGGAAGAGAAGAGAGGTTGAAGGAGGGAGGAGATGGTCTGCTGTATGAGTTCCATTTTTGTTTGGCGGGGGATGAAGGAGGAATGAGTGATGATATCTGCATCTGGAGAAGGAGTGATTGGGGTGAAGGAGGTGGGAAGATAGCCGAGGAGTGTGAGATTCTCGGAGATGCATTTGCGGCGAAAGGAGTCGGAGAAGTTGAGAAGGGTGATGTGGAGGGGGTAGGAGGTGATGGAAGAAGATTTGAGAGAGGTAGAGGACTTGTCGGAGTAGATTTGGACGAGGCCGATGAAGGAGTTGATACCGGTGGAGTGAGGGAGATGCCAGACGATGTTATCTTTTGTGGACTGCATGATGGCGGTCTTGAGTGCGGGGACGACTATTGAGCCGAGGGTGGCTGCCATGGGGTGTGCGAAGGCGGGGGAGCCGGAGGCGGATGTTTGGGAGATGGTGTGGAAAAAGGTGTTCTTGAAGTGTGCGAGGGCGAGCTGTTGTTTGAGGACATGGATTGCGTTTTTATGGAAGAGGGTTGCGGATAAGCGTTTGTGGGGATCGAAGACGGTGGAGGGGGCGAAACCAATGGACCTGATTCTCTGGTGGAAGAGGTCTGCCTGGAGCTCGAGGCATTGCTTTGCGGAGGAGACTGAGTTCTGGAATATTGATTCGGAGAAGTGGGGATCACTAAGGAGAGTGATGAGTTCGTCAGCCTTTCGTTGTCCAAGCTTGGAGGCGACGGAGGAGATGTAGAGGACCATTTTCTCCAGGTGGGGGTTGTCGAGGGGGGGAGTGGAAGGAGGGAGGGGGGAGAGAGCGAGAGAGGAGGGGGAACCGAGAGGGGCAGTGGCGACGTGGATGGCGTCCTGGGTGTGGAGGGAGAGAGAGAGCTGGTCTTGGAGGTAGAAGTCATGGTGTGCGAGAGGGACGTTGTCGGAAGGGCGATGTGAGGGAGGAGGATGAGGGGGGAGTTGTGAGGTGGACTTGTGGCGTTTTGTGCGGGGGGGGAAGTTGGGTTCATTTCCGCCAGGGGAGAGGAAGCGCTTGTTGGCGGAAAGGCGATGAGGGCACCTTCTCTGGTGCCCCTGGAGGGCGGGGATTTCTCGGGCGAAGAAGGAGCAACCGTTGAAGCAGCAGGAAGGCATGGTGGGTGGAGGAAAGGTGGTGGGAAAGAAGTTGGTAGGGGGTGTAGACGGAGAGAGAGTATGGCGCACACAGGGCACGTGACAGGGGAGGGCGGTGGAGAATAATATAGAATGCAAGGCACGTGAGGTCTGCCAGGTCCTGCACCACTTCTCTACTTTTACCTTTAAACTGCGGCGACAGAAAGATTCACGCTAGTTTTACCTCCATCAAAACTAGAAAAACTGCAGATATGTGCTAGTTTTCCTTCCCATACAAGCTAGCACTAATGAACGAATGAAAATATTTTCGGAAATTAACACCTCCAAATTTGGATAAATTCACGGGTTTTTCGGTCATTTCAATTCGTCCTTTTTTGACCACTGAACTAGCATTCCGAGAACACTGACGATGTGGACGGAGTTCCAACACACACCGATCAAAGGAACGGAACGCAGAGGGCGATCGACGTAGCGGCTATTCCCGAAAAGTGGCTGTCGTTAAGTGCATGGGAGGCCTCGGAACAACCTTTCTCGGACCACCACGCTTGCCTCGTCTCCATAAATATTGGAACGAAAACACTGGTGCAGAAGAAGAGACACCAATGGAGCTTGAAGACCGCCGATTGGAAAACATATGCCAAAGAAGTAAAAGATTGGCTCTGTATGATAGACCACAGAAGGACTAGAAATGTAGATGAGGAGTATCACCATCTGTATAAAGCAATTCTGAATGCAGCGAAGAAGACGATTCCGTTTGGCAGAAAGAGAAGAGAAGCACCATGGTGGAACCAAGAAGCGTCAGAAGTAATTGCCCTAAGAGCAGACCTTTGGAAGAAGTACAGGAACAGTCCAACCGGAGAGATTAATATTGCACCGCAGCAGGCTCGGGAACAGGCGAGAATAACAATCAACAAACTGAAACGAGATAAATGGAGGGAGATGGTAGGTACCCTTAAACCGGCTGATGAAGATGACAAGTTATGGAAAATCATGAAAAGAATGGAAACGGGGGAGGTGGAATGCATCCTCGCTATGTCCTCCAGGAGGAGAAACATGGTATGAAAAGAACAGGGAAAAATGGTTCGTGAAGTCGGAGACAAGAAAAGTCAGATCACACGAGAAAGACGTAAGTATAAGAAACGAGTACAGGAAAGTATTGGACGTGTTTCATAGTAGATCACTAGAGCGAAACAGGAATGTAGAAGAGCAATTTCATTTCCGAGACATGCAAGATGCGTTAATGGCAATGAATCCTCGAAAAGCGGCAGGCCCAGATGAAGTACAAATATCGTTCTTGCAAAATCTTCCACAGGTAGGGATACATTGGCTCTTATATATCAGCAACAGAAGTTATGCAGAATGCATCACGCCGTAAAAGTGGCGCTTTTTCAGGCTTATACCGATACCTAAAACTGGAATCAGAGGATGGTTTCGACCAATTTCCCTGAAATCGGTAGTAGCAAGGCTCACAGAACGGATGATAAACAGGATTTTCATGCAGTGGCTGGAACCAAAACTCCCTTCCTGTCAAGCAGTGTTTAGAATGAATTGAAAAACAGAGGAACAAGTAACCGAATTGTGTGAACAGGTAACTCATGGATGGCAAGCCCGGAAGCAAACATTGGCGGTTTTCTTCGATTTCAATAAAGCTTATGACTGCGTACAGCATCAACGGGTAATGGTTAAATTTGCCAATATGAGTTGTCCGAGACAGCTCTGGAGATGGATAAGAGCATTTATAATGGATCGAAGATGGACATGTAGATGGAACACCGCAGATACGCGACCTTTTGTTGTACCCCAAGGACTTTCCCAAGGAGCGACACTTTCACCGGGGCTGTGGATCGCGTACGTTGCCGACTTGGCCGACAAATTGCAGAATGCCGATGAACATATATCAATAAGTATTTTCGCAGATGACGTAGCTATATGGACATCACAGAGAAAATTAGAAGTCGGTTCAGCCAAACTGCAGCTAGCAATAGGACGCCTAGAACAGTACTGCAAAGAAAAAAACATCCGGATCAACCTTGACTAGACAGCAGCTGTTCCATTTACGTATAGCAGATGGAAAAAGGACAAAGAGAAGTTCGCGGTGAAAGCGGCGGGAAAATGGATTAAAATGGAAGACAGTGCAAGATTCCTAGGCACTCAAATGGACTGTGGCTTAAACTTTCATCACCACCTCAGCAAAGTCGCGGCAAAATATAAGGCTCGTTGCAGAATATTGCGTCTTCTCACTGAAACTATTAGGGAGCAGAATGGGAGACGATGAACACGTTCAGGGTTGGATTGGTGGAACCGTTGGCGCGATATGAGGCAAGATTCGTCATCCCAAATGCACTACTTTGCGCAGTAGAAGACCTCGAGAGAGCGTGGAACAATGCGGCGAGAATACAGACAGGATGCGCGAAGTCTTCTCCAATACAAAAGCTAAGGGAATTGCTGGGTCAAACAAGTTTGTACACCATAGACGTCTCACAAGCAGAAAAATTGTATGGGAAATCAATGAGTGTCGTACAATCACCTCTGGGGTATGCTACTGTCTTGTCTCGGGAGCGTAATGACGCTCAACCGTAGGAAGCGTGTTGAAGCTCAACCTTAGAAGGTAGACGTAGTAAATCTCAATGGTAACAGGGCACCGTGAAAAACTGCAGGGGCAAACGGCGGGGCGACTAGCCTTTACCCGGTAGGTGAACGATGGTAGGCGTCGACGCGCGGGAACGCCTGTGTGGTAGTTGAGAAACAATGAACCAAAAGGTATAGTCGTGATCCAAAGGATGCCTGTCTTTATCAGATAAGGATGGGGGAAGTGCAGTTCCCTATATGCAGTGGACTGCACTCTTCAGATCACCCAGGAGGTGCCAGCAAGGCACGGTCTCTGACCTAGTGTCAAAGACCTGGCCAGCACTGGCTACAGTGCCAGGTGGCCACTCAACTACTGTACTAAAATACATATAATTACAATTACTATTACAAACAATTACTCAACCAGAGGGTACATGTCAACACTACACGTGGCTGACAACACATAGATGGCAGCTCGCCCGGAGCTGCATGGCCGATGATCCCTCGCATCCATCACCTACAAGGTCAGTGTAGTATATTGGCAACCTCAAAGGTCAGACCTTCTGCCACTATACGACAATGAGAAGTCCAACTCAGCCGCCGACGCCTATAGCGTTGGCCCTGAAACTTGAATCCTTCTCTCGTATACGAAAGACAAGATCGTCTTTCAAAAAAGCAGCAGAAGTTAGACTGGCTTGAGCGGGACTACTGTAATTACAGCGAGCCCCATGACCGATTGAACCAGGACTACAACACGGGAATGATTGGATTTCACTTCACGGACTGTTCAAAAACCGAGCCAGTCGAGAAGCAGCAATATTAAGCGCGGAAATTAATGACAGAATTGCCATCCGCCGACTGTAAAATCCGGACGGATTGTTTTGTGGGCAGCACACCAGGAGTGCAAGATATAAAACCGATGAGAATTGAGGTGGAGTGGGACAAAGGGTGGTATGCGGGTTCGATTGATTACCCTGGACATTTTCAAGAGAACAGGCAAACAGTATAGGACTTTAATTTTCGACAAAGGACACGACCAGACATTGTTGTTAGGTATAATGATGGATTGATAATGGCAAATAGTATAGTTAAGGACGGCAGGAATATTCTGGACGCAGATGGGCACACATTTGGAATGAAGACGCTTACTATTTCCGAAGTGGGCGGAAGCGCGTACGCAATTTGGTGGAAGGATGAAAAACAACTAAATAAAGGACTCACCCCCCCAGGAGTAGGAGTGTGTTCATTTATTGCAGAAGTAATAGCCCTCTGCTCTGGACTAGCAGAATTGTTGAATAAAGTAAGGATGGGGTGGAGAGGGAGAGTAAGGATTTATTACAGACCCAAAAAGAGTCATCAACAATCTACAGGCTCAAATACGCACAAGGTGCTATACGATGCAGATGGTTTCGATAATTTTATGCCAAGTAGGATCTTGCTGTAAGATTGATAGTCTTTAGGTACCAAGTCACTCCGGATTTCCAAAAAGGAAATGATGGACAAGTTAACAAAAAAGGCTCTCGAATTATCGATGGACACACAGATAAACGTATCTATAGACTATGAAGAAGTTGCAAGGATGATAACAGAGAAATCTTGCGCCCGGTCATACTTGGCCCACATGTCAGAGGATATGAAGAAGATATTGACCCACAGACGAGCGGAAACAGTATTAACAAAGCTGTTTGTAGGGCACACACCAACGTTGCATCCATTGGGGACCCATCTGCGCCGTGAGAAAGTGGTATGTAACTGCAGTCCAGGCGTGCTAAACGATGTAGAACATTTCGTTCTGAGATTCCCAAAGAGAACGAGGTCAAGGAGAGAATTCTTACCTCCCATGAGCGAACGTTAGGGACTCATTGTTAGTGATATAATCAGAAAGTGGCCAGAGAGAGTGTTGGTCTTTCTAGCGAAAAAACGTTTCTTTGACCCGTAACGTTATGCACTAAGCTGGAATTAAGCTAGTACACCTATAAATGAGAGAGAGAGAGTGGAGACTAACGATTGTAAAACACTACTCAGAGAAGCTTTTTCTCTCGGCTGCTGCCGACCACACTTCCCCGTAGATATTACACTATGGCACTGAATTCCGCGCAAACGGTAACTGTAGAGCACATTTTACAAACGTCACAAATATACATGAAAATTTCCAAACTTTGCCATGTAGGATAGAGCAAGGTGAGCACCGTAAACCTGCAAAAAGTTGTTGGCAATCTGTAATACGATGTTGCGTGTGCTCTTAGCTCTCAGGCAGCCAGAGCAGGAGGCCATACGAGCTATCATTCGATCCTCGTTCTGCGCCAATTTTGAGTCATGTCAATCTCCCTTGAGCTCAGGTCGCCTCCAAATCCGCAATGCGTTCTCGCTCTTCGACCTGCGCTTTCCTGACCCCAATTCCCTTTCAGAACCTCTCCTGGAAGGCTTCTATTGGAAGCTTTCGATGTCACCCAGCATTAAAGCCGTCATGTGCAACCAGGCGCGCTCGCGCGCGTGGCGCAAAAATGCTCTTCGATTCGTTAACAGAAAAAATGGAAGAAACTGTCCGGAAGATGCGAGGTGTTGATAAGATAACCGAAAAGAATGTTGCTGGCGCAATGAAACAAGTTAAAAGAGCCTTGCTGGATGCGGATGTCAACTTGCGCGTCGTAAATGGCTTAATCAAGCAGATAAAACAACGAGCGATTGGGGAAGCGGTAATCCCCGGCGTTGAACCTGGCCAAATGTTGATCAAGATTATGCATGAGGAACTCACAGCGATAATGGGTAAAGATCAAGCTCCACTTGCGAAACGGACGGATGGAAAGCCAACTGTAGTTTTGTTGGCAGGCCTACAAGGGGCCGGTAAGACTACAGCTGCGGCCAAACTTGCACTTTACTGCTTAAAAGAAAATCGCTCTGTCATGCTCATCGCTGGCGATGTGTACAGACCTGCTGCTATTGATCAGTTGAAGACTTTGGGCACTTCTATAGACGTCGAGGTATTTAGCCTGGGCACGAAAGCCGATCCAAGAGACATCGTTCGAAAGGGAATTGAGAAAGGCACAACAGATAAGATTGATACGGTCATTGTAGATACGGCAGGTCGTCAGATAATTGATTCTAAGCTCATGAAAGAACTGAAGGACGTCAAGACAATCACCAAAGCCGATGAAACACTGCTCGTTGTGGATGCAATGACTGGTCAAGAAGCAGCAACGTTAACAAAATCTTTTAACGAGGAAGTGGGTATCACGGGAGCGATTCTTACGAAGCTTGACGGCGACACGCGGGGCGGGGCGGCTTTGTCAGTACAGCAAGTGTCTGGGGCCCCAATTAAGTTTGTCGGTGTAGGCGAGCAACTTGAAAAGCTACAGCCTTTCATTCCAGAGCGTATGGCGTCGAGGATTCTTGGAATGGGTGATGTTCTCACATTTGTGGAAAAAGCACAAGAAGAAATGGATGAAAAGGAAGCCGAGAGAATGACAAAGCGAATGATGGAAGCTAAGTTCGATTTCAATGACTTCCTCAAGCAGACAAAGATGATCTCCACGATGGGTTCATTGTCGGGCGTGATGAAGATGTTGCCAGGTGTTGGTTCAATATCATCGTCAAAGATGGCCCAAGCTGAAGCAAAGCTGAAGCTTGCCGACAGCCTGATCAAGTCCATGACAATAAAAGAGCGATCAAGTCCAGAGCTCCTTTATTCGGGAGGTTCTGCTCGCAGCAGATTATCACGAATCTCTAAAGGGGCGGGGAGATCGAGGGGTGATGCGGAGGAGCTGGTTAGCGATTTCAGGAAAATGAGGGACATGATGTCACGCATGAGCAATCAAATGGTCAATAGCACAGACGGCGCTCCAGCTCAAACTGCAGGGAATAGATCACAACGAAGAAAGTCTGGTAAGAAAAAGGCCCAGACGAAAACAGCCAAACGCGGTTTTGGCTAAGAGTGCGTCCATGTGTAGTTACAAATACTTCAGGAATGAATTCCACTGAATTAGTTTGAGTTACACAGAGCTGTGAAGAAAGAATTTTTATACAAGTTCGAACGAGAAAAAACACTTTGACTGTGGTCTCTCAGAGTGTCAGGAAAAGTGTTCGGTTCGTGACGCTTGGAGGTAGAATATGTAGCGGCAAAAACATTGAGACCAGAGTGGGATTTGATTGTATGCTTCAGAATGTTTGATGACTTAACATGACTTCGTAAAGAGGTTACGATCATCTTTCGGTTCCCAGCTGATCTTACCAGAGCCCTTACAGAAGAAGCAGAGGGCATGTTTCTTGTAATATCTGCATAGTCCTATGTCGTACCGTTGCGAGACGAACGAAACTGAGCCCTCTGGAACCATTTTTAGAGCACATGAACAAGTAGATTCTCCGCTATCATTCCGGTTCACAGGAGAAATTACACCCCAATAATCACTTGCTTTGATAAATGTTCTTCGTAATCGACGAGTCACGACAGCATCCTGTTACCACCAAGTTCGTCTGCATCCGTTATCAAAAGCCTTCTAGGTCTCGTGAGTCCTAGGCAGTTTAAACGATACGAGAAAGCGATGTGTGCTCTCAGAAAAGAGCAAAATACGAGCGACGGCATGCTCACATAATGCAGCGAGTAGATCCATCCATCCGATGCACCGGGGTCTCTACATGTGTTTATCGCGAATCCTCTTCGACTTACAGGCCTCTGAGCTGGACTTGGGGATTTTTCTTTTCTTACCTGCCCCAAAATGTTCGTTGTTGGTGATGGACTTTTTGATCTTTCTTTCAGACATTCTCGGTGGGATCCTCACTGAGAAGCAACCCCTTTCATCATGCTCGACAGTTTCTCGTTCCATCAACGTTTCAGTCGTCTCTTGATCTTCAAACCAGTCTTCTTCATCAACGGATTCACCTTCCATGCTTTTCTCACGCACAAGCTTTGATCGTACACCCTTACCGCCTCTTTCGCGGTCCGTAATGGTTGAACTTTGTTTAACACTCCGGACACCCTTTTTCTTGTCATACCTTAACCGGCTGGTGGATGCCCGCTTCATATCTGAACTCCTCGTGATTTTGTTGGGCGCTTTTTCTTCCACAACTCCACGTTGATCGTCCTGAGACCTTGCGTCTATTTCACCATCCTTCTGCATGCGCCCGCTCTGAATATGAGTCATAGTCTTTACTTTCTCAAGCTCTATGTCTTTTTGTTCGACTATGATTTTGAGACACTCCATATCCTGCCTCATCTTTGCGAAATCCTTCCTAGTCTCGGCCAAAACCGTCCTGCAAACCTCCAAGTCATGACTCTTTTTCAACGAGTCTTCTTCCCACTTAGAATACTGTTGCAGTTTGCCTTCCAGATCTTCGACCTTGTGCTCATTTCGCTCACACTGCTGTTTCTGAATGAATAGTTCTGCTCGAACACGTTCGATTTCTCCCTCCTTGCCCAATAATGATTTTTTATAGGATGAATGTACCGCACCGAGTTGCTTATTCCAGCGAGATAGCATTTCGGATACCGTCTCTCGTTCAGTTCTTAACTTTGTGAGCTCCTCTTTCACATTGGCTTTGGTTTGCGTAATATGCTTGAGTGCCGGTTCGATTAACTTCAAAGGTTCAACAATCAGTCTTTCGAAACGGCCGCGACTACTAAGAATTTCTTTGATTAGCGTCGAAAGAACTTCTTCTCGTTTTCCATACGTTAGTATGAGAGCTCGACAGAGATCGAGAAACTTGCTGAGCTCCGATGGTAGACTCGCCGAGGTTCCGATGGATTTTTGCGGCACGGGGAGAGAAAGCTCCGTTGCAACTCTATGCAAGCCGTTCGCAGGACTATTGTCGCGTCGTTGACGTATATCTTGAACCAAGGACTCAAGAGAGAAAGAGTTTGAATCATGGCGTCGGGGGCTCCCGTACCATTCGTGAAAAGTGTTGAGGGTTGCTACCATTTCCTGGATGTCAGGGTAGTGATTCCGTTTAGAAACATAGTGGGTTAGTTTGTGACCTGCCAACTCATGAATGGAAATATTGAAGGCTTGATTCAACATACATTCGATTCAGTCCTTAATCTACTAACGGTATTCTTTGACTCAGAAATTATTTCCTGGATATTCGAAAGGCAGAAGTTGGTAAGGTGTCCACCGCTGAAGATGTATTTGCATTTTGGAAAGAGAAACATCATCATGTGCACAGCACTGATTTCACGTTGAAGAACTTACCTCCAATAGTCTTGCTTTTTGTATCATGCTGTCGTTATAATCCGAAAGTTCCGAAACTTTTGCTTCTTCAAGACTAAGGCGGGATTTGTACTCTTGTTCTTTCTCAGAGAACCTAGGTCAATGGAAGACATGAAATCTGATGTTAGATTCTTGACTGCAACACGACACAGAGGTTGCGATCAACAACAGGGCACGTACGATGTTTGCACCTTGGATAACTTTTCACGGGTTGATATACATTCTTTCTGAAGGCCCTGCCTCATCGATACTTCCTCCTGATACTTAGATTGTAAATACCCAAGCTCTTCTCGGACTACAGGATCGAATCGCAGTATACATATGGTTTAGTTAGAGCAGAAAAGAGACAATGTTCTTTACCAAGTCCAACAGATACTGGATATTGAAAATGTCCCATACCTTTCTTACCCTCTCTTTCTTTCAAGTCTTTCGTGCTTGTCTCTCGCAATAGGTCATCACGAACTTGCCGCCGTTCATCGCATTATTATGAGTCAATTAAACAAGGAACAGAGTCAGTCGGTGAAGAAGAGTTCTCTGCTTCTCGTTACTGAAAAGCCAAAACTCACGTATCTCTATTTCTTTCTTTTTCTCTTCCTTCTCTTCGCGGATGTCGGCTTCAAGAGTAGTGCACTTGAGCGAAAGTTGATTGCGTTCGTCTGTGATATCTTCCAGCTCCTTCTTCAAGCTGGCGTTATGCTCCCCTGTTCGATCAATTTCAACCCTTAGCCTTTCGATGGTAAACTTTTTTTTCGACAGTCTTCTCTTCTGCAGCTTTAGGTTAGAAAGGCGTCAAAGATTCATGAGAACGAGGGAATTTGTAACGTACCATGTTTCGTTTGCGATCAGCCCATCGTTCGAAAATCGTATCAACGTGTTGTGGGATTTTCTGAGCCACACTCATACACTCTGGGAATTGTCAGAGTTGGGAAATGCGGTGAAAGAAAGGAAAATGAACCAGAAAAGGCGTCGGTCAGATTGTATTGAGTCAGTTTGTACGGCATGGATGCAAATAGAAGGTAATAAGACTTACCGTACAGGTCTCTTTCCTCTTCGCCATAATCTTCTTCATCTCCACTTGAACGGCTGCGAGATGCCGTGTACGAATTTCCGGAGTCGTCTTCACGCCGTTCCTCTTGATTTGGTTTCTCGTCTTGATCAAGGTCAGAGTGGACAGGCTGCGAGTCATCTTCATCACGTTCGGGTTGCTTCAGCGCGGAATCGGGCGGAGGAGTAGCACTGTTACTTAGGAAGTGCATTTCTGCCCTATCTCTACTCGCAAACCGCGCCGGGCTATCATTCGCCTCTGCATCCCTATCCGGAGCAGCACGCGTCGGTTGAACGCACGGAGCTTCAATGCGTGCAGATTGATGATGAATGATTCCCGCCGATGTCATGCCGCGTTGAAGAGCTGATGGATGAGCTTCATTCTTTATCTTTGAAGAGCTACGAAACAAGGCTTTCAAATCATCAAACGTTCTCGTTTCGACTCTAGTATTGGACACGGGGCGGCGCTCGCGAGTTACAAATGTCGGAAGTGGGAGAGCAGAGAGCGGGCGCGCAGAGAAAGAGCGTCGTGGGCATGGCGGACGTCGATGTACAGGGGGAGTGGGGGGTTTGCCAGTTGCTCTCGGAGTGAATTGGAGATTGAAGTTATCGCGGCGATTATTCATCTTTGGTTCCCAACGTCTGACGGGAGAGGTGAGTGTCTGCAATGAATGGCGAAGGATGAAGTGGACGGAGGAATGATTGTGTATGAACGGGGTTGGGAATGAAAGGAGCTGGGCTGCAAGTGAAACAAGGGCAGGATGGACGAAACGAAGACAGGTTCAACACATACGAGCTTTCTTGTCTGGACGTAAAACGCTCGTGAGCGAACACCTGAAACGCAACATCGACTTTCGTTCCGATGCAAACAAGGTGTTGGCTCATCCGCTTTGAAGCAAAAAGGGGATAAAGAAAACAGCGGTTTTTCAGGTTGACTCAACAGCAACCCTACGTGACGACGCACACGAGCAACGATCAGAGTCGTAACGATTGCAGCGGCGGAGATCGAATGCAACGAGCGCTTTTACTTTTGGTACCGCACGGCAAACAGGAGTTATATGCGACGTCAAGTGTTTCGCATAGAACCCTAAGATTACTAAATATCCCACGCGTCGCAACGGGGCGTGCCGAGCAGAGTAAAGAAAGAGGTGGAACCACGTTAGCGATTGGCTTTTGCAACACGTTCTACTTCATCCTTTTTCTTGATGGCATAAGAATTGCTCGATCCCTTGGCGGCATTGATAAGCTCATCAGCCAAACACTCGGCAATGGTCTTAATCGATCGGAAGGCCGCCTCTCGAGCACCGGTGCACAACAAGTATAATGCAACATTAATGCGACGCATAGGAGAGACATCAACAGCCTGACGACGAACAGTACCGGCCGATCCAATACGAGTAGAATCTTCTCTAGGACCAGAATTCACTACGGCTCCAACAAGTACTTGGATCGGGTTCTCATCTGTGAGCAAGTGAATGATTTCAAAGCAATGCTTGACGATACGAACGGCCATGATCTTCTTTCCATTGTTGCGCCCGTGCATCATGAGAGAGCAAACAAGTCGCTCCACAATGGGACATTGAGCTTTTCGGAATCTCTTGGCATTGTATCGACCGGCTGTATGGGGAAGATAGACAGCGCTTTTTTGGTTGACAGCGATGTAATCGTTGAGACAGATGTCTGTGACCTCAATGTCTTCGAAGGACCATCTGTTGAAAAGCTTAACTTCTGTGGCCACGGCCATTTCGAAGTAATTTTGCGCTAGCTGATGCGCGAACGATGGATGAAAGCGGCGACTCGCGACTGAGGCAAGATTGTAGGGTGCGCGCAGAAGGGGGAGGATAGGTGAAATCGCTCACAGTGTCGCGATTGCAATGGTAACTTGGGTGCCATGCGATGCGCGTCGACGGCGACGGGAAGAGCCCAGAACACACGGCGTCACCGACGTATGAAGCACAGCCAATCAGAAATGTGGCCGGAACTACTGATGCTCTTCAAAATGACACAGTATCCCACACCCCGTCTATCCCAATCATCACCCAACACCTACCATAGTTACCAATCACATTGGTGGCCTCAGCTCGCAACTTTGGTCCAACTGCTAAGGACACTGCAACCCGAAAAGTTGTTTTACATCTCCAGATAATTTAAGTTTGGTTTGGTTGGTCGGCTCAAAAGTGTCCAATCGGGGTCGTGCAGCCTATGGCCAGCCCTTCGATTTCGGCTTTTTCATGGCAAATCGAGGCCACTTCATTGCTGGATAAAAGACACCCGGTCAATCAAATGCCGCCTTTCCCAGATGTCTGTCCCCTTTCCACTCCAAACACAGCGCTGCGCTTGTCATGGCATCTCGAAAAACCCAAGATCCTCTCCATCAAAACGTCTAAAGACCGCCACCGCCACTACGTCATGACTTATCCTGTCGCTGCGCATCCCAAAGAATTCACAGCGACAAGTTCTGCAGATATCCCTTTTCTCTCGGTCTACTAATATAGCCAATAGAATACCCCAAATATTCATCACCGCCATAAAAAATAAACAGCTTTTTGAAAACAAATGTGATGCCGACTGGATCTTGAACATGCGCGCCCATCCCGTATTTGCCATTCCCGTTTTTTAGCTCTCCTGGGACGCTTGTATAAACGCTTCAAAACCTCGAAAATGCTAAATGAATACTACAAGCACTAAGCCTTTTTCAAAAAAAGTTTTAGATATGTTCCAAAGCAAACTAAAAACTACAGAGGCAGTCAAAAAACAATTCAAGTTAATCCAAATCTTTATATAATTCGGCGGAAGACCTTGCACGTAACAGTAAAAATGATTCCAGATTTCGTAAATGAGTACAGAGAGCGTTCTTTGTTTTGTAACCAGAACAAGAGAAATGTTGTATTTGAAACAAAAGTTTTCTCAGAGAACCGCCAATATATCGTCAAGGCTAGTGCACTTTATCCTCTTTCTCCTCCAAAACTGGTCAAAAAACTGTCGATACTTTTAAGATATCATATATAAACTACATACTATACTGTAGAGCAACCCTGATTTTTGATTTTATCTTACGGATTAATGAATTTTTTCTCAAATAAGGAGCACAGAGCTTCTCGTAGAAGTGAGATGCGGAACTTGCTTTTGCTTTTGACTTCGAAGGTATACGTTTTGCTACTTCTCGAAGGTAGTGTCCAGATCAAACAACTTGAATGTCATATAGTGGCAGGAAATGTTAATGTTGACACTGCAGACGTATGGGTGCGGGGGAGCATCGGCCAAAGTACTTTTGGCGATTTACCGCTATGTGTTGACATCCAAGTGGCAGTTTAGACCTGTACGTTCTAATCGAGAAACTGGAGGTGTAAAAGTAGTATATGACTTAGTTAAATAATGGAGTAGCCAGTACTTTTTAATTCTCTGACACTAGGATAGAGACCTTCTTTTCCTAGCATCTCTTGGGTGATTTGTACAGTGCAAACTGTGGTGCAATGCTGCATGGTAAAACAACCGCTGTTGCAAAAAACTTCGAGAGACTGACCTTGTCTTGCTTTGGAAAGTGCGCTAGAACTCGACCAAAGGAGGTATAAATAATAAACGTTGGAAGATGCGGAAACCCATGGAAATCAGTGGCGGTAAAATGCACGAAAACCACTTGAGTTAAAGTAGTTAATTGGTTGTAGGCGTCAACGTGCGATAAAACGTATATGACACTTAGAAATTGGTTGCTGAAAGGTGTAATTGTAGTAAAAGTGGGTTTTTTCTACCAGTTCAAATTGGGGGACATGGAGTTCCCTAAAAAAGTGTATTAAACTTTCCAGATTAATAAAGAAGTGCAAACAAAAACAGGTTTCTAAGGTCTTTCTACACTTAGACAGGACACACTGCACTGTGTCTAACTACCCCATAAATGAGGGTAGTTCACATTTCGTTACAGCTATCAAACTGTCCACTTTTCCGTGACATTGCCAAGATTTTGGGGTCGTCCTGATCGCGACCTCAGACATTGGACACCATCCACCTACCATCTTCCTATTTGTTCGCCCCAAAATATGTCTTTCACACCTCTATCTCGACATAAAACTATATCAATTATTTCTGCTGAAATAATCACCATTTCAAATTAAGACGCCCACATAATCACTGCTAAGTGTTGAGCAGTATTCGGGTACTAGGTGGTATCTGAGGCAGGCTAAGGTATGCGAGGTAGCTGCCGTGCATTAGTCATATGACCTTGAGGTGCAGCACCTTGTGTTTGTATGCTCTCTTAGACAGCCAAGATGTATGTACAATACAAGTAATAAAATTACTAAGCTAAGCGGGTGCAAGTAATATCAGTGCTCTCGTGCATAATGGTTCTACCGTGCATCTGTTTGTATTCTGTCGACATACGTATTCCCCCTTTTTTGGTTACCCAAAATTCTTCTGTGAACTTTTGGTTTCAGATACGCTACCGAAGTCTGTGTTCAGTCTTCCTGTGTAGAGTGTCAATTGTAAGGCATCAGTCAGGCAGCTGTTTTTATTCGTCAGCGGGTCGGCGAGGTTGACTGATCCAGGTATCCATGATACGGACTCTACAGATCCGGTTTCAAATTCAAACCTTATGCTACTCACATCTCCTCTTATTGTCTTGTCGACCGAACTCTTTTGGGTTGACATAGATGTGAATAAATCTTTTGAATCAACTAATATTCTCAACTTGATATCAGCATCTAGCAGTTCTTCGTCCGCCTTCTTGATAGTTTTTCCTTCAACTATTCCTTCTCCAGCAGCGAATATTTCCGCGGCCGGTACACTTTTTACAGGTCTCTTTGCCCTATGCGACATCCATGAAATGACATGGTAAATCGAATCTTTGTTCATCTTGCCAATCAATAATCCAGTTAGTATTCCCAATTGTCCAATGTCGTCTATACGCGACGCATCTGAGAACACTAATATACTCAGCTCGTATTATGCATCATCCATAGGTCTGGGGTAGGCAATCGTGGTGCTTAGCTTCTTGAGCTTTCTGACAGTATTGATCTGTTCAATTATGTGTGACCCTCTTATATCAGGTGCCTTTTGCTGTAGGTAGCTGCTGTAAAAGGAGCAGAGCGGTGATGCGGCCGTTCCTATCCAGCTTAGCGAACTATTTACAGATTCGAACGCGCTTTTCTCAATTTGATTCAACATATCATCATACTCTTTCCGTCTTGGCCTTGATATAGGATATTCCATCACACCTTCCATTTTATCGTCAGCATTCGTCTCTATAGTCATATCACTGTTCTGAATGGTATTTATGCCGAAGAAACTGAGCTTTCCCTGGCCATTGTTGACAACTCCAAACTTGAACTTGTCATTAAATGATTCAATGAAATTTTGTGCTCTGTTGCCATCTCCAGCTATCTTCAGGTCATCAACTATTTTCGCGACAATTAATACCAACTTTCCTTTGTCCTTTTTATAGAACAGTTGAGGTATATTTGCTGATTGCACTAATCCAATATTCTTCATTACTGTGTCAGATGCATCTTGCCATTTGGCGTTTGCATTGACTAGCCCATATGCAGCAGCGAGGAGCAGCCAAGCGTGGGTGGCTTTCATGGTGCTTTCTTTGGGCGGTCTGACGTAAACGTCTTTTTGGTCTTGCCCTGTCTGTAGGAAGGCAGCAGTAACATCTGCCTTATGTAGAGTCCAGCCTTTTAGGGACGCAATGCTTTCCAATATTCTTAAGCCTGTTGGAGGACGTGTCAAACAGTCTTTGCTTAAGACATCTTTTAAGTTGTCCTCATTCCCGTGAGGAGCGATCCGAGCTTTAAGTTTAAGCGACCCATCGTCATTGTGCTTGACTTTATACAGCGTATGACTGCTGATGATGCTAGCTCCGGGTGGTACATGCCTTCGGAGCACTGGTTTGGCCGTTTTGAGGAAGCTCTCTTCTTCCTTGACCTATGCGTTATGCACAGGGTACTGATCAAAACCTTGTGATTGGTGTTGCAGGAATGGTTTATTCCCGAAATAATCAAGCATTTGTTTCAACACGGTTGCTTCTAGACTTTCAACTTGAAGTGGTTTAGCGAGCTTGCTTGAGCTGGCGGGTAGACTGTCCGTATGATTCCACACCTCCTTCGACCTATCCAAAACCTCAGTGTCTCCATCGTCATAATTAATACTGACGTGTCCGTTTTTGGCTTCACTGTGTACGACACCAGGATAGAAGGTGTCGTCTAATGGCCAATAAATTTCGACGCGATCTCCAATGTCGGCGCCATTGCCGTGTTCGGCATCAACAAAGACTGACTCAGAGTCATTATAAGTGTCAGTAGTTGTCTGCGTATTAGGTGGCAGCAAGTCGTCAGTGCCATTTGAGATGTCAATGGTGTCAAGACCATTTTGCACTAACTTGGCCAGGCTGTTAGCTTCGAGTGACATTCTTGTGTCTTCAAAAGCAGCTTTCATCGTTCTGCCATTGACTCCAGGTACAGTGACAGTTCTCGCAGAATTGTCAACACTGATCACAGTTTTAGGCATAGTCCATCGTCCACGCTTGTTCGTGTCTTTTTTGACGAATACTTCGACTGAATTGCGAGGATAAAATAGCTTATCATGGATAGCCTTCGAGTGCAATATGCGATTGAGTTTGCGCCTCGCAATGAATGCATCTTGTGCTGCAATGACATCATCGGGGATTACATTGTTATGTGGCCCGTTTGTGACAGGTTTGGTAAAACCTTTTGCCATCTCAAACGCTGACATCTTGTCATTACCATAGAGATCTTTCGAGATCGTTACTGCAATGTAGGCCGCTCGAGTGGGATTGAAGTTGTCGTTGGCAGCTGCCTTGAGCCTGATGAAAATACTTCGAATGATTGTGTGTTTAGACTCAATTGAGTTCTTTGCATGTCTTCTGGGTGGAACTACATGCATTGGTATGTCAAGCGATGAGCAATAATCGCGAAACGCACCAACTAGAAATGCCTTGTCCCCTCTAATTGCCTGAGGATACCAGGACTGAGTTATCCAGCTCGCCTCAAATCCGGTGACGGCATCATCAAGAGCCGTAGTTTGCACAACCGCTGCCGTAGAGTATCTGGATACCATATCCATGCTGTGTAGGATGCACAGTTGATCAAGAAACAAGTGATCAATGCAAACACCCTCATTGAAGGTTTGCGACAGCGTACTTATGGATACTTTTCTGGTTGGCGGGGGAACGGCCGTTGATCGACATGCATTACAGTTTGCAACGACATCTGCCAGGTACATCGCAACTGATCTGTTCCAGAGCCTGTTTCTCTGAAGTAGCAGCTTGAAATCTGAATAACAAGCATGTCCACATATGTGCTTGTGAACTTTGTCGTCGATTGCTTTGACATCGGACCAGGGTGACTTGTCCAACGTCACAGCCGATAAGCAGTGGAGTGTCGAGCCGATGTACTTTTCATTTGACATGAACTTCTCGGCAGGAATGAAACTTAGAAAACCAATATCTATGATCGAGATAGAGTCATTTTCTCCGTAGGCCTGGAAGCAGAGAGCATTTTGGCCTATGTGGACAATATTTGAGCGACGCGTTACATTCCTCCCGATCACCCACTGCGAGGAGCCTTCAAGGACTAGGTGGGTGATTTCCACAAGGTTACAATTGTCAGACTCTACCTTTAACACGATAGATCCTAGAATTCCACCTGATGGACTGGCATGAGCGCCGGTGCCATATTGCCATCTGCTGTGGCCAGCCAACACTGCCGGAATCGGGTCCAGGGTTGTGTTGGAGAGTAATTCAAGCTCATCCGAGAGCAGCTGTAGCTCTACTGTCCCAATTGCAGAATATGGAGCGCTGTCGTCTACTAGCGGACCAGGGCGTTCGGGGATCGAAGTGGTGGAGACATGTCCGGTTGATCCTACCAAGGTCGCGGAGTTGAATCATACGGTCTTCTTGTTGCGATCGGGCTTACTTCCAGTGCCATTTCCGTTTTGAGAAGATTGATGCGATGACGTGACAGGCGCATCGAGGCAACGTACGTGCGATGGCAGTGAGCCGTCGGCATTGTGATTGCGTTTCCAATGGCCGAATTTGCCACACAAGTCACAGGGGTACTTGAGGGTAGGGGAGACTTTTTTTTCTCGGCGATCAGAGCGAAGATGGTTGCGAGGCGGAACGTTTGCAGCACTTGCAGCCAGGGGTTGCAGTTTCGGCGATTCAATCGCTGAACTTGTATGAACATTGTCACACTGCCGAAGGACACTTGCGATCTTCTCGTATTTTACAGTGTTCAAATAGTCAGTCGTGGTTGCGTCGTTTCCAAGAGTGCCGTCGGTGGATGCAGCAGCCAACACGGAGACTCGTTGTCCGTTTTCAACCCCAGAATTGGCCAACAGCATGAACGCTGTAAGTGCCTCTGGCAACTGGGCAGTGCCTGACTGGGAGTTGAACTTCGTGGCCTGGGCATCGAATCGGTGTTCAAAATTACGGAAATACTCGTTACTGGCACGTTTGACCTGAAGCAGTGACAGAAAGTTTGAATAAACTTCACTTACGACAGAGAGTGAGTCCCGTTTGAAAATGGCTTTCATTATGCAGTCAACGCCAGAGTCCGAGGCGATGACGTCATCTGAGATGGTCGAGCATAAGTCCCGTGCACGTCCGTAGAGCTGCGATTTAAGCATGATGCCACGGAGAGACTGAGCGATCTTGTTGGAGTTGTTGTCTGGAAGCTTGTCATGAAACGAAGCCCACAGGGACACGGATTTACTATAGTCTTCTTGGTTGCCCTTCCCGTCAGTCCACGGGACGTTCTTGAGATACCATGAGAAGCGCGGGCGCGAGGGCGTGTTCGACGATGAAGTGGGTCCTGGGCCCATAACTAAGAATTGAGCAGTATTCGGGTACTAGGTGGTATCTGAGGCAGGCTAAGGTATGCGAGGTAGCTGCCGTGCATTAATCAGATGAGCTTGAGGTGCAGCACCTTGTGTTTGTATGCTCTCTTAGACAGCCAAGATGTATGTACAATACAAGTAATAAAATTACTAAGCTAAGCGGGTGCAAGTAATATCAGTGCTCTCGTGCATAATGGTTCTCTCGTGCATCTGTTTGTATTCTGTCGACATACATACCTGCCATTTTCTCCGCAGAAGATAACCTTCATTCTCTCTTACTCCTGAAACAATATCAAAGGACTTGAACTGCTGGGGGTGCATGGTTTCGAATACGAAACAAAGGATCCTGGTTGATCGATTACGCTCTTAGTCCGAGGTTTCCCACAAAAGCTTCATGTAAAAGCTGGTTCCTCATTTCGATCAGTCTTTTCCGGTTTTTTGTAAATTCAATTTGAAATGTATTCGAAACAAATTTGACGAAGTGCCGTTCTCCCATCTAGTCGGAGATATATATGGCAGCATTCCTGATGTTTTTGAAGAAGAAACGAATACTCCTGAGTCCTGTCAGCTTCCAGGGCCTGAAATATTTCACGGACACTACATGAACTGGTGGACTTCAGCTCGACATACTCAGAAAATTAATTTTTTTATTTAGTTGTAATAGAGTAGACTTACAGTGCATGGGAGATCTCAGTTCCTCTCCATTGATATTTACTTGGCTCAAGTCACGCATTTCCCTTCCAATCGGGAAGGCACCGTCATGATGCTAAATTATTCCCTTTGGTACGTTAGGTCGACCAATTAGTCTTCGAGCCATTGTTTTCGTACCTCCGACCTCTAGGCCTTGTAGTGCAATACATCGCGAGAGAAAAAGGCACTCAAGGTGTTCGAAGTCTTGCTTCTTTCTTAGGGGAACTCGGCGTAGAGCCTTTCATATCTCTTAGCTGTGGGTGGACTCTACGGAGACTTCAGGATATACCGCGGAAGTGGGGATAGAAACGAGTATGCAGTGTATGAAAGCAATGCCAATAATCCTTCGAACAGGAGAAATAAGGGAATTAATAAAGGGGAAAACTCCAACAGAGCAGTAGAAATAACATGAAACCAAAAAACAACCCAATACTGGGGCGGATAAGAAACCCGTAACACACATTAAAGTATAAGTATAAAGGGAACAGGTGAAAAACGCAAGGTGTAGTAAGAATCACTCTTTAAGAGATGCCGGTGGGATAAATGAACCGATGGCAATGCGGATACCCTCCGAAGGGAAGAGTAATCCTGCAAAGGCAGTCACAATTAGAGCCGAACACACGGTACCCATTTACTTGGTGATGGCGACGGCGAGATCGCCGGAGCACAAGTACTGTTCTACTGTGGCCCCTATACTACTTAATTAATATAAATAAACTAATCTAGGGCCACTTCTTATATTATTACATTTCTAATTAATGTTCTTCTCATGTGGGGACCCATTATAACGGGGGTCCCTGCCTTCTAAATATACCACTCTACCATAGCGCCAAAAATCCTACAACTGTCCTCTCATAAGTAGAGCATCGCCTACGGAAGTATCAATATTAACTTATGAGTGTCTGACACCAGAATACTGCCGACGGAGTTGCACTACATCTCCCCCTTTATAATGCTCGGGAACGCCGTTTTCACGTGCACGGTACCGCTACGCGGGTTACCGTAAATACGCACGCCAATATGGCGTCTCATACCGTGATAGTGGGTCCTCACAAAGATGAGTTCATTCAAGTTGATTCCAACGACCTGGCTTTCATCAATTCAAACTTCTCCGTTCTTTCCAAGTATCATCCAGCATCTCCACCGTTCCACGATCACAACTGCATCCCGCGGGCACCGAGTTCCTCGGTAAATAACAACCCGAGTGGAACGGGGGCTTTAACTGGCTCCAATACTGCGCCACCACCTCAATCGTCTGGGTCGGATCTCTCCACGTGGAACTCTCCCGGTCCTTTCCCTTCGAGGCGTATCAGTCCCAGTGGTTGGTTTTCCCGCGAGCTCCTCATGGCGAGGGATCCTGTTCAGGAGGTGGACATATTCACCAGGGCTCCATGGTTCCATCCTGATGCGGTTCACAACTCCACGTTGATGAACCCCTATTTGGAGGATGGTATGCTACCCGGGGACCTTCCCGTTGCCGTCGTATTATCCTTCGAATGGAGATGGCACATTGCGGTGGACCCTCACTATCTACTCCTAAGGAGAAATGAAACAATGGACGATGCACGCGCCATCTTGGCGAGGATCGCTTATCAGCGTCACCACCGATCCCCCAATGAGGTACCGGTCGAACCGGAGGGCACTCTCGACTTGGCCTTTTTCCGTACTCGCGGCGAAGCTCTGTATAAAGAGAACTTGTTGGAGTTATTCAGTGCTCCCTCCGAGGGTCCCGTTTCAGTCGTTTCAACCAGATACCTCTGTTGGGGTTGTCCAATCCTCCGTGCGGAGTTTCGCTACTTGAGGCAGTCCCCACAACAGGGTTTCAATCGCATAATCTGCTTCGAGCGGCGAGCACGCTCCCGACTCGGATACCGGATTCCACATCAGAATGTCGAGGTTGAACGGATGCATCCGAGATTCCTTACAGGACGCTACATCCCGCTCCCCGCTTGGTGGAGTCAAGTTGAGGTCCCTGGAGAGTGTTTTGTGGAGCTTCCGCCTGTGGCGACATATTATTTCTCGCTCCTGACGAGTTTCTCGAATCCCGGGAGTTGGTCTATCTTCGCCTCACAATGGACGGTCCGTGTTGCCGCGTTTCTCCTCTGGGAGGCTTACGACCAATGTCGAATCTGGTATCTCCCGCAGCGACTGCGATTCTGGATGAGACAGATTGGTATGTCCGTCCCATTGCGATCCCCACTGAACGTTGATCAGGTTACTCACATCCTCACCATTATCGATGACGTCAACTGGGACGAGGTTCCGCAGAGTTAACGCGCTAGCGGTCGACCTTCCCCATACGACAGGTCTCCTGGCCGTCAACACCCAAGAGCGGAGGACTTTGTCTTCTATGACCCTTGGAAGGGTGTACTCACAAGCGCAGCTCACGCTGAAGCTCTTCGAGAGATATAACGCGAAGTCCCAGCTGGGCATCTCATCTGGTTTGTCTTTTTCGACGACTTCGTCCAATTGTTTAGTTCGGTTTATCCAATGGTGGATAATGAAGGTGAGAAAATTGCTCCCGTTGAACCGGGTGACCCATTGATGGCTGGTGATGACGCGCCCGATACCGCGGGGACTAATGCGGATACCGCTACAGCGGAGGTCAGCGTTGACATGGGTGAGATTACTACCCAAATCGCAGCTTTGCGCGCTCAACTCCATGCCATGGGTGTTCCCGTTCCGGATACGATTGGTGTCGGGGAATTGCTCGGTGCTGCTGCTGGCTACTTCCAGAATGCTCCAAGCGGAGCTGGTCCTTCCGCAGGAGCTTGAGTAACCCGACACGAAATAACAAGGGACCCTGTGACTCATGAGCATCTTAGGATGATAGCTAGTGGTCTAGACCAGCTTGCGCACAAGTACGCGCTTGAGTTTCCTTTTTGATTCCTCTTGACTCCTTCATTGTGAAACCGATTGATTGGATACCTGTGTAACTATAGTATCATCTTTTCCTTCTCCTTCGAGGTCTCCTCTGTTGAGGTTTCTTCTTCTTCTACTTTATTTTCTCCTTTCCAGGACTCTTCTTCTTCTAATGCATCTTCTCCTTCGAGATCTCCTGTCTCGAGGATGCAGTTAACCCGCTTGGGTGCGCTCCATACCTGGAGGTAGTGCCCTTCTTTTCCTGAGGTGATATGCAGTTATCTTCGAGCGGTGTAAGTGCTCGAGGGGTTCCCAAGTGTCTTCCTCAACGGAGTATCCGTACCAGCGTACGCGGTAAAGTATCTATCCATTGGAGTCACAACTGCTGTCGACAAGGCGATCGACCACGAACTCTTGTGGGAAGAGTTCTCTTTCTCCCGCCATCCTTGGCGTTTTCGTCTGTTACTGCCCCCGTCTTGGCATTCTCCGTTTCGTTGGAGCGTTAAACCGAGCTGTCTAGGAAAGTTTCAACGGATTGTTGGGGCTACAGTTCATCGTGAAGACGCGAATACAACTTTGGATTTAGCGTAGTCCGCGGAGAAATTCTGGTACCTTCTGAAAGGTCTGTGAAGTTCACGCGGATTGTGAGTGGGTCCCCCAAGATTCGTTTGGTAACGTCGGAGAGACGACGAGTTGAACACGAGGTTAAATTGGCTCCCGTTCGGGTGATTGTTCCGACTGTGTAGCTCGACGTACGGCGTACGCCGTGTTGGAGCGGTGGTTCCGCTCACACGTGTACGTGTGCACACGAATCTTTTTGGGTCAACATCAAACGCGCCGTTGCACAGGCGTTTGACTGTCTGAGATTCGTTGTGCACTACAGTGTCCTTTTTTCCTGCGCGTGCAGTACAGTACGGTACCGTGCGACTTATCAAGAGTTCTACGGGCTGTGCCGTTGGTCCACGCGTATACGGGTTGTGCATATTCTCACTGCACCGTGTTCGTCACCCTTCAAGGTGTTTCTAAAGTAGGTTTTGTTCCTCTCTCCTCTTTTATGGGTTCTCCTGTTCGTCAGAGTTCCTTTCTGTTCATCTCTACTTTTCAGGGTCTTCAGCGTCCGTAGTAGTAGATATCCCTGCGTCTGGATCTTCGTTGTCCAGTGCATTGATTTTCACAGTTGTGGGGTAAGCTGTAACTGGACGTTCTAGGTTCGCCGGTGTGGCGTGACCTCGTCTCTCTCTACCCTTTTCAGGAGAAACTACCACTGTAGTGTCGGTAATGTCGCCGATCGAATGAGGCGTATCACCGTCAATCGGTTCCGTCGCTGGGGCCGAACTGGTACTTGACATTTGTACATCCTCCCCCCCCCCCCCCCCCCCCCCCCCCTCTTTAGGTGAGGATACGAGGTTAGAGTTAGTCAGTACCCTAGGATCAGAGATAACTCTAGAAAGAGAATCCAGTCGCGTACGAATACCTGGTTTCCCAGTGACAGTAGGTGTCGTGTCTGACCCCAACGGGAGATCCGATAGACCACGATTCATGTGTGGGAGGACCGCTGGTCGGGATTGATTTTTATCCGTCGTTGACGTTCCCTCCGGCGATTGAGCCTCCAATTTAGGTTTCCCTGTTAGCTTCGTATGCGGATTCGGTGCTAATACACTGCGATCGCGCGATATTCGTTCATGACGTTCACCTTTTTCCAACACCACAGCCGTGTTATCCGCGGAGATACCGCGAAAGGGGCCTTCTGCAATCGGCGATAGCTTATTCCGGCTCTCTGGTTCAGGATTATAATACTCCTTTCCCAGGAAGACGTAATCACCAGCGCTAACCTTTGGAAAGGGTTTTCTGACCTTCGTATCGAGTATACGCTTGTAATTGGTCTGTGTTTTCCCCATTGACTTCCGAGCCATTGGAAATAGCTGTTTCAAATTCACTTGCCAGGCATCCCGATAGTGTTTCGGGGAAGGAAATGTTTCCACAGTAGGTTGTGGTTCCAATGCCACTGGAGGCGGTATTCTCGAAAGCACTAACTCGAACGGCGAGATATTCTTTATGCGATGAACCTTCGAAATGTACGCGTAGGTGAAAGCATTCGTAAAGAGATCCCAGGTTTTTCGGTTATCCGGGACATAAGATCTCAGCGCACTGAGTAGGGTACAATTAAATCGTTCAACTTGCCCATTAAACTGGGGGTAATATGTTGTAACAAACAAATTTCTTATATCCAGGATGCTGCACACCTTCTGAAAGAATTTTGCGGCGAATTGTGAGCCGTTATCCGAGAGGAGTTGTATCGGTGGGCCATACAAGAACACCCAATGGGTTAAGAAAGCTTGCGCAACCGCGTTGGCGGTGATCATCTTAAGAGGTATGGTACGAATTAATTTCGATCAGCGGTCCGTAATGAACAGAAGACACCTATTACCTCGGGCAGTATGTAGAAGAGGACCCAATATGTCGATGGCGACAAACTCTAAGGGGCCCGTGCCGGAAACAGATTGAGTTTCTTCCAATACTTTCGTAACTTCGCGCTGTTCTTAGCGCAACTGTTAAGGAGCGATGATCACGGTTGAGCTCTGTAAGCAGCCGGGCCCTGAGGTATCTTACAGACAACAAGTGGACGGGTCAACCTCAGGTGGACTCATGTAGATTATTAATTTATTTAGTGTAATAGATTAGCATTACAGTGCCAGGGAGATCCCAGCGCCTCGCCAGTACTCTTTACTTGGCTTGAGTAACGCTTCTCCCTTAGAGTAATGTAGGCACCGTTAGGATACTAAATAACCCCTTTTGGTATATTAGTTCCATCCTTTGGTCTTCAAGCCATCGTCTCCGTAGCTCCAACCTGTAGGATTACGCAGTAAACTCCAGCCCATTGCACCAAGTACTCTGGGAGCACCGCTGTAAAGGATTCGAACCTTAGGACCCCCTCTACCACGCTACCACCGGTCGAGACCCGTGAGCTGACCCACCCGTCATTGCATTACATTTTGGTCTCCCGACTTCGAATCCTCTAGGAATATTTGAACGGACTACTGGAACGAAGATTTACCCGGATTGTAACCTTTGGTTTAATTCCCCAACGGACCAGAAGTATAGAAGCAACAGCCATTAGGGATGCAGGAAACACTCGCAAACGACCAGACCATAGGACTCCTATGGCAGAAGAAAGTGCGGCTACAACGCCGGCGCTGTCGCCTGACCCTCAGGTTGATACCAATAGCGACTGCCAGAGCACGAGGAGACAGCCGCAAGAAGTACTGACCTCCCTTGATAACCCTGAAAGGATTGGCCGAGAACCCATGGTGGCAGCGCGTTTACGAAAACACCTCACCAGGGCTACCTCTAGGTTAGGGACCCCTCCAGGAGAATCCCACCAGCCCGTAGGAATTAGAGAAAACATGCCGGCAGGGCTTGCCGACCTTCTCTGGCCCCGTCTCCATAAGCTCTGCTCAGCCAATGTGGATTCCATTATGGACGTGCGACTCGCTACGGCGATCGCTGACCATACGGACTAACTCATCACGCGAATCGTCTCTAAGGTAATGGAGTCGGAATCATTCATAGAATCCCTCCTACAGGCCGTTCAAGGAGCAGTCACCCGCCAGGGAGGCAATTCGGTCCCTAGGACAACTCCACCACAAATTAACCATCCGGTCTCCACAAAGCAACCACCTACCAAACCCTGAGGAGTGGCGAGATAATCCGCCCCTCGCCGGGAATACCATCAGGAAAACCTCATGGTTTCACAATCTAGGAGTAGAAAAGAAGCTTCGCGTCTAAATGAGAGACAGATTGCCCATTAGGACAATCCAAGGGATGAACACGCGAGGAACATAATAGAAGCTCCGCGTCTAGAAGAGAGACCGTTTGCCCCAACCGACGGATTACAGGAGGTACAGCGACCTCAGGGCTCCATCGGATCTGATAGAGATATCGATCCTGTAGGTCCCTTTTCCGCTGGAAAGAAAAGAAGCAGTCGTAGGAGAAAGAAGAACAGAAGAATCAAAAGAAGAGACCATTCGGACAAGAGTGATTTCGAATCGGCTTCGACCGAAACGACCGACTCGGAAGTAGATGAGTTGCCGTTAGAGGCCTTAGACCACTGAAATCAACCAGAAAACTTTTTGTTAAGGTTCTAGACAACCGGAATCACCGGCTGGCCGACAGGTCCGCGAAATATTGTATTTCGGTGGCCCACAGAGTCGCCAAATGGGCCAAACGGATGCAACTAACGATTACGGACAAGTTCTCGGCTTCCAATCCCATTGCCGTCCTTCGGTTTCTTAAATTAATTTGTGTGGCCTGTGATCAGGACGGTGTCCACGAGGGTGCGGCTATGTATCTTTTTCAATCCTTTCTCACAGGAAAGGCGCGTGACCGAGTGGTTTCGAAGATATCTGGCATAACTGACCTCTTGGATGCTCAAGACCGTGAACTGCTCAGGTCATACCCTTAGGTTATTCATTAACTCTTGGAAACGTACACCATGGATGACGTTATAATGGATGCCCACCAGGAAGTAATATCCTTTAGGCAGAGCTCCAACATGACCGAATTGGCTTTCGCAGACAACCTATGGAAGAAGTTTTACCGATGTGGAAACGTATTCTCCGAGGAACGGCTTAAGCGTCACTTCATCACGGGCTTACTCTCTGCCGTTCGGAAACATGTCCATAACTACCACACGGAAAACCCACAATACTCCTTTCAACGGCTTGTCACCTATGCCGAGGGTTATGGCAAAACCTACAAGACTTCTAGGCGTAACGCTGATATAACCAGAGGACACGCAACCACATCGCATAAACCAAAACAAGCCCATTCGGTTAGCCCCACGGAGTCGGACATGGATGCATCACTCCATTACGCCGATTCGGAAGCTGTCTTCGCGGTCAATTTCAGCGCTCCTCCGTCCGGGCTCCCATCATACACCTCCTAGGGAACCACAACGACCACTGGACCACCCACACCCAAGTGTTCTCCCTTTCCGCCCCGCAAGGACATTTTGTTCGCTCCCCAAGGGCTTGCTTCCTTTGCTTTTCCGTCACCCAACCTTGTGACTGTACGAGTTATCTGCCTGAGAACGCCCGTAAAAACCTCCTAGCCCTAAGGAAAGAGAATTACCGGGTGCGGAGATCCGAAGGAATGTATAACAGGTCACAGCCATGAACCACAGGGACACCTGGAAGCTCACGCTATGTCACTCTTCTGGATACTCCGATCAAAGCCCCACAGATCTGCGCCCTTGTAGATCCTACGGACGACCGCGTGGAAGAATCCTATCCTCAGGAGGAAACCGAAACCCCATCGGAAAACTCCTAAAGGGACGACTCGAGGCAAATCCTCCCTCTTTAAGCCCCTACCTCAACCAATTCGACGGTCATGAGCCAAAGGAATCCTCACCTCCCAATACGAACCACCCAAAACGGACCACTCAGGATGAACCACAATTTGAACACAGTAACGAACCCGTCAGCATCCTCAGGAAAGAGAACTATAAAGTTCGAGTAACCGTAGGACTTTGTTCCAACAACTCTCGACTGACCACAGCTGTATTGGACACAGGCGCTGGTTCCAACTTGGTCCATCCTAAGGTACTTCCATTGGGTTGGAAAGATTTCGTTTAGGCAAGGAAGACCCCAAGGATTATTGATGCGTCACGTACACCAATGGACATTACAGTGATAGTACCACTTTACATCCAGTTGGTACAGTTCAAAGTCCGCACGTGGTTCCTTGTACGTCCTAACTTGGGCGCTGAGGCAATCCTATGGACCTCCTTTATCGATCGATACATTAAGGTCATTTATCCAGGCCTTAGAAAAGTTGCGTTCTACCGCGCACCTTCCATCTCCATAACCAGTTCAGCCCCAGTGCCAGAAGCTAACCGCACACGAGCGGTTGTCTCCGAAAACACGAAGTCCAATAGTGTTCGCCTGTCAGAGGCACTAACGATACCCTCGATGACCCAAATCGCTGTATCGGTCCATTCCCAGTCCTCAGGTCTCGTAAAAATTCAAAACCGCCCTCAAACGGTTCTGAAGCACCTTACCTTGATGGGCAATGGATTAATGGACATCCACCCCAACAGGTCCTTTTTGGTCACAATCAGCAACTTCCGAGATAAACCCGTGCGGCTACCTAAAGGTACAATGACTGGTATCACTCTACCCGCGCCCGTGGCCAATACGGAGGCCCGAAAGGATAACCTTGCGACGCCAACTCCCGAGGAGAACGTCAACTATTGGGAGGGGACGGTCGCTATCGGAGCATAATTCGAACCCTATAGGCCCCAGGTACTTGATCTCCTCAGGCAGTACCAGGCCATTTGTTCAGGGAGATTGGGCACAATGAGAGCAACTACACACCGCACTGACCTTCAGGATGATGCTAGACCACAGTTCCAGCACTCATGCCGTACAGACCTGAAGGGTAGGGAAATTGTCGCCAACCTGATGGACAAGATGCGTAAATCTCAAGTCATAGAGCCGCCGCCTCCAAACCGATCCAAATGGGCAAGTCTTCTTGTCCTCGTGGCGAAGAAAGATGGCTCCGTCAGGTTCTGTGTCGACTACAGGAAGCTGAACGCAGTAACCAAGAGGTACTCATACCCGATACCCCGCATGTACGACTGTCTGGATTCTTTAGGCGAAGCTGTCGTATTTACCACAATGGACGCTAACTCAGGATACTGGCAAATCCCTTTGACCGAAGATGCAAGAGCGCTGATAACCTTTACCACCCATGAAGATCTGTTCAGATTTACTCCCATGCTCTTTGGTTTCAAGAATGCAGCAGACACTTTCCAACGGGTAATGGACATCATACTGTCCAGAGTCAAATAGAAATTCGCCCTGGTCTATTTCGATGACGTTATAATTTTCTCACGGACCGTAAAAGGACACTTTCGCTACGTGAAGAAGGTGCTAACGATCCTACAAGACGCTGGAGTAACACTGAAACTTCGCAAATGCGCTTTCTTCCAGGCCTCAGTGGACTATCTCGGTCACGTCGTCCTCCCAGGAAAGCTAAAGGTGGCCACACAGACCACAAATGCGATTCGCCAGGCTCAGCCTCATAGGAACCACACGGAACTACGATCATTCGTGGGCTTGTGCAACGTTTACCGACGGTTTTTCCAAGGGTTTTCCAAGATCTCGGTCCCTCTAAACGCGATTCTGAAGAAGGGAACACCTTCGGAGATCGAAGCCCTTACCGACGACCAGTACGAGGAATTTCAGACCCTGAAGCGCCAATTGCTGAACCTATCCATATTGGCTTTACAAAAGCCCAACAGGCCTTTCGTCCTGGAAACAGATGCCGCTGATACCCTAGTAGGTTGTGCGCTGCTGCGGGAACAGGAGTCACCGAAGGACTATCGACATATTGGCTACTGGAGCAGAACGCTCACCAACGCGGAGCGAAACTAAAGTACGACCGAAAAGGAATGTCTAGCCATCGTATGGTTTGTATTGACACTCTGTACGTACCTCTAGGGAACCAGGTTTAGCATTAAAACAGAGCATGAGTCACTCCGCTGGTTACTTAATATGAGCGATGCATCGAGTCGCCTCACTAGGTGGCGCCTCAGGCTCTCTGAATATGAGTACGGGATACCATATAGGCTAGGCATCAAGCACCAGACAACAGATGCCCTGTCGTGAATCATTACCGATGGAACTGACGACACTCAATTGGACGACCTAATTCCTACCCCCTTCACAGTCGATGGACCTCAAAACTATACGGAAACAGATGACCTTATGGGTAAGGTACAATCGGAGGATCCTGAGGTAAAGGAGAACGAAGTATATTTATTGAACTGAGAGACAGTACCGCCCAATTCGGCACCACCTAAGGTTAATGCGATAGCCCCAGAAAAAAAAGAACTCGTTCCTACAACTATTGAGGAACTACTACAGGCGCAGTTCGAAGATGAGTACTGCAAGGAAACAGCCCAATTGGTAGGAACCCCAGGATGCCTGTTTGACTATGACCGATTTGGACTACTATGTCGCCACTCACCGCTGGATGGAGCACTCCAATGGGTAATACCAACTTCGCTAAGGGCGCAATTCCAATACCTCGCCCATTTCCCCCACTTAGCTGGTCATCCTGGAGGCCGACGAATGTACCAGACCCTGAGGAAGTTCTTCTACTGGCCACTAATGGCGCAGGACTTATGGCAAACCGCACGAAACTGTGCATCGTGCGGGCAGATCCGAGGGTCTTGCGCCAACCATCAGGCTAAATTGAGGCTCTTCCACGCCGCCGGTCCGATTGAATTTGTCGCAATGGATATACTTGGGGCTTTGCTTCAGTCGTCCCATGGGAAACGGTTTGTTTTGCTTATAACCGATAGGTTTACCAAACTTACCCGAGCCTTAACCCTAGGAAAGACAATTGCAACGGATGTCGCCACGGACTTCTTGCCCCAGTGGGTATATCCATATGGCATGCCACTATACCTCCTTCCGCATAACGGCAGCCAGTTTGTATCCAAATTCTTCTCACACATTTTTGCTACCTTAGGAATCAAACATTAGACCACCACGGCGTACCACCCGCAGTCAAATGGCCAAGCCGAATGCTTCAAATACACCCTTCTGGACCGATTGGCACAGTACTTATTGGAGCACCAATTGGACTGGGACGACTACGTTGAGACACTGGTTTATGACTACAACACGCAGGGGCAAGATTCCACAGAGACAACACCGTTCGACTTAGCGCTGACGAGAGCGCCGCCGCAGATAGCTGTTGACCTTCAGGAGCCTATCATACCCCAGGACATATCCAAATGACTGACCCCTACCCAGGCGAAGTGCTACTCGCGCCGACGTATAGAGCGCATTTTCCAATTGACCAAAGCTGTACTAACCAAAGTCAAACGGCGCTACAAGGTCAATTTTGACAAAGCCGTTTGGAACACACCGACCTTTGAGAAAGGCGAACTTCTTTACCTGGACCGGCCATCGAAGGACACTAGTGAACTCGAGGACAATACGCGGAAGCTCTTACCTCGCTCTATGGAACCATACAAAGTCCTGAAGGCCAATGAACACACCATCACGTTGCTAATTGACGGCTTAGATGACACGGTGTCTATTGACCGCGTGACACGTGCTCCCAGTTCCTCCGGACTACCAAAGTCCCAGCCCCCCAACCAAACTGAAGCACCACGACCTCAGGTCGACGTGCAAGTCTCCAGACCCCCTAAGGCAGTTCCCGCGGACTCGAATAGCCCCATGGACCCGATGGTCAATACCAATGACGATGACCCATCTTTTTCCACCGACTCCGATGGAATCGCCCCTCTGGACCACACTCTCCTTCCGGAGATTGAACACCAACCGGAATATGTGATTGAGCGCATCATCTCCGCCGGTCGGGAAGAAGATGGAACTATGCGCTATCGCGTCCATTGTTTCGGCTACACACCTGAGAAAGACACTTGGCAAGAGCCGCAAACTATTCCGGCTAATTTTATCGCCCGCTTTTGGCGCAGAACCAGCCACACGGAGCGCAGCCTTCAGGAGGGGGTAACCATTGGTTCGAATAATCCCAAAACGCCTGCCAAACTGCCTCCCGACACGACGGTTCGCCGGAGCACGACGGTTAGTCGTAGCGCCTGCATCAGGGAACAAGGTCAGTCCTTCGGCTAGAAACCTGAGGAAGACCCGAGAAGCTCTCAAGATTGGATGCCGTCCCGAAGCACGCACGTTTGAGATACAAGAACGACCTTGGGAAAGCACAAGCATTAATTTATTTGGCAATTAACAGAGGTAGAACAGCCCCCACCATGACCTTATGGTTCGCGGAAGCGCTCGGAACACCAACAGGAATCACGGGGGCGGCGCAGGAGTAACTCAGTCGTCCTCATTGGAACCTGCAGGAGCGAAACCCGGACGTTCGTAAGCCACTTGGTATCCCGAGGAGCTCCTTACTTGGTTCTTCGAAGCCATAGTGCCGCTTCCCACAGGCTGGTCGGCCGGGAAATGAATAAGACAACCGACGGAGGCGACAGAGTTCGGAGGGAGGACGGTATATCCGACGGGCTTATAAGGCGAGTCTGGCCTCGCAGGCGACCAATAGAAAAGTATCACGATGGGAAGGCGAGGTGACGGAATCGACCCGGACGGTCTGACAAGCGTGACCCACGGTAGACGAAGCGCGGAGGGTGGCCAAAGAAAGAACGGAGAATGAAGAAGAAAGCAATGGACCGTCTCGGCAACGCGACGCCAGCAATACGCCGGGGACGTCCCTATGGCCAGCGCTCACGGCGCGTGGGAGTTTTAGTCCTTAGGCAAATTAATTGCACTTCGGCGCGAATGACCAGCTCACGCTTCCCCACATCCCCGCAGGTAGTGACGACGCGGCGTCCCTGCGGGCCCAATGGTACTGGGTGCAACGTAGTGCTCGCGTCCTCTGGGTGAATCCTGAGGCCATCTGGACTTCGCCGTGAGGGCCGAATCCTAAGGAGGGAGATATGTAAAGGAGCGATGATAACGGTTGAGCTCTGTAAGCAGCCGGGCCCTGAGGTATCTTACAGACAACAAGTGGACGGGTCAACCTCAGGTGGACTCATGTAGATTATTAATTTATTTTAATTAGTGTAATAGATTAGCATTACAGTGCCAGGGAGATCCCAGCGCCTCGCCAGTACTCTTTACTTGGCTTGAGTGACGCTTCTCCCTTAGAGTAATGTAGGCACCGTTAGGATACTAAATAACCCCTTTTGGTATATTAGTTCCATCCTTTGGTCTTCAAGCCATCGTCTCCGTAGCTCCAACCTGTAGGATTACGCAGTAAACTCCAGCCCATTGCACCAAGTACTCTGGGAGCGCCGCTGTAAAGGATTCGAACCTTAGGACCCGCTCTACCACGCTACCACCGGTCGAGACCCGTAGGCTGACCCACCCGTCATTGCATTACAGCAACCGGTACATCCTCGGGAAGCTGCATAGCAGTTAAATTCCATTTCTGGCCAGTAGAAATCCCTCCGAAGAACCAAATGTAACTTCCTTCCACCTGGGTGGGCACCTGTTTTCAAGTAGTGAGATATTTGTAAAACCCGTTGTTGCAGGGAGTGAGGTACCACCACCTGTTGGTTAGATTCCACCACCCTAGTTAGGTATCCTTGGTCGTTGACCTGAAAGGGTAATTGGTGTGCTCCGTTTAACCGGTATCGGGTCCGGGTACAGAACAGTTTTAACTGTTGTTCCCTTATCATCTCCTCAGGAGTTATCGGGATAAAGGAACCCGAGAGGGGCTCCGACGGTTTGTTAGCCAGTAGATCGTCACAGAAGTCATCCGAAAATGACTCGGTTTCCCTCTGTGTAGGGTTCACCATAAAGCATGGTATTTCCAGATCATCTACTGGTTCCGCTTCGGCGTTTGTTCCCAGCCGGGAGAGAGCATTGGACTTGCAGTTCAAGATGCCTTTTTTGTATTAGAAGTCAAAGTCGAATTCCGCGAGGCGGGGAAGCCAGCGCAAGAGGCGACCTGAAGGCTCCGTAATCTTCATCAGCCATCGAAACGCGGAATGATCCGTAGGCACTATGAAGTGATTACCCATCAGATAGGGGCGTAGTGTTGCGAACGACTAGGCCACGGCGAGACATTCCTTCCCAGATACTTAGTAATTGCGCTCAGGCACATTCAATGTACGCGACCAGTAGCCTATCGGTTTTCTGTCTCTACTTGGCGTGGTTCAGAACAACGCACACCCAATCTGCTGGGAACTCGCATCTGTATCGATAGATAACGTAAGTCCCAGAGTGGGTAACGCCAGAATTGGCGGAGACGTTACAGCGTCTACCAGCAATTGAAATGCTGTAGCCTGTGCCTCATCAATAGGTTCCATCTTCACTTGGTGCCCTTTACGCAGTAACTCTTTAAGAGGAGCAGATATATCCGCCTACTTCGGTACAAAGCGGCGGTAAACATTACACAATCCTAAGAAGGATCTTAATTCTGTCTGTGTCGTCGGAAGACGCGCCTCCTTGAGGGATCTGACTCGAACGGTGTCCACCGATAACCTTCCGGGGCGAATGATATGTCCTAACTATTTCACTGAATCAGTGAAGACCTTACACTTCTTAAGCATTAAAGTGATACCTGCAATACGCAGTACTGTCATTAATTCTGACACATGCCTCATGTGGTAGTCGAGGTTATTCGAGAAAACGATTATATCATCGAGATAAACGAGACAAGTCATCCATTTGAAGCGAGCAAGTAAGATATCAACGGCACGTTGGACCTTCACTGGCGCGTTAGTCAAGCCAAATGGCATCCAATTGAATCGGTAGAGTCCCTGATGACAAACAAACGCGGTCTTATCGCGGTCTTCCTTTTTCAAGGGAACTTGCCAATATCCCCAACTCGCATCCAGGGTAGTAAATATGTTTGCCCCCCCAAGGGAGTCTATGCATTCATCCATCCTTGGAATAGGGTATACGTCCTTGACGGTAGCGGCATTTAAACGACGGTTGTCGACACAGAATCACCATGTTACATCTGATTTCGGAGGTAACATTACTGGTGAAGCCCAAGGAGATTGGGGAGGTTCGATTACGCCTTCATCTAGCATCTTCTCAATCTGAGTTTTTTCTTCCTCCCGAGTAGTCGGGCCAGCCCTGTATGGGTGCTGTGCTATCGGCCGTGTACCGGGTATCAGATCAATTCTGTGATCTGTAATCGCAAACTTGCCAAGAGCGCCATCCCACATTTGTGTATATTCGCGCAGCATCTTGCGTAAACTCTCACGATGAGTAACGGGAACATGATCCAGGTCTAGATTCTTCATCTCTTCAAGAGGATTCCTTGTTTCACCGCTCGGTGTTGTACCATTAACTTCTTTCTCGACTTCTGAGGTTTTCGGACACTCGACGTCTGGTATCGTCGCAACGATGTTCTTCTCCCCCTACTTAGGATGAGGGATACCGAGAATAACGGAAGCGCTTATCGGCGTCGGTACCACTGTTGTGGGGTGAAGTAGAACTTTCACAATGATTTGGTGTTTCACTAATCACTGTATGGAATTCCCAAAATTGGCAACCAACACCTTGAATCGGTGATGGGGATCAATCTGGGATATCCCATTCGCCAGAGCTACTTGGCGTGTATCATACAATGAGTTTAACGGCTGAACTACCTGTAATCCATGTTGTGGTGATACGACGCTAACCCAGACTTGAAATTCCGGTGGAATGGAAATTGAAATCGCTATTCGGACACAAGTTGATGATCAGCCCGGCTCACGGGATAACTGCGCAGCAGGTAAAGGCACTTGTTTTTTAAACGCAGACCTCATCGGCTTCCGAACTATCGGTATCGTTGGTCCATTCGCCATCTCTACAATCCTCGTTCGAAGATTTATCGATTCGACGAAACGGTCGCAGAAGTCACACACAAGTATTACTGGGGCCGCGAGTGTTTCGCAAACGACAAATTGTTGTCGGAAGATATAATTTCTCAACCTCATGACGAGGTCAATGATTCCTTCAGTACTCAACGGATTGTTGTTAGCGTCCGCGATATCCAGAAATGGACCTTGACGTATTAACGACCCCATCGACGCGGGTAAAAGTGACTTAACCAAAACGTTCGGGCCCACTCCTATATCGAGGACAAAAAATGTCGAACCATAGATTGAGTGGAAAGGCCAAGGTCTGCATATACCTTGTAATTGCGTGTAGACATGACGAATACCCGATCCGGGATACGTAAATTACGAGACCGTATCCACGGGCGACGCAAAGTACTGAGTTGTTCAGAATCTACGTCAGTGGTTATTGAGGATCTTGAAATAATCTTAACAACTGTGGAGCGAGGCTTTGACGCCTCGAGAGTCCCAGACCTCATGTCTGGGAGCATTCCTCTCGCAATGGAGACCCCTTTGATTAGATTTTCTGAGCAGGTTCCGCAGTGGCGGTCTTACTCCCTTTAGGAGGTGCTAAATTAGCAGCAACACCTCCCACATTCGGGTGAACGTTAACAGAAGGGTCAGTGATTCTTCCACCATAGACGGTGTAATTTCCACAGATACTGGGGCAAACACAGACTTCGCTTGAAGATATGAAACATCCGGCACTCGGGATATCTCCTCAGGAGTTACCAGTTCGTAATTACCGATTACTCGGGCAAACTCTTGCAGTGTGAGCATGCAGTCAGGTGAAGTGTGTCCCGATTTGTAGCACAGGTGGCATATCAGCAATCTGCCTCAGCTGTGCGACGAGCGGTAATCAAAGCGACGCTGTGGAAGCGGATCCCTCCAACCATGGCGATTATTGTGGGTCATTCCAGTTGCATGGGGAACGTGCGGTGCGGAAACGCGAGTAGCCGTGGCATAGAGAGCAGGGTCTCCTTTTGGCTCAATCGATGTAGTGGGGTAGTCGGATATCAGGGGAGAGGATCAAACATTGCTTCCAGCAAGGTGCACGTTATCATAATCCGTATCGACACGGTGCTCTCTCATGGAGAGCGAAGGTGATCCAGTTTCTAAAAGGAGAGCTCAAGCGGTTCGATATTTCGCCTTGGGGCGTATTCTCGCACGCTGTACGTCACCTTGGGCCTGAGCGTATTGTACTTACTCAAGATAATTCATCTTGCGTTTTTCTTCCCAGCGACGGGCAATGAGGGCTTTCAGTGTAAAATCCAAACCATCTATAAACATGGTACACCGCTCCTGTGCGGGATAAACAATACCACAGCGGTGGAACGATTTGTTAAATCTCGTCTAATAGACTATCTACGTTTCATCGGGCTTCTGGTTAGTATCACGCAGGGCAAGTATCGCATTCTGAATTGCGTTTCCTGTCGCATAGGTGCCAAAAAAATTTACGGCTTAGGGCCAACAAGTCACACCTCGTTCAGAGACTATCAAAAAACGTCGTACAGAAGAAAACTGATCTTCAGCCATCCCCTTTAGAAAAGAGGGTAACGCAATATATGCCTTCGCTTCAATTAGATCCAAGATATCGGATTCCGCAATGAAGCGTGCAAGAAAATCTAACACCAAAATTTGGTCTTCTCCAGAAAAGTAGTTCGCTCTGAGTGTGAGATTCATCTGTTTGATGGCATCCTTTACCGTACCAGTGTCACGTGGCGTTCCATATGACGAAGAATCATCTATGAGATAGTATCGATATGATGAAAGCTTCCTGTAAAGAGGATTAGTAGGTTTCAAATCTTTCGGTCCACGGCGCTTCTTACCTTTCTCGCGAGAGCGAATTGCTCCTTTGGAGAGATGAGTAGACTTCGATCTTCTCACAGTGGAACGATGAAGACCGTCGTTGCTGTCTGACGAGTCAGACGAACTGTCCGCTCGGCGATGACTGGAATCTGAACCAGACGAATCCGATGATTGGATATCAACTTTCTTAGATTTCCGGGACACTCGATTCCTCGACTTACGAGGTGAATGATTCGAAACAATTTCGACTTCCTGATTGTCTTATTTCTTTTTTTGATCCATTCGTATGGTTTTTTCAACTGTTTCTAATCGACCACTCAATTGGGGGATTCGTTCAGAAATGTTGTGTACATACTTGCGCAGTCTGCCGAGGCTCTCTAAAATAGAGGTGGCATCCCTCCGCAAAATGCTGGTATTGTTCGATGCGCTGTTTAAAAGGACCTCCTTGAACTGTCTTTGAAGGTCCCCTATTAACTCCAGAGTTGAGCTCTGCGCGATTTGCATCACGCGAACTTGCGCTTCCAGTATCTGGATCTCCCCGATGGGGGTACCCGCTTGAACTGGTGGTACAGTAGAAGGAGTCTCCACCACCGGAGTAGTGATCGGGAGTCTAACATCCTGGACATCCTGTCCAACAGTAGTCACCACAGGAGGTGCCGCCATTGCGGGATCGTTTCCTGAGCGAGCGGAGCCACATGAGCGAACCATTAGAGTTCCCGGCACGGGGTTTTTCCCACTAGATCACGGGATTCTCTGTAAAGACAATAGAGCCAAGTTAATCCAACCCAAAGGATGGGAAACGAAAACAAAAAACCCCAAAGAGAGATCGTACAAAGACGAGCACACAAACAAAACCCAATGTCAAAATGGGTTAACCTGTTCTAAGTCGGGAGACCACTTGCAGTGCAATAACCCGCGAGTGGAAAAGACACTCAAGGTGTTCGAAGCCTTTCTCCCTTCTTAGAGGAACTCAGCGTAAAGCCTTCCGTATCTCCTAGTTGTGGGTGTAACTCCATGGGGACTTCAGGATATACCACGGAAGTGGGGATAGAAACGAGTATGCAGTGTACGATAGAAATGCCGATAACCCTTGGAACAGGGGAAATAAGTGAATAGATAAAGGGGGAAACTCCAACAGAGCAGTAGAAATAACATGAAACCAAGAAACAACCCAATACTGGGGCGTAGAAGAAACCTGTAACACACATTAATATATAAGTATAAAGGGAACAGGTAAAACACGCAAGGTGTAGTAAGAATCACTCCTTAAGAGATGCCGGTGGGATAACTGAACCGATGGTAATGCGGATACCCTCCGAAGGGAGTAGTAATCCTGCAAAGGCAGTCAGAATTAGAGACGGACACACGGTACCCATTTACTTGTTGATGGCGATGGCGAGGTCGCCGGAGCACAAACACTGTTCTACTATGGCCACTAGAGTACTCAATAAATTTAAGTAAACTAATCTAGTGCCCCTTATTGTATTATTACATTTCCAATTAATGTTCTTCTCATGTGGGGACCCATTATAACTGGAGTCCCTGCCTTCGAAATATACCACTCTACCATAGGGCCAAAAATCCTACAACTGTTCTCTTAGAAGTAGAGCATCCTCCACGGAAGTATCAATACTAACTTATGAGTGTCCGAAACCGGAATATCGCCCAGGGCGATGCACTACAGGACTACGAAGTATACGACAGCCTATTGCACCAAGTACTCTGGGAGTGCAACCCTCAAAGGATACGGACCTTACGACCCGCTCTACCAGGCTACCTTAGGTTGAGACCTGTACGCTTACCCACCAGTCATTGCGTTACTATTTCGTCTCACGACTTAGACACGCTTAGGTATAATTGAGCAAACCACTGAAAAGAAGAATTGTATAGATTCTAGACGTTCGTTTGATTCCCCAACGGATCAGAAGTACAGAAGAAACCGCCGGTATAGATGCAAGAAACAGACCCAACCGACCAGACCGTAGAACCTCTCTAGCACGACAAGTTGCGACAACAACGCCGACGATGTCGCCTGACCCTCATGTTGATACTGTTAGCGACCGCAGGAGCACGAGAAGCCAGCGGCAAGAAGTACTGAACCCCCGGACAACCTCGAAAATGATTCGCCTAGAACCCACATTGGCAGCCCGTTTGCGAAAACACCTCACCAGGTCCACCTCTAGGCCAGGGACACCCCAAAGAGAACCCCGCCAGACCGAAGGAATTAGGGAGAGCATGCCCGCAGGGCTCGCCGACCTTCTCTGGCCCCGTCTCCGTGAGCTCTGCTCAGCCTATATGGATTCCATTGTGGACATGCAACTCGCTACCGCGATCGCTGACCATACCGATTACCTCATTACGCGAATAGTCTCTAATGTAATGGAGTCTGAATTATTCATAGACTCCCTCCTACAAGCGGTTCAAGGAACAGTTACCAGCCAGTCAGGCAATGCGTTCTCTAAAATGATTGCACAAGTCAACCATCTGCTTTCCATATGGAAACCCTCTAGCGAAACCCCAGGAGTGGCGGTAATTCCAGCCCCTCTCCGGAAACTCCACCAGAAAATTCCAATGAAAACACAATCTAAGAGCAAAAGTGAAGCTCCGCGTCTAGAAGAGAGAGAGATTGATCGACCCAAAAGACAATATGAGGTACAGCGACCTCAAGGCTCCATCGGATCTGATAGAGAGATCGATTGTTTAGGTTTCTATTCCGCTGGAAATAAACGAAGTGACCTCAGGAGAAAGAAGAACAGAAAGAGTAAAAGAAGAGACCATTCGGGTAATGATTCCGATTCGGACTCAACCGAAACGACAGACTCGGAAATGAATAAGGCTGCCGTTAGAGGCCTAAAACCACTGACAACAACTAACGAACTTTTTCTTAAGTTTCTAGACTACCGGAATTACTGATTGGCCGACAGGTCTCCGAAAAGTTCGGGTTCGGTGGCTCGAAGAATCGCCAAATGGGCCAAACGGATGCAACCAACGATTACGGTCAAGTTCTCGGGTTCCGATCCATTGCTGTCCTTCGATTTCTTTAATTGTTCCGTGCGGCCTGTGATCAGGGCGGTGTCCACGAGGGTGTGGCTCTGTACCTTTTCCAATTCTTTCTCACAGGACAGGCGTGTGACCGAGTGGTTTTGAAGGTATCTGGCATAACTGACCTCGTGGATGCTCAAGACCGTGAGCTGCTCAGGTCATACCCTTAGGTTGTTCATTACCTCTTGGAAACGTATGCCATGGATGACGTTATAATGGATGCTCACCAGGAAGTAACATCCTTTAGGCAGAGCTCCAACATGACCGAATCGGCTTTCGCAGACAACCTATAGAAGAAGGTTTACCGATGTGGAAACGTATTCTCCGAGAAACGGCTTAAGCGTCACTTCATCACGGGATTACTCCCTGCCGTTCGGAAACATGTCCATCATTACCACACGGAAAACCCACACTACTTCTTCCGACAGCTCTTCACCTATGCCGAAGGTTATGGCAAAATTTACCGGACTTCAAGGCGATATTCTGATATATCAAGAGGACACGCAACTCGATTGCGTAAACCAAAGTAAGCCCATTTGGTTAGTTTCACGGAATTGGACATGGATTCATCACTCCATTACCGCGACTCCAGAGATATTCTCGCAGTTAATTTCAGTGCCCCTCCGACTGGGCCCCAATCATATGCCTTCGAGGGAACTAAAGCGACCACTGGACCACCCACACCCAATTATTCCCCCTTTCCACCCCTCTAAGACGTTTTTGTTCGCTTACCAAGGGCTTGCTTTCTCTCCCTCTCCATGGTCCAACCCTGTGACTGCATGAGGTATCTGCCTGAGGACGCACGCAAACATCTCCTAGCCTGAAGGAAAGAGAATTACAAGTTGCGAAGATCCGAAGGAATGTTCAACAGGGCACAGCAACGAGCCACAGGAACACCTGGAAGCTCCCTCTATTCCACACCTCCGGACACGCTAATGAAAGCCCCACAGGTCCATGCCACTATAGATCCTACGGACGACCCCGAAGAGGAACCCCATCCTCCGAAAGAAACGGAAACCCCATCGGGAAATGCATAGAGGGTCGCCGCGAGGCAAATCCTCACTTTTTAAGTCCATGTTTCAACCAATTGGACCATCAAAAGCCGAGGAGCTCCTCATCTCCCAATTTAAACCACAACCATTAGATCACTCAGAATGGACCAGAATTGGAAGACAGTAACGAACCTGTCTGTATCTTCAGGAAGGAGAATTATAAAGTTCGGCCAACCATGGGACTACGTTTCAACAGCTCCCGAGTGACCACAGCCATATTGGACACAAGTGCGTGTACCAATTTGGTCCATTATAAGCTAGTCCCATTTAGTTGGCAAATTTTCGTTCAGGCAAGGAAGACCCCCAGGATTATCAATGCATCATTTAAATCAATGGACACGAAAAGGGTAGTACCACTTTACATACACTTGAGACGATTCAAAGTCGGCACGTGGTTCCTTGTATGTCCTAAATTGAGTGCGGCGATCCTAGGGACCTCCTTTATCGATCGTTACATTAAGGCTATTTATCCAGGCCTTAGGAAAGTCGTGTTATATCGCGCATCTTCCATCTTCAGAATCTGCTTCGCCACAGGGCCAGAATCTAATCTCAAACGAGCAATTATCTCCGAAGATACTAAGTCGAATAAGGTTCGCTTATCGAAGGCCGTATCGATACTTCCGATAACCCAGATCACCGTATCGGTCCATTCCCAGCCCTGAGGCCTCGTGGCAATACAGAACCACCCGACAACAGTTCTGAAGCACCTCACCTTACTGGCTAATGGAGCAGTGAACATCCGCCTTTACAGGCCCTTCTTGGTCACGATCAGTAACTTATTAGATAAGCCCGTACTGTTACCTAAAGATATAGTGATTGGCATCACTCTACCTGCCCCTGTGGCTGTTATGGAGAGCGAATTGGATAAATTTCAACTAAAACTCCCGATGAGGACGTCGAGTCTTGGGAGGGGACAGTCGCTATCGCTGCAGAGGTCGAACCCAATAGACCCCTGGTAATTGATCTCCTCAGGAAATACTAGACCATGTGGTCAGATGGATTGGGAAAAATCAGAGCCACTACACACCGCATTGACCTTCAGGATGATACTAGAACACAGTTTCAGCACCCATACCGCACAGGCTTGAAGGGTAGGGAACTGGTCCCCGACCAAATGGACAAAATGCCCAAAGCTCACTTCATAGAGCCGCCGACTCCTAACCAGTCCGGATGGGCAAGTTCCCTTGTCCTCGTGGCGAAGAAAGATGGCTCCGTCAGGTTCTGTGTCGACTAAAGGAACCTGAACGCAGTAACCAAGAGGGACTCATACCCAATACCCCGCATGGATTATTGTCTAGATTTCTTAGGCGAAGCAGTCACATTTACCACACTGGACGCTAACTCCCGATATTGGCAAATCCCTTTAGCCGAATATGCAAGAGCGCCGACAATCATCACCACCCATGAAAGTCTGCTCAGAGTTACTAGTATGCCCTTTGGTTTAAATAATGCGCCAGCCCCCTTCCAACGAGTAATGGACATCATACTGTCTACATTCAAATGGAAACTCGCCCTGGTCTATTTAGATGACGGAATACTCTTCTAACGAGCCGTGTAGGAGCACCTTCACCACGTGAGGGCGGTGCTAACAACTCTACAGGACCCCGGAGTAACACTAAAACTCCGTTAATGCGCCTTCTTTCAGGGCTCAGTGAACTACCTTGGTCACGCCGTCCTCCCAGGAAAGTTAAAGGTAGCCAAACGGACCACGCATGCGATACGCCAGGCTAAAACTCCCAGAACTCACACTGAAATACGATCCTGTGAGGGCTTGTGCAATGTCTACCGACGTTTGGTCCAAGGATTTGCTAAAATCTCGGCCCCTCTCAACGCAAGGTTGAAGATAGAAACACCTTCGGAGTTTGAATGCCTTACCGAGGACCAATATCAGGCATTTCAGACCCTAAAGGAGAAATTGCTGAACCCAGCTATAGTGGCTTTACCAAAACCCAATAGGCCCATTGTCCTGGACACAGACGCCTCTGATGTTTAAGTGGGATTGGCACTGCTACAGTAACAGGAGTCACCGAAGGACTATCGACGTATTGGCTACTGGAGCAGAATGCTCACAATTGCGGAGCGAAAAATTACAGTACCACCGAAAAGGAATGTGTCCCCATCGTATTGTCAGCATTAACACTCCGACCAAACCTCGAGGGAACTAGGTTCACAATAAAGACAGATCACGTTTCACTCCGCCGGATACTCAATGTGGCCGACGCACGAAGTCGCCTCGCTCGATTGCGCCTTAGACTGTCAGAGTATGACTATGATACAACCTATAGGGAAGGCATCAAGCACCAGGCAGCAGATGCCCTCTCGCCAATCATTACCACCGGAACTGATGACACGCCATTGGAAGACCTCATTCCTTCTCCCTTCACATATTATGAACCTCAGGATAATACGGAAACGGATTATCTTATGGGTACGGTCATATTGACAAATTGACATATTGAAGGCGGACGCCCAACTGGGGCTCGTACTGGCTGCGACGTCAATTGAACCAGGCCTGCGACAACGGATGCAGTAGCACATCAAGTTTTGGCGGGAACTGAGGGTCTGGAACTAAATCTTGAATTTACGGAGTTCAGAACAGCGGCAATCGGGTATATTCCATTGTATTCGACCTTGGACATGGTTTCAATTTAGGAAATGGTGATCGAGAAACTGTTTGAGAAAGAAATCGCGGTTGAAGAAACCGGTTGCAATACGCGTTTATCTAGATTGTGGCTTGCGCGTGAAGCACCAAAGGATAGAACCAAAGCAACCGGTTGCCTTTTTGGCGGGTTTTCTTTTTTGAAACTTTAGCGGGAAGGTGTTTTTGTTTTGTGATCTGTTGATGTATACAGAGCACTTTTACACAGGACAGGGGAAGACCTGCCCTAAATACAGCATTGGAAAATGTCCAATGGACAGATCATGATTTTTACTGTCCTCTAGCTGCTATGGGCATGGCTATCTGTAGAAAGGGCCAAAGGTAGTGTCATTGACATGGTTGACACTGGTTTCAGTGCCCAGTGGCCTCCTTAGGGTCGCCAATCGAAAACTGTACTAAATTCTATTCCTTTTATATCAATAAATTTCGAAACCAGAAGTTGTAAGTCGACACTGCTTTGTGGCCGTAAAAACAAATATGGCAGCTTAACTCTTTCGACCCGACTGGATTATTGCTACAATAGTAGCCATAAGCCGTGTGTACTATTGGATAAAGAGCTCCCACGATCCCCAACGTATAATGATGAGCCCGCCAAATGTCTGTTCGTCTTATGTATACAATGGTAGCCATAACAGAATTATACAGCTACTGGATGATATTGGCAAAACTGACAGTTTGACGCAATGAACACAACTATTACGGCAAGTATTGCCATCCCAGTCTCAGCTGTGCTTAGCAAGCGAGCATAGATTGAAATCATTTCTGTAATATGGGTGTACTCCGGACTTCTTTGCACAGGTTCAAAGAGCATGCCAAGCGTTTCTATGACACAAGTCTCTGGGAAGCAAGAGAAAACCCGCCAAATGTAGTGGCCAATCTGTCTCACCACTGGAGATATGCTGTGGGCTTCAAAGATCTTTTGGGGATGGCATCTGCATCTAAAACCACGCAAAGGCTTTTAAACACGGATGAAAGTGAAATAGATTTACACAAAACGGCTGAATGCAACTTTTATAACGGTGTAGAGTCCCACAGTTTCGAAAAAGACAACATAGAATTTGTTTTGCACGCACTTGGCTCCAGCGAAGAAAAACGTTCTACCGAGCTGTGCCTTACTGTGGACGATGAAAGAATCCTATTCGAAGTTTTCTTGCAAAATAGCAGCTCATCAGACGCGTGTATCCTCACGGAAAAGAGCTAGGTCTATTCAATTTGTTGCTGAATGGTTTCTATCTCAATTAAATGCAATGATGGACGAGTACTGAGCTGCTACGGCGTGGTAAAAGAACAAAGCCACTCCAAATAGACGAGATGTTGGCCTACCTTGGCCTTGAATTCGCAACATCTGTTCAACGTCTGAATAACCTCAGAGATTATTGGTGCACATCTGAACTGAATCGTATTCCATTTTTCAAAAAGGTGATGGCCGGAGACGTGTTTTTGAATATTAGATCAGCGCTACACACGTATACAAGATATGACCCGGAAGTGGCTGTGTGCGACCCTTTGTGGCACTGTTGCCAAAGTCTGGAACATTTCGCAAGGAATTCTGCTACACTTGCTGTTCTGGTTGGGGTGAGCTCTTGGGATGAGAATACGATAAGATATAAAGGTAGAACAGCTGCACGTTCCTACATGAAATCTAAGCCAGTGCAGTTCGAAATAAGGTTCTACGCTGTTGTAGGATGGTCTCAGGCTTACGTGCAAAGTTTACAGAGTAATGGGTCTGAAATAAGTCAGGTCAAACTCCTTTTCAGAGATGCACAAATTTGTTTCGTAGTTTGCGAGGGGCTGTGCAGAGAAATGTTGTTGGAAAATTATTCGCGAAATATACACCGAGCGCGTTCTGGTGTGCTCAAATGGCACATCATACGCAGTTGCATCCTACTCAGACTAACAGGAAGTTGATGATGATGGATAAACTTTACACTCGTCACGTTCTGGCTTTGCAGTTGGGTGCGCTTAGTAACGGTCAGTGTAAAATGTTGGGGACTGTTCGCTTCACGAATGTTAATGGAATCAATCGACCAGCGCTAAAGGAAGCCATCCAAAGTTTGACGCATTCTAAAAGAGGCGAATGGAAATTAGTACAAGTATATCACAAGAGTGAGCCAGCGTCACTGCCACCAAAAGCTGAGAGGACAGGCTTTACCGTGTTCAAGGATCGTGGCGTTGTTTCCTTTTAAACCAACGACTTCGCAGACACTCCGACTTTGCAAATACACAATGCTGATGAACATGCTCACTTTTGTGAACATGGGCTTACCCCTTTGGAACGTTGGACGGGCCCAGATTCTTTGACGAGAACGACACTGCAGGTGCCGTCCATAATTGTAGCTTTCAATATATTCATGAATGGGGTCGACCGTCTTGACCAGTTTCGATCGACAAAAGCCACTTTCAGAAAGGAGAGAAGGGTCTTGATGAGAATTCTAACGTTTGTACTTGAGGTTTGCATTCTAAATTAGCACGCTTTTCTAAAGTCAATTTGCGAACAAGGGGAAACTATAATCGACGTCGGGACCATGAAGCTGCGCATAATTACACAACACGTAAGAGAACAAATTGGTTACAAGCAGCAGAGAGCAACTCTAACTTGCATAAAAAACAAGCGCCTTGCTGAAACATGCCCGCGCATCTGTAGCCATCAAAAACATGGATCACATGCATACAGGAGATTCTGACACGCTCAGAAGCTTGAACCACTATCTTGACAAGCCTTCAACATTTAACGGAGAAAAACATCAGGATGAAAGTGACCCAATTGAGTCTGAAGCCAATACCCCTGCAACTAGTCCAGCCATGAATTGGTCCCATCGGTACAATCATCGCCCTAGGGCAACACCTGCATTATCTCTCACCATCAGTACGGCTGACGAACCCAGTTTGAGGGAAGCTCGAGAATCTCCTGAGTGGCCCTTGTGGACAGAAGCAATAGAGAATGAATTAAGAACCATACAGGTGGCAAAAACGTATACTGTAGTGAGTCATGCATCGTCTAGACCACTTCCAACTGCAATCATATTACGCCTTAAGAGAGACTAGAAAGGTCAACCGCAACGCTTCAAAGCGCGACTTGTGGCACGCGAAAATGTGGAGCAAAACCCGGCGACGGGAAGTGCTCTCAAGGTGTTCGAAGCCTTGCTCCCTGGGGGAGGCAGACTCAGAGACAGAGCCCTCCGTTCCACCCGTAGTGTGGGGTGTAACTCCCACGGGGGATTCCGGCAGTACCGACGGAGGTGAGGGGTAGAAACCGTGGATCGGAAATGGGTATGGGTATCCCAAAGAATGGGGGAAAATCCGGCGAAGAGGAAAAACGGGGCGAGGGTCGGGCACTAACAGGCACCGGACCCGAGAACCAGAAAAGGGGCGAAACAACAAAAGAAACCCAATACAGGGGCGAAAACCTGTCCTCGAAAGGAAACACAAAAAGCACGCAACAAGTAAACAGAACCCCCACGGGGTATCGTGCACGCAGGTCGTCTGAGCGGTCCCAAGGGGGTGGTTGCACGGAACCCGAACGTGGGCACTCTCCAAGTGGAGTCGTGTCCCTACGCAGGCGTTGCTAACCAGAGCCCGTTCCGGGTGGTAAGGCCGAAACGATGGCGACGAAGAACCTCTAGAGGTATCGAAGACCAACCTTGGTTGTCATTTACTCTGAGCTCGGACTGTCAGATCTCGCCTCCCTAAGTAGGGCCCACTAACTAAATTCTACAGTAGTGCACACCTGCTCAGGGCCATACACGTGGAGATCCCACTGCCAGGGCCCAAAAGTCCAACGTTCTACAAATATCCGAAAATCGGTGCCAAAATTAAGCCACGTGTATCACGGGGCCAATCCAACCATGGGCCATCCGAATTTTCCATTATAGGCGAAATATAACCGGAAAACAGTGCCACCTCAGCACACCTTAGAGGGGATCATAATCATAACCCTCGGAGGGTTCAATCCTCATTCTATGAGTTGCATCTTCAAGTATCCCCTGACTGGGCGTTGCTCTACAGAAAATTTGCAAAACCTCACTTTCGAGGAAGCCAAGGAATGCTATGCGCCTGTGGTCGGTTTGGAAATCTTCAGGGTTCTTCTTGTAATTGCGGCGAACTTCAGTTGGTAGAGGCAACACATGGACGTTAAATGAGCATTTCTGTATGCACCATTGTCAGAAAACGTACAAATACACATCCTTCTTCCGCACATATGTGAAAGAGCAACGATAACGGTTGAGCCCTGTAAGCAGCCGGGTCCGAAGGGAACTGACAGATGCCACATGGACTGGCCGACCTCAGCTGGACCCATTTAGATTATTAATTTATTCTACTTACTGTAATAGATTAGCATTACAGTGTCAGGGAGATCCCAGCCCCTCGCCAGTACTATTTATTTGGCTGAAGTGACGCTTCTCCTTTAGAGTAAGGTAGGCATCGTTAGGATACTAAATAACCCTCTTCGGAATATTATTTCCACCAATTGGTCTTTAAGCCATCGTTTCTGTAGCTCCCATCCGTAGGACTATGCAGTAAACGCCAGCCCATTGCACCAAGTACTCTGAGAGTTCGGTTGTAAAGGATTCGAACCTTAGGACTCGATCTACTATGCTACCACGGGTTGAGACCCGTACGATGACCCACCAGTCATTGGGTTACAACAAAGACGAAACACATGAAGATCATGGACAAGTAGCGAAGCTGCAAAAATCACTCTATGGACTGCAAGAAGCACCTGAATTGTGTTACAGAACTTTCTCAATCTTTTTCAAACGCAATGGAATGCAGACTGTTACATGGAGTGATTGACCATTTGTAAGAAATTCGGAACACGGTACGGTATTTCTCCTGGCTTACGTGAACGACATAGTGCTGCTCGGGGATGAGAAACCGGTAATGAATATGAGGAATACACTTCAAGCGCAGTATGAGATGACGGACACGAAGAAGAATAACCTTTTCGTAGAATTTCAGATCGAAGAAGGAGTGGACGAGCTCACTCTTGGACAACGTGCTCTTACTTCGCAGCTTCTGGAGGTAAAAATTTTGAATATCGGCAAACCAACCCCAAGTTCTTCACCCGTGTCACATCAACTTTATGAAACTCTAAGAACCTCTGCAGATGAAAAGCTATTTCAAAAGAATAAAATTCCATATCGTGAATCATTAGGAAAGCTGATATTTCTGTCTACAAGGAAACGTCCCGACATGTCAAAGGCAGTTTCAATGTTAGGAAAGTATTCTTTTTTGCCGACTTTGACTCACTGGAGAGCCCTCAAACATGTTCTACGATACTTAAGCGGTACAAAGAATCTTGTTCTTCTCTTTCGAAAGAAGGGAGGATTGAAAATTCGATCATGGTCCGACGTCGATTGGGGAATAGATGAAGAACATTTTCGTTCTAGAACTGGATTTCTTATCAAGATTGGCGAAGCTTCTGTTATTTGCTTTTTAAACGTTCATCCATTTTTCTCTCTCTAAACGTGTGAGGCGGAATTTTACGCTCTTTTTGAGTGTATTCGAGACAAAATATGGACGTAGCAAGTTCTTTTTGACATTAGAATGAAATTTAGCCTTCCAACCACTGTTTTTCAGGATAACTTGGGTACTATTAAGTGGTTACAAGAACCAAAAAAAAGAAATGTTAAACATATCGGACTTCGTTACCAATATGTTAAGGAATCTGTGTAACAGATACACATCACTGTTGAATATGTTTTGTCAGAACAAAACCTTTCTGACCAATTTACAAAGATAATGCCTGCAGCGACGTTCCCCTGATTATCAAACGAAGCTCATGATCCTTCCTTTTCCTTGTCGAGGGGGCGTGTCAGAGTAAGTCGATACTAATATACCGAAGGAAAAGTCGTGAAAGAATAGCTTATTTGATTATTTGTGCATGTATTTTTCTCAATGTGAAAATCCTCACGTACTGTACGGCACTGTAAGTGCTGCACAATGAAAAAACTTCTGAGACATCTAAGGAACCCCTGTGATTGCTAGACAGGATTTTCTGAGTGTTATTGTGTCAAGGGTCGTTATGGCATGATGCGTTGTTAGGACTTATGACATACAAGAAGACGAATTTACTAATATATTACAAAGTTAATGCCTATAAAAGAGAGAGAGAGCGCAGAGGCGACACAAATCAGTAACTTAAAAAGGTCAGCTTCGGCACACAAATTTAGCGTAGAATATCGAACAGGTAGCAAGGCGCTAAGGATTTTATCAGAGCCATTCATCCAAAAAAGGCTAAATAATATGATATGGGGTACGATTATGGGGGTGACAGCTTGCAGAGAGCACCTCAGAGATGAGACTGTCTGTTGGGGTTGTTTTGAGGGTTTTGCTTTTATTTGCTTTAAGGGTTTTTGGGGTTGTTTGCCCATGTCACGCCCAGGGTGGTCTAATTCCGAAGCAGTCACCCCCCGAATCGTACAATCTCACAAAAAAACAATTAATGGTTTTTTATTCTGCAGATAAAGAACTAGTAAAGAAGAAGATATCGTCAGACAGAATTATTTTTGAGAATTTTAACGGGCGTCTATATCAGTTGTGGTAAAATTTTTCCAATAAGTCCAGATTGAACGACAGTCTTAATCAATTTTATTTAAGATTTGTGTTGGTCTTAACAATTTGCACATTGGGACGTATCCTTTAAAAAGTGAAGTCTATTTTTTTTTTCAACAATTGAAAAATTGGCAATATACAATCGGGAAAAATATAACGAAGAAAAGGAAGCTGGCTCAATCGAAATACCGAAACAGGCGCGAGCGTCGTTTCGCAGAGCAGCTGATTCTGATGACGAGATAATTTAGCCGTAAATGAAGGAAAATGTACTACAGTGCATGTGGACAATATTCGCGTTGTTACTTGATCTCGTCAATTATATTGGACGTTGTCTACGTATGGGATTAATAAATGCTTCTATGTTATAGTTTGAACTATTTACTCTATTTTCTCTCAAATGATTGGAATATACGTTGAAATCGTGGTTTTGCACATTCCTGCATTAATTGCGTGCGAGATCTAATGCAATATTCGAAACTAAGCTCTCGTGCATCTAATTTGTCGGTATTACGTGTAGTCCATGCAATTAATAAGGGCGAGAGCGCGAGGAAGGCGCGAGATGATAAGAGAGACACGAGAAGGCTCTGCTCCAAGAGAACACAAGTGTGAAGACCTGGAGCCGATAAAGTACGCCTAATAAGGCCGCGAGGTGAAAACCCGGTTGGCCGAGGGCTCAAACAGAGCAGATGCAGAAAGTAGATCTCGATTTTAGTAAGCCACAGGCCCACGATGCGCGAAGAGAGAAGTAGAAGTCCGAGCGGGCGTGCAGCAAGAAGTTTAGGGTCAAACACGCTAGTGAGATGGCAAGGACCAAGCCTCTGGAAATTCTAGAGCTTAAGACAGGAAAAGCGCCAGATAAAAAGCTGGAGGCCTAGCAGACGCGAAAAAAGCCAAAGGCCGAATTTGCTCAAGGTAGAGAGCCGAAAGACGATGAAGCACGATCTTAAAAGCAGGAGGCTAAGTGGTTGCAAGATAAGGAGGCAGAAGTCAAGAGCAAGGATTGTAAGCAAAGGGGCTGCTACTATGTAAAAGCTTGGAGAGCCGGGAACCTCTTATTTGCTTTGCTCGTGTCGGTGGGTGACTCCACCGCTGGCGGTTCGTGCAAGTTAACTTGTTTAAATGCACAAGACATAGCACAGCATTTTACAAACGTATTTCTACGTTTGTGTTGCTACGCTTTAACTTGCATGAGGCGACTGGATATCAACATCCAGATCATTCGAAACTAGTCATGCGTCGGGGCAGTCACTCTGTGGTCGAGGCAGATACACACAAAGTTAAAAAGATCAATAACCAATGGGTCCAGAAGAATGAGAAAATGAGCTACTTTGTGATTAGGAAAGATAAGCGTATTGAAGTAAAGTGGAAGTCAGGGGAAAAAACTGTATCGAAACCAATTGTATCTACCGATATTGGAAGTCAGTTCGTTCTACACGAAGCGTCAGGCGACTAGAGGACTGGACTGAACGTAGGGGGCTGATGTGGTGGTGACAATGGAAGTACGAGGGATTTATTAAGATTGTCGTATGCTTAAGACGCTAACGTTTCCGTATTAATTGGATTATTAAAGCCAATAAAATCGTTACCGTATTCATTGGACCACCAATCGCAACGTTTCTCCCAACAGACAGTGTCCGTTGTAGAAAAGCCTGCGGGTACTTTTCAAAAAATTCCGGGGCACCCAGTCAACCGAGAGATATGCAGCTGTCGAATTGAATTTGATGGCCTCCCTTCGTTGAGACCCACAACAGAAACTTATCCGCTAATTATTTAAACCTTGATTAGGACCCCAGATTGACTGTTGACCACGTTTGTGTAATATTTACATTCAGACTTGCTGAAAATGAGAGGTAGACAGAATCAATGAAGAAGACGAGGGTTGAATTTGACACCCGTCTTGTGGAAGTTGTTGACCTTTACGATTTTTTTTTTTGCAGTGTGGCGACCCACAAAGTTGTTTTATGTCTTTGTTATTTGTTGGCCTTGCAGAATTGAAGTTTGAACGCGGTTTCGGTGTGCTTCACGAGAGAAAAAAGGACGTGATCTTGACGATTTGTTGTCTCTTTTACTATTGGTGATTTTTTCCTAGAAACGGCTGGCCCATTATGTGTTTGCTTTGTAAGTCAGACTTTATAGATGCGGAAATTGTTTGAAATTGCAGGATACCACGTGTTTCTTTCCGATGAAGTATGGAACATTGAGCAGTGTTTGTCAATCAAAACATTTTTGCGCATGGCGGCTTGAATATTTTGACGCTTGATACTCTAGATGTTGTTGCGATGAAGCAGGGGTATCATATGGAGGCATTGCGTTTGAAGTTTGAAGCCTAAAAGTTCATACGCGAAAAAGCTGTGAGCAATGGTGAAGCAATAAAAGAGCTATTTAGAGTGAGGTGAGTATTGCACAAAGAGTTGGTAGTTGGTTGACACGATACACTGTATCGTGTGAACCAAGTACCAATTCTTATCGGATGCAGCTCTGTGTGAGAATTGTTGGTTTTTTCCGCCGAAATTAGCGCACATTATTGGCGTTTTGTATCGAGATACCTTCACATAAAAAGCGGTGTGGGCCACACAATGGTTTATTTACACACACGAAAGACACACACACACTAGAGCTAGCTAGCTAGCCTCTGGGGTATCAGTGGCCACCTGTACATATACTATTGGTTGGGCAAACGTTGCGAGCGGAGTTGAAGTCATCAAGGTGATCAGTGGAGTATGGAAGATTTTGGATGATGATTGGTACAGACGGGAGTGCGGGAAATTGTGTAGATTTGATTGGTATGAGTTGAGGCCAAATTTGTGATTGCTTTCAAGGTCGCGACGGCGCCGACGTGATTGTGAATGGGTCGAGCTGTGGACAGTTGTTTGAGTTGGCGTGGTGTATGCGTTGTATCTCATCACCAACTAGTCCTTGGTAGTTTATGAAAGATATCATGTATGATGCATATGTAGCAGCGGTGTTGACGTTGTGTGACCATGCCACCTGGCCGGCAGCTAAGGTGAAAGGCGGGAATTGCTTGGGTGGCAAACACAAGTGCAGATACAACACAAGATACTGTGGTGGTGTGGAAGAAGGGGATTCAGTGGCGTGCAAGTGTTCGCGTCAGGGATATACGAGCAATCTAACTTGTGTAACCGTGGCGTTGGTGTATGTGCGTCAGAGTGAGAATCGTTGCTTGGCTCTGAACGGACGAGCCGAATATGAAGTGCGAATGACGATGACAGCCAATGATGTCTCCGGGACAGATCAGGCCAGGCCGCAGAGCTGTTACGACAGAGCGGATCATGGTTCGGATGCGGCGGACCAGGTGTTGAGGTGTTGGTGCACATGCAAGGAAGGAGATGTATGAAAGTTTTACATCATTTGACCGTGATGTTGTAGAAACATCTGGCAAGCGCCAAAATGACACGCGCTCACAGGGGGAGCAGTCCAAAAACCAAAAAAAAAAAAAAGCGATTGCAAAGGCATGTACTAAAAGGCGTTGTAAAAAGGCGCGAAAGCACGACGATGGCAGATTGATAACATGCCTGTGCAACGATCTGATTACTGGCTCACGCACGCGCGTCGTCGTGGTCGTCAAGGAGCGACAAGCTGTCCGTGAGGGGCACCAGCAATGAATACGGGCGCGCTGGCGAGCCGTCACCGTCGCAACGACTCTCTTTCACACAGCAAGAGTGATGGCGAAACGGTGCGAAAGCAGGCGCTCACAGAAACCCTAGTCGGCCGTGTGCGAATTCGAAGCGCTTTGGAGACGTTGAAGAGGGTGTACACTTACTCACGCCACCGTGCGCAGCAAACACGTGATGAAGCCACCTCGTTCACCAACCGCGCAACGGCATCAAAGCTTCGCAACGCAGCGGTGATCCCCCCCCCCCCCCCACACCCACCCAACAGCCGCCCTCCAACACGCCCTCACAAGCACAGACGCCGCACGCAGCTCATCCCCCTCCGCACGCCGTTCCACGCGCCACTGTCAGAGAGTGGAGAAAAGACGCCCTCTCGTTCCGCCAATTGGCCTTCTACACTTGGCTCGGCGTTGCGCCCGTACGTGGCGAAAAGCGTGCCAACCGCGCTTCAGCGATCGCCACGTTGAATGCGTGGCGCTTGCGATCGACGTGCGCCACACAGCGCACGCCGCTTGCGCGTGTCGCGCTTACATGTGCCGCCACCCGCGCGCGGCCGTTATACGCGCCGCCTCGCGCATCTTTGAGCGCGCGCGTCTTTTTGTGTCCTCGACCCATGTGTGGTGCCCGATTTGCCCTCCGCACCGTCGCCGTGCCGCCCCGTATAACGCGCCGCAGACTTGCTCTCTGACCCACTCTCACGCACTCACGCCTCACCGTTTACCTCTCCTACTTCTGTCGCTTGCTGCTGGCTCCGGTCGCACTGCTCGTTCTTCAGTTCGCGTAACCGTTCTCCCCTCTTTCTTATTCCATTCCCCGCCTTACGCCCCTCACTATGCGCTTCCCGATCTTCCTTGTGGTGTTGGCCACGGCCCTTGTCGCTAACGCTGTCTTGTTGCCGGTGTCCCTCCGACAAACCATGCCCGATGACGCCATCGGCGAGTTCAAGAGGCGTCAATTTCTCGGCGGCAACTGCCCCGGCACTATCACACACTCCGAAACCGTTAACGCCCAAGGTTTCATCCCTCACAGTGCAATGACCATCAACAACAATGATTGCACTGACAACGGTAACCTGAGAATCTTCTCCAGCGCTGAAGATGCCCTTGCGGCCGTCTCGGCTGACAGTTCAAAGCAACTCATTCAGAACTTTATCAGCGCCAATGTAGGTGCCATCTACGGAGTAGAGGAAAGCGCACGTATCTGTTCCTTCAGACTGCAGGTCAATACCTTGGTGATTATCTTCAAGCCCGAGTTCAACGTCGTCGTTGGTTTGGACTCGTACTCTCCGACCCTTCGCTACATGATCGTCGATGACCCTACCGTGGATGGAATCTGCCGTTTCTCTGCCCCCTTACGTGAGGCCGAAACTGCCGTGCCAGCAACACCCGAGCCAACTGCTGAACCCTCCATGGCTCCTCCCGCTGTGGTTCCGGGAGTGGTTCCGGGAGTGGCACCGTCTGTGGCACCGTCTATGCCACCGTCTATGGAATCGTCTATGGAACCATCCCCCGCCGCAGCTCCCCAGCCAGCGTCGCCTGCGTCGCCTGACGCGGCAGAAACTTCTGAGGAAGGTAGTCCTGTCGTCGGCGGTGTTGGCGGCGGCAATGCCGACGCAACCGCCACAGAAAATCCAGTCTTCTCTGCGACGGAAACCAGTGAGGAGCCAACACCGACGGATGATGATGACGACGTGTGCTTCCCGGCTGACGGCAGTGTGGAATTGGAGGACGGATCTGTAAAGCGCATGGACGAGGTCGAGATCGGTGACTCCGTCAAGGTGGGCCAAAACTTGTACTCTGAAGTATTCATGTTCTCCCACCGTCTATCTAATGTCAAGTATAACTTTGTGAAGATGGATCTGGAGAACGGGCACAGCCTGGAAGCTACCAGTGGTCATTACGTGTACGTGAACGGCGGCCTGTCCGCAGCCTCCAACGTGAAGGTGGGTGACTCTTTGGAACTTGACAGCGGTGATCACGTGAGAGTGGCCACCGTGTCGGTCGTGCGCAAGAGCGGTCTCTTCAACCCGCAGACTTTGCACGGGGACATTTTGGTGAACGGCGTAAAGGCCAGCACCTTCACGCAGAGCGTGGAAGTGTGCACGGCCACCGCGCTACTGGCACCGTTGAGGCTGGCGTACGCCGCTTTGGGCTGGAGTGGCAGCTTCCTGGACGGTGGAATGGACAGTGTGGCCAAGTTCATGCCCAAGGGCGCCGCCGCCTTGTAGACTTGTTTTCTTTTTCCCTCTCTACCCTCCCTGTCTCCCCCTGCTCACCTTTTCGTCTTCCGGTTGTGCTTGGAACGGCTATTTGTGGCTAAGGGTGTCTCTTTTCTTTTCGGACCTGTCCTGGCCACGCGCGTTTGCGATGAGCTGCAACAAATGAATAAATTCGTCTTCTGTGCCTAAATGTATGTATCTGCGCGCCTATTCGTGCATTTTTGCGCCTCACGTTAGATCATTTTGTTTAAAATGCCCCACCTACTAGGTGGTCCACGAACTGACATGCCATCAAAAATCGTGGCACTTACTGTTGTTCCACCTAGGCAAGGTCTCCCGCGTCGGAGTATTCGTGCGGTCAAGATGTGAGCACGGCATGCAGAGGCACTCATCAGAGTTGGTGGTGGAGGTGGGTGGTATGAAAAACATTTGTTGCATCACACGTCGTTTTTAGTGAGGACGATCACGTGCTCGAGAGCGAACGAGGTCAGCTACAGTTGTTTCTTTACTGGGAAAAAAAGAGCCGTAAGGTATTTAGTACCTGTAGCTCTCAGGCTTGAACGGACCGGTGGAGCCAACGCCAATGTATTCGGCCTGGTCGGAGGACAGCTCGGTGAGCTTGGCGTTCAAGTGCTTCAAGTGCAGACGCGCCACCTTCTCGTCCAACACCTTCGGCAAGATGTACACGTTGTTCTCATACTTGCCCGAAGAGCGGTTCTCCCAGAGCTCGACCTGCGCCAAGATCTGGTTGGTGAACGAGCAGCTCATGACGAAGCTGGGGTGGCCGGTGGCGCAGCCGAGGTTGAGCAGGCGGCCCTCGGCCAGCATGATGATGCCGTGGCCGTCCGGGAACACCCACCTGTGCACCTGCGGCTTGATTTCGATCTTTTCGATGCCCTTGTAAGACTCGAGGCCGGCAATGTCGATCTCGTTGTCAAAGTGACCAATGTTGCCCACGATGGCATTGTTCTTCATCTTCTCCATGTGCTTGAGGAGCACAATGTCCTTGTTTCCGGTGCAGGTGATGACGATGTCCACCTCGGACAACACATCTTCCAGCCGCGCCACCTGGAAACCCTCCATGGTGGCCTGCAGCGCGCAGATGGGGTCCACTTCGGCGACGAGGCAGCGGGCGCCGGCAGCCTTCATGGCCTGCGCAGAGCCCTTTCCGACATCGCCATAGCCGCAGATCATGACGGTCTTGCCGGCGAGCATGACGTCGGTAGCCCTCATGATGCCGTCCGGCAGCGAGTGACGGCAGCCGTACACATTGTCAAACTTGCTCTTGGTGACACTGTCGTTGACATTTATGGCCGGGAAGAGCAGAGTTCCGTCGCGGGCGCGCTCGATGAGACGGTGCACGCCGGTGGTGGTTTCTTCGGAGACGCCGACCATTTTGTCGACAATGTTATGCCAGCGCTTGGGGTTTGATTTAAGCCCGTCGCGAATGGTTGTCAAAACGACCTTGAACTCTGCGTTGTCGGTGGAGTCCGGGTCCGGGAGGGTACCGTCCTTCTTAAAGGCGATCTCAGCCTTGAATCCCTCGTGAATGAGCAGGGTGGCGTCACCGCCGTCATCAACAATGATGTCTGGGCCCGAGCCGTCCGGCCAGGTGAGGGCGCGGTCAGTGCACCACCAGTACTCCTCGAGCGTTTCACCCTTCCAGGCGAAGACAGAGGCAGAGCCCTTGGCGACGACGGCCGAGGCGGCGTGGTCCTGGGTGGAGAAGATGTTGCATGAGCACCAACGAATGTCGGCGCCCAGCTCTTTGAGGGTTTCGATGAGGACGGCTGTCTGAATGGTCATGTGCAAGGAGCCCATGACCTTGGCGCCGGACAGGGGTTTTTTGGAGCCCATTTCTTCACGACAGGCCATCAGACCGGGCATTTCAACTTCGGCCATGTCCATCTCCTTGCGTCCGTACTCGGCCAGCGACATGTCCTTGACCTTGTACTCGGACTCGGGCAGCGGCGAGACGGCGGTGGTGGCGGTGGTGGTGGTCTCCGTGGCAGTCATGATGTATTGTGACGAGCGACTAAACTAAACAAAACTGTGGTTTGAAGAAGAAGTTGTCAACAAAGGGGGGGGGTTGCGCGCGCGACCGAGCGTGAGCGAAGAAAACAGCAATTATTCAGCACCAGCACACGCTGCGAGCTGCTTTAAGTGTACGGTACGCGGGCGCCGGATCGGCGCGGGCAATGGCGAGCAGCGCGCGCCTTACACTGGGGCGGACGGGCGCTGGCGCCGGCGTCAGCAGCGACACGCTACGACGGCGGCGGCCGCAGCAGTGGCAGCGGCAGCGGGCGACGGCGGCAGAATTGGCAGCACTTGTGGGCGCGTGATTGGGCGCCAGTGACTGACACAGCGCACGTGGGCACGCGTTCCACGCGTTCCACGCGATCCACGCGATCCACGCGATCCACGCGATCCACGCGGTCCACGCGGTCCACGCGTCAGAATGTGTGCGCCGAGTGCGAGGTGCCGAGGGAGGGGAGCTGAAGTTTTGTTCAAAAATTCAAATCTTGGGGCGCGCTGGACGCCTCAGCTTGGCTGCTGCAGCTGCCGCAGGCGGCGTGAAGGTACGCAATGCTCAATGCGCAATGCGCAATGCGCAATGCAAAGCAAAGCAAAAGCGGCGGCTGGCGCGCCGCCAGCGACAGCGCCGCTGCCACTCATTCCGCTCCGCGGCCCCCCCGCCCTCCTCCCTCACCCCCACCTCCCTCACCCCTCACCCCTCACGTCGAGAATCTCCCCAGCCGCCCACCCCCCCGTCCCCGTCGCCAACCCCCCCAGTGATTCACTGCAACTCGCTCCGTCATACATGCTTGATTTGCGCACATGCTCATACAAACGGTCGCTTTTCACCCCCACCCAAAAAAACCATATACAAAAACTAACTGCTAACCCTAAACGCACTTGGCGCACGGTGGGCGGCCGCACTATTCGCGCGCGCTTGCGCAGGCGCAGGCGCATGACCGTTGCACGGCGCGCGTGGTGCATTTATAACGGCGAGGCGGAGCTACTGCGCGCGGCCGCGGGGCATATTAGAGAGCGAGCGGTCGCAGGACAACGGTGAGTGTGATTGTGTGAGTTGTGAGAGTGTGTGTTGTGTGACGTCGCCCGTTCGTCTTCGTTTGTTGCGCACTGTCGCGTTGCGTCGCCGCCCGTCATGAGGGGGGCCCAGCGTAGCAGTAGTAGTACGTCGTCTCTTTTTGCGACGTACTACGCGTCGTCGCGTGCCGACGCTTGTGTGGACCGTGTGTCGTTGCCGTTAGATACTTCCTTGTGTTCCACATCGTGTACGGACGTCGATACCGAGTCATCGTGTTACCTTGAAAAGGCGCGCGCCGAGATTGATCTGCTGTTCACTCGCACCGAGCCCACAGTGTTACCGCCACCTCCTCCGCCGCCACCGCCCTCGTCATCGTCATGCTCGCTGCCGTTTTCGCTGCCGCCGCGCGCCGCCGCCGTCGCCCCCAGTGCGCTGCGCACTGATTCATTACCGCTATCTCTTCCGCTACCGCTATCGCTGCCGTTGTCGCTCCCTCTACCGCTGTCGCTCCCATTATCAGTACCGCTGCCGCTGCCGTTACCACCAGCACCCCGCAGTGCACCGCTTCCAGCGCCCTCGCCGCTGCCGTTGCCGCTCACACAGTCGCGCGTGTGCAAGCCCACGGCGCGTGCGCGAACGGGCGCGGGCGCACAATGCCATCTGTGCGGCAAGACGTACACGGAGTCGTCCAATCTGGCAAAGCACATCAAGACGGTACATCTCAAACTGCGGCCGTTTCGTTGTACGCAGTGTCCCTCGCGATTTGCCGAGAAGAACAAGCTGGGTAAGCACGTCCAATCCGTGCATCAGCGCGCTAGGCCGTACAAATGTGAACTGTGTCACGCTACGTTTTCGCAGGCTAGCGATCGAAAACGACATCGTCTGGTTTTGCACGAGGGCTTTCGTCCGTTTGTTTGTCACGTTTGTGCGCGTGCTTTTGGACGACGGAGTAGTCTGGCGCAGCATTGCCAGCGTGTGCACAAGATCTGCGTCAAGTCTGACGCCGCGGCTGCGGCTGCGGCTGCGGCTGCGGCTGCGGTGGCCGCGGCCGCGGCGGCTGCGGGCGGCGGGGTGGGCGCTGTGGGGACTGCGTTGGGGAAGGGGACGGGGGGGAGGTACGAGGGGCTGGGCGATGGGACGCGCATGGAGGAGGAGGAGGAGGCAGTGCGGTCTGCAACGACGACGACGACGACGACGATGACAAGCGCGCGGAACGCGGCAGCGTCGTCGTCTTCGTCGTGTTGCTCGCCTTCTGGGTCGGCGTCGCACTCGCCACCAGCGCCGCTGGCAGTGTTACGCGCGGCGACGCTGCCGCGCTACTAGTCGGCGCGCACGCGCTTCTCTCTGTTCTTGTTTGTTTGTTTGTCCCGTTTCCGTTTGTTGTACATGATGAAGCCCATAAAGCCCATAAAGAAAAAAAGAAAGCAAAGCATCTACAAGCCAAATGCGCAAAAGATACAGCGCCAGCGCCAGCGCCAGCGCGTGCGTTCGCTGCGCCACACACGCAGGAAAAACCAAATCAAATCAAATGCTTCGGCCGTCGCAATTGTCCCGCGCCGCCGCGCCACCAGCTCATCGCTCATCACCAGCGCGTCACCAGGCCGCGCTGATAACACGTGGCCCCCCCCCCCTCCCCTCCAAAAATAAAACAACTCGCTACGCTCCGCGCGCCGTGCCACGCGCCCCACACACGCCGTGCTGTTCAAACGTCCATGTTCACCCCGCTTTTTACATCACCACACACGCGTCCACGTGCAACACACTTCGCACTGCGGTACACGCACTACACGCGCACGCGCTGTAAAGCATCAACAACATGCCACGGCGCGTGCGCGATTCAATCGATTTCGCTCCTCGCGTCGCCTTCAAAACAAGCGCCCGCGCTCACCGCCTGCGCCCACCCCACTCCACTGCACAAAACGTCCACCGCCACGCTAACTCACACACATTTGCCGTCGTTGCTTGCTTGCCATCGCCGCCATGTCGTCCTTCGCGTCGCGTAGCGCCCCCGCGTCCGCTCTCGCGCTGCTCTCGTTGGTGGTGCTGCTGTCTGGTGCCTCGGCGCTGTTTTGTGGCAGAGACAATTGTTACGAGCTGTTGCGCGTGCCGCGGAATGCTTCGAAAAGCGACGTGCGTCGCGCTTATCGCCGCGTCTCGGCCGACCTTCACCCGGATAAGAACCCGGGTGATGAGGCTGCTGCCGCCCGCTTTCGCTCCGTGTCGGCCGCATATGAGGCGCTTTTGGACGATGCTAAACGCGCAAAGTACGATGACTTTTTGGATAACCCTACCAAGTACTGGCAGTTTTTGGCCGAGATTAGCACCGAGGTGTACGCCCCCAAGTCAAATGTTGTCGTCGTCGTCATGGGCATTCTGGCCATTGCTACGCTTGTGCACTGGCTCAACATGAACCACACATATAGGACCACCATTCGCAGACTCAAGGAGTCCAAGGACTTCCAGCAGCAGCTTACTAGACTGCTCAAGTCCAAGCAGGCCGCCACTAGAGAACACGCTGAAGCCATGATCAACCTCGACGTCGTCGGACTCAAGCCCCCACACTGGTCCGACCTCGTTGTCTTCAAGCTGCTCAAGCTCCCGTCCCTCGCATTCCGCAACATCATGTGGCACCTCAACTGGCTCGTGTCCTACAGAATCAGAAAGCTCGACTACTCCCCCGCCGACAAACTCTACCTCATTCAGAAAAATCTCCAACTCTCCGATGAACAGTGGCTCAATGTCTCCGAGCGCCAGAAGCAAACCTATCTCAAGGAGCAGCTTTGGCACCCCGAAAAGTGCCAACAATTTTTAAGGATGGAGCGCATTCAGCTCAATAGACTGGGCAAGGCAAAGAAGAAGAACAAACACACCCCCGCTCCATACTCTGAAGCTGATTCTGTTAACACGTCCGAGTAACTTATATATCTCATCTAAAACCTACTCCCATCGCTCTTGTACATCTTGTTTACCAACCATAGCTGCTGCTCACTACAACTCAAATCCTCGTCTTTTTTAGTTTGTTTGTTTTGTTTTATCTTGTCATTATTACTGTACAACAGTCCTCACTGCTCCCGCGTTGGAGCCGTTTCGCCGCGCACTTTAGTGATGTAACTCAGCACCTGCTCCGGGATTCCGCCCAACACCCGTTCCGCCAACACGGAAAGATCGCCCTTAAAGTCCTGGTACGGCACAAATTGCACAAACTCGCGCAGAGCAAAGTCCGTTCCCCGTCGCAACGGCCCGTTTGCGCTGTCCAGTGCGTACATTTTGCCAAAGTCTTCCGTGCCCACCCCAATGATCACAATGGACAGCGGCAGCGCGCTCAGCTCGATCAACTCGGCTACCGTTGCGTCATAGTCACTTATCACACCGTCTGTCAGAATCAGTAGCACCGTGTACGCCAGGCTGTTGTTCCCAGCGCGCACTGCTGCTTCTGTCCGACGCGACACGATCACGCCCACCGTCCTCAACACCTCGGAAAACATCGTTGGTCCGAACAGTTGCACGCGGTTCAAAGTTGCCTTGTACGCGCTGATGAGACCTTCTACGCCCTGGCAATACGGGTCACTCAAATCGCTCTCCGTCACGGGAAAGCAGTGGGACACATTGTAATGCGGCGGCAAGTTTGCGCCAAACCCGTACGCAGGGATGCGATAGTCGGAAGAATAGCTCGCCAACATGTTTGCCACCGTTCGCATCGCCGCCTCGTATTCGTTCGGACTGCCCGGTCCCACGGCGTACGACGGGTTGAAGTGACGAGTGCCAGGCTTTTTCGGGTCGCCGTTGGACGATGTGAAGTCGATGGCGCAAATGAGACCGAAATCACACCACCCGCCGCGCAAATATTCTGTGAACGATGGCTCCACTTTCTCCGAGTACTTGCGTACAGTGAGCTTTCCCACTGGTGACAGGTTCAGTACGGATTCCTCCTGTGCATTCGAGCACATGCGACGAAGCGCAGGGAATGTTGTTATGTGCTCGCCGACAATGCGCCCGCTTTGAGCTGACTGGCTTTGTACGACGGCAAGTTTCAACAGCCTGCTTCCATCGCCTTCGGTGAGATCGTACTCCGACAGTGTGAACGGTTCGAGTTCGAGCCCTTTGACAAGGTCAGTGTAGTCTTTGACATGAGCTGATTTGTAAACCTCTTCCCATTGTATATCTGGCGAGTTGGGGTCCAACTCGGCCGAAGCAGAGCTTGGGGCGCGCATCACGCTGATGAACGGCACAAACGGCGGAGGAGCCGCCTCAGCGAGAGAGACTTGGCGCTGAATTTCCTCATGTTCCTTTTCCTGCGCCGTCATTTCGTTGACAAGGTGTGCTGGTAGCACGTTTGGTGTTCGATCCTTTCGCAACCGGTTCATCAGGAGAGACATACCGCGGCGTTTTAGGTTAGGTGTAGTGAGCGGGGCGTTTGCTTGCGCTCGAAGCGACTCTAGATAGTGATACTGAGCAGCTCTCTGTTCATCAGACATGAGGTCTGAAAGCGCCAATTGCAAAGTGATCATCTTCTTGGCCGAAACAACCTCCTCGGCTATGAGGGAAACCACACCGACGGGGTCGGGTGAGCGGGACACATTGATAACAGGAACATCTAGAGAGGCCCCCCGTGCAGACACAATCTTACCCATGGTACAGTCCGCTACTCCGATGAGCGTTTGATGTTGCAGGTTCTCCGACTGAGAACATCGTTCGAAAATAACAATTCTCAGCTGTTGATACAACTCAAAGCGATATTCTATCTGAAAGATGCGTTTGTAATCGGGAGACGAGTTCCTCGCGACCGTATCAGACCTTGAAATCTCACTCCAATCAGACTTTCCGGACGTGCGATGAAACACGACAGCAAACGAATTAGGCGCAAGTCCGTCAACTGTCTTCAGGTCGCGACAGGAAACGCGCACGTCAACCTTTGTGCCGCGAGACGCCAGCGGAAAGTGCGCAAGCGTGGATGGCGAGCGTCGGGCCGACGGCGACGGCGACGGTGCCGACGACGGCGGTTGCGGCGGCAGCGGGACGGGGGGGGGCGGCGGTCGCCAACGTGGGGCATTCATTACGGCGGGAGCGATTCAAGTCAGTGGCGAGGTGATAGTGGATGAGGGCGATGTGCGATGTGGAGCACTTGCTAAGACGAGCGTGGTGGATACGGGGGTGGGATTAAGAAGGTGGCCAGGCAATTCCTACCCTCGCAAAGCTGTCTGCGCTTTATTGCGCTCTGTTGGGGGGTTTTGACTGGCGTAGCATCCATGGATGCGCCGTGCCGCGCTGGCGCGTGTGTGGTGCTGTACGCATTGCCAACAATGACGTGGCGCGCGTCATCGTCCAACCCTCTCTTTAACCTTAGCCAAGACAGCTACACTTACGCACCCGTCCAACTCGACAAAGGTAAACCGACCTGCTGCTGCTACCGCTGCTGCTGCTGCTGATCTTCAACACATGATCATCGCTCCCCCATGGCAGCTTTATTGAGTCAAAGAGTGCGCATATTTATCCGTCGGCCTCAATCGCCGTCACTCAAGTCTCTAAAATTACGCATTGTTTAGCCCTCCTCCCCATCCTCCATGTATTCCTCCTCCGCTAATTGCACATCCACACCCTCCAGATTGCCGAGCGCATTTGCTGTTTGTCTGGAGGCGCGCGCCCGCTCAAAGTCAGCCTTGGTTTGTTTTGCTGCCTCTTCATCGGCTCGGTTCTCTTCCAGAATAAACTCTTCAAACTTGGCCGCGATTTGGTAGTGCGCCACATTCATATCCTTGTCCCACGTCCCATACGCAAAGAACTTAAAGTCGCATGGAAACAGCACCGTTGTCTTCCATTCCAGCAGATCTGCATGTCTCATCCATCTTGTGTAGATAGCAAGGAAATCCTGGTAACCTACAAATTGAACCACATGTCGAACCACTCTCAGCTTGGCCTTTTGAAGTTCCGATACAGACATTCGTTCCCTTACGATTGCAACGAGCTCGTTCTGGATCAAGTTGCAGAACGCCTCCACTTCCCCTGTAAACAATTCGCATTGTTCCCGTACACTTCCGAACCGCTCTCCAGCCGGAAGTGACGGTGTGAACGAGCCTCGAAGCCTTTCAATACCCGCCAAATGGTGTTGAATACTTCCCCTCGCCTTCATCCTAACGCTTTGGCGAAGGGAGCCTCGAAGAGGTCCGCCACACGATTCAACCCACCTCATAATCACATGTTCGTCCACCAGCATATATCTCTCGACATACAAAACGAACAACGGGATCCATTGAAAAAAACGATCTACGGCACGATGTGTCAGCTTTTGGCGGTAGTCGTGCATTACGTAAACCATAGAATGCAGGTCAAGCGTCTCGGCCCGAAGCGAGTTCAGACCGTGCACAATAAGCTGCGAAGCAGCATCAGCACACTGCCGAATGGCCAATCCTGGATACTTCGCCAAAATCGCTTGCTTTGCAGCGATACAACCTCTTCCCGTAGCCGCTCTAGAACCGAATACAGGCTCAGGTTTAGAACCAGCTATCATTTCACAGACACTCTTGGTCCGTGACATACTTCGTTCAAATGGTGGTTTAGAACTTGTTGACGTAGGAGTCGCGGACGACTTTGCCCTCGAGCCGCGGGAAAACATTGGCCGCGACGAGTTTCTATCTGTGTTGTCCGAGGGAGTTGAAGGGGCTTTCCGAGAGGAGAGAGTGCGGAAAAATCCTGACCTCCGCGTTGTGCTCCTCTTCGTGGGAGGGCAATTGCGGTCGCCATTGAATGAGAGAAAGGTTGCGGATGGTCTGTCGATGGTAGCAGTTTGACCTTCAGAGAAACTATGAGTATCCGCCATCCTGTGGATAAACTAATAACTGCTTTTGCTTGTAGAAACTTCGGGTAAAAGACGAGAGCTGTGGGGAGACAATATTCACAACCAAAACCCACCACTTCGACAATGCGTGACACCCAGCACGATAAATAAATTACACAAAGACTCTATGTGGTCGACCTCAGAAACGAAAAGGAGGGTGGCGTGTTGATGGAGAAAGATGTTGGGAGATTTGAAAATTAGAAGGGCCGTCCAAGTTGTTTGCGCACATATTGGCACGTATGCATTTCTTGGCGCCCGCTAAACACTTTTGAGGAGAGATTCGCCATCGAAACGAGGGGTCGCGCAACATCGTTGCATGCATCTGAATTATCCTAGGTCTGCAATTGTTTTCGCATCACGCTTTAGCGTTACGCCCATTTGAGCTCGCCCAATCAGATACTCGAGCGTACATACATCAAATCTTCTGTAGAACCGGTAGTCACCTACGAAGGTTGCAAATAGAGCTGCTTTCCATTATATTTTCCTTGACATACCGTCATGTAAGCGTCGTGATAGCCGTCAGCGGCTCGCAACCGACATTCATTTCCGAAACAGAGCCTCCTAGCTAGGGGTACAGAATTTTCCAATACCTCTACAAAATACTGAAGTGGAAGTAAACCGGGACGCCCATTGCACTCCTGGCTTAAAAGACGTTCACGGCATGAATTCGGCACTGATGAGCAAACGTTTTTCTGGACAACAGATTGAGATGAACTTCGCTTCATACTCCTGAGATGATACCGTATAAAATACAGAGCGCTTGTTCAGATGTACAAAGAGGAAGGCCTCTGGAGTAGAGAGTCAAGACTGGTCCTCACTTGAGCGTGATAGTATACGAAAAGTTCATCAACTCGGCGTTCAGATCTAGTCTGCATTCTTCTTTACTTCTGATCTGATCATTTTCTTCGAATGTTGCCGAGCCTTTTCAATGCGTTTGGACTTTTCTTCTGATTCCGAAGCAACCCGAATGGATTCAGCCATCAGCGACTGCAGACGTTCTAGTTCTTCCTCTATAGGCTTCAGTCTATCCTTCAATATCTTTTGTAGAAAGATGTGGAGCTCCTCTTTCTGAACATGTTCCGTCCTTTGTTCGAGAGGATGGTCTTTGCTTGGAGATTGTACGGTAGATATTTTTCCAGTTATTGGATCTTTCCCTTCGAACTGGGTTTCATACAATTGGATCTCCGGGTTGTCAAGTAGTGCCACGAGTTTAAAAAACACAAACATTGCAGCTGGTGGGACTAAAGCAGTGAGAAAGTTGCGAAGATGCCAGTCCCATCGAAGCTTGTAGCGAGGTTGGCGCATCTTCCCCTGTGGAGCTTGAAAAAGAGCGCGAAATTGTTCAACATTGACGCCTGGATTTGAAGCGATTTTCTTTCCATTGCGTGACGTATACGGCTGAGAAGAAAGTTGTCTTGGTGATACAGGTGCACGTCGTTGAGGGTGTAGGATCCGCAAAAGTGAGTTCTTGCATCGCCTTAGGCCCAACAAAATCATTTTCAGCCAACGATTGTAGCCTTCACCTCAGCAGATCGGCACATACAGAGATGATGAGTCTCGATGTCAAGTAATCGCGTTAAGTATGGTTTGAAAATGCTTTGCAGCATTACATCCGCAGTACGACAGGTAGGAAAGATACTGTGGATGTGTACAGGGATGAGGGTACCTTGTCACGGACTTGCATTGCCGCTTCTCTTCTCAGCAGTCCGCAGTCACCAGAGCACAAAAGGTCTGAGGTATCTTAGTATCTTCTCAAAAGGAGTCTGATGGAGTGTGATACGCACCAAACGAATTACTGAAACATTAAAACGACGAAAACGTGGAATGACCCGAAATTTGCCTAGAAACAATTAGTTGGTTTTACGTTGGGTTTAGCAAGGTGCAGAAAACGAGTTCGGAAAGCCGTTTCTTGAACGCGAGAAGAGATACAGCTTGTATATGTGCTGATAAGAGAGACAAATGTGACGGTAAGGACACTAGAAGCAACTCAAGACTTGTATTCTTCGGTTTTAAGAAGTGGAGTAGTTTCCGCTACATCCATGGCTTTGCTAGCTTCATCAGTTACGCCTTTAAGCATATTCTGCGCGGCGTTAGCCTTATCCTGAACTTTATCAACAACATCACCGACAAATCCGCCCAAGCCCTCACTTTCACCACCTGAACGCGCTTCTGTTACCTGATGGACGGTTTGCGGTAGCGATTCCATGGCATTGCTCGCGCTACCGAACAACGCCTTGATCTTCTCGATTATACCCTGCAGCAATCCACTGTCAACGACGCTCTTCCAAATTGCCCTAACTACATCGAGCAACTGCTTCACAGCATTTTGAATGGCTGGGAGTTCTTCTTGAGCGGTTTGAATAACCGGTTGTGCACGAGATAGCAAAGACATTGTGTCGCGAGATGGTGAGCTTGTGCTTGCTCCTTGGTGTTCTAATCCAACTCAGAAACACAAATGGCTTGTGTCAAGCGTAGTTGAGAGAGAGGGTTAGCCTCTTGTCTCTTATAGTTGACCCGCTAGTCTCGAGGCAAAGTGGAGCGAAAATACTCATGCCCCTGAATAAAACTCTTGACGCAGGGACCGCAAATGTCCGTTCAATTTTTCGTTCGCCATAGCTGTTTTAGGAAGAATAAATACTGCGCGGCACGTCCTGATGAGAAGGAACACTGCTTCTAACGTAGTATGTGTAAGCTAGAGAGGAAGAGAACGCAATGTGGGCCCATTGCTATGCATGCCAATGGCAAGGGATCGAAATTGCTTTACTGAAAGATGGTTGTGTGACGAAAACAGATGCACCCCCATGCAGTTTGCCAGGCGCATTTACTCGGCCAACGAGCATGTGTGGCGCGTTTATTGGCCCGTGGTGCTTTGACTCTCTAAAAAGGGACATCCACTGCCCAGCAAACTCTGTCCCTTGTCAAGACAAGACGGGACAATCTCACCGTGCATAGCCTTCATGAATTCTTCCGGCTTGTAGTATATCTCAATGCTTTTTATTTTCAAGTTTTCATTGAGATCTACCACACCAAATCCAAATAACTCATACTCCTTTCCGTCACCTTTCCGCCCTTTAAACTTTCCGTCTTCGTGAAAGGTAGCCCAATGGCGCCAGGAAAATGACACTCGTGGCGGAGCGGAGAATACCTTCAGTATCTCCCACGGAAACCCCCCAAGAAACGCACCGCGGAATAACTCGTGAGAACTCTCAAACGTTTCACGTTCGTTGTCATAAAGCCTTCTGTCAACGCCAGCGAGTAGCCAATTGTAATTTCCAGCTTGAGCTCCTTCTTCGCCTACAAACGTCTTTGCGCCGTTTGAACACACACGATACGAAGCGTGATGCACGGAATTCCAGTGCTGAAAGTCTAAGTGGGTGGCTTCCATCTCCCAATTCTTTACTGCATTTTCGACAATACCTTCAAGAGAAGAAGGGTCGTGATTCATGGTCTTGCCACGAAAGTATAACAGATCAGCAACATCATAATTCGGCGGAGGACCTTTCCAGGGACGACTGGGATCGATATTGGAGCGTGTTGGTCTCACGAAGGCATGTTTCTCTTTGAAGACTTGTAACTCTTGACGCACCTCCTCGGGGATCATGTGGTGCACGGGTTTCATCATGCGGAAATAAGGTCTGGTTGAAGGCACAAAAGAGCTTATATCTCTCTGACCAGAGAGCTTCTGTATTCAATTTAAACCTCCAAACCAAGACGACACGGGAGTCAATGCGGGATTTCGTTGAGCTCCCGCCTCATCTCCGTTCGTATCAGTCGCAGGGAGTATTTGTGACTGACAGACTAGCCCAAAAATGGCAGTGACTTCTGACTGACATGTACAATACGTTTCAAAAACATATCCCTGAGTGCCTCTCTATATGTGCCCTATACTGCACACAATATAGATTGGCCAACATGTCCCCACCAAACATTTTCTTTAAATCTGTAGTAGGTTGTAGCCACTTACTCGTAGGGCGCCCACAGCCCCACGCAAGATGCCATCTGCGATTGCATCACAGCGGGCGCAGCTCAATGTTAGTTAGCCTTTTTAGGACTGTTTCCTGAATAGAAACCTCGTAGTTTCACTAAAGACGGCGACCAGAGCCCCTCGGTAAACTTCAGATTCTATCCACAACCTCTAGCGCCGCAACCTTTCCCACACAATCCAAGCTCACATAACCATTGTTTAAATCTAGTTCTACTTCAGTTTGGACTCAACGAGGGCCCTAATGCGCAATCTTCCCATTTCTGTGAGACAATTGTACACCTAAGTGGGAAGCATTAAATACCGAAAGTATCTTTTATGATGGCTTTACAGCACAAGACACCCAAAACATTTATAGTTGACTGCCTCCTTAGACTTAAACCCAAAGACAACCGACATCTTCGACGTACTCGCTCAGATATATTGCTAACTCTCAAAGTTCTTTGATTGCCTCGATGCCCTGACCCAGCCTTCTCTTGGCTATCAACAGCACTCTTCTTTTGCATTTTATTCACGTTTTGCATTCGTTGCGTTGTATCCCTTACCTCGAGATCCTCAGAAACATGTAATACAGCCCCAAAACTATTCTACAATCTGGTGTGCATTCGACCACAAAGCGATGCAGAGCGCAGCGATCATGTATAAGATGTGGCATGACCACCCTATTCCTCACAGTGATGCAAACAACATGCAAAGTACAGTCCTATTCAAAAATATACGCACGAGCGTGTTTAGCACATATGTAAAGGTTCCAAGACACTCTCAAAGACATAGACGATGTAGCAAGTTTCCGTAGGAAGTTGTATCACTAAATGTACTTCTGTATTGGTTATATTCCTATTAAATCTCTTGCATTACACAAAATACAATTTCACACGTAGTGCAAAAATATACGCACGATTACAAAAAAAAAAGCGCGCACTTCTTAGTACTGCGCTCAATGAAATACAAATGTTCATGAGTTTGTTAGAATAAAACAGAACGTTGCTCTACAGTTCACACTGAACAACATATACCATCACAAAAATGCCTAGAGGCAAGAAACTAACCAGCGAAGAGTAAGCACAAATTATAGCGCTTCACACCGCTAATTTGTCATTGCGAAAAATTGCAAACCAGCTGGGAAGATCCAAATCTAGTATCCACGGATATCTGAAACAAAATGCATCTAATATTCAAAAGAAAAGACCCGGGAGGCCACGAAAATTATCCAAACACGATGAAAGACAACTAAAACGAACACTCTCAAAACAAAGTTCTTCGGCAAAACGTCTAAAAAATGACTTGCAACTAGAAGTATCGATTTCAACAGTCACAAGAGCAATCCATAGACTGGACAAGTTTAAGTATAAGAAGAAAAAATCAGCACCACTAATCACTGAATCTCACAGAATTGCTCGCTTGGAATGAGCCATGCAATACAATCGATTTTATGCTAAAGAGTGGGATATGGTTGTTTGGAGCGGCGAAAAAATTTAATGGTGATGGTCCCGATGGCTGGAGCAACTACTGGCATGATCTACGACATGATGAAAAGATTTTTTCGAAGCGCAAAAATGGAAGTTTTCGGTTATGATATGGGCTTGCTTCTCTATAATTGGTAAAGGACCTTTGGTTTTCATTGAAAAAAATATGAACTCAGAGATATATGTGAAGATGTTAAAAGAACATTTGGTACCATTTATTGACATGTATCACTCAGAAGAGCTCTTATTTCAGCAAGACAATGCACCGATACACGTTTCAAGGTATTGTAAAGCGTGGTTTAATGAAGAAGCTATTGAGCTTTTGGAGTGACCGGCCCATTCTCCTGACTTGAATCTCATTGAAAATCTATGGAGTATTCTTGCTTACAGGGTTTACGCAGATAATCGACAATATGAGCAGAAAAATGCTTTAAAAGAAGCTTTATTGAAAGAATGGGAGAAAATAGACCTCCAAGTTCTTTACCAGCTCCGCAGAGGCATGCCAAAGCGTTGCATGGCTGTTTTGAGAGCTAATGGACGTAAAACAAAGTATTGATACGGCCTAGGGGTTCTACAGTAAGTAAAATATTAAATCGTGCTTTTATTTATGACGAGGGTGGAAAACAGTTGATGCGATGTGCTGCAGAAAATAGATATACAGTGAGAGGAAACGAGCTTTTAGTGATTTAACAAAGAGAATATACACCACCACACGTCACAAAAGACGTGCTTTTGTCTTTTTAAACGGTTCGGTGGGCGTTTCGGGGGTGTGCGTATACTTATGAATAGGACTGTACTTGAAACCCGTTTTAGAGATTATGACCGCCACTGGACAAACCAAACTTTCAATCAGTAGAATTTGTGGGATTATTTGCAAGACTGTATGGTACTCGATAGCTGGTGGATGTCCACAAAAAAACCGCGGGAAGCAAATGTTTCCTTACGAGTGACTGTTCTTGAAAGACGGTGTGGTAAAAGCGATGATCAGAGAGAATTGAGAAGGGGAACGATTTTTGTAGACACGAGATAATATTCCAAATACGGCGGTACAAAAGAAATACGAAATCGGCTTGGCAACCATTTTTGCACTCAAAAAATAACAACACAAAAAAACACTAAACAAAAAACAAAAATGCTGTGAACAGCGCCAAAAGAGGGGTATGCTCAACATAGAAGCTATAGCTCAAATTTGATTCGTTCAAAGGGTTTAGGTGCTCTTACGTTTATAGTGACTAGTGTCTACACGCCCGGAGGATTGGCCTCACCTGAGGCCAGCTTGGCCTCATATGAGGCCAAATTTTCCCTTAAAAAGTAACTAAAAATCATGAAGATATGAATTTTCAAATTTAGAGCAGAAAGGAAGAAAACAAAAATAAAAACCATACATATTTATCGTTGAGAAAAAGCCTCGGGAATCGAGTTAAACAGATATTTAATACTCTTCTTTAAAACGATATACTTTGGTGTAACAAACTTCAGTAGTCGCAAAAAACAACAAACAAATACATTTGGCCTCAAACTATCCAAAACACATGTCAAAAGAAAATATCTCTTTCAATCATCTAGTAATGCATAATTCAAATCTTAAGGCCATCAAAAAAAGATTGTTCAGCAATATGTTCCAGTTATGCAGAGTTCGTAGATTTCATTTATTGCTCAATTACAAAGAAATAAAAAATGGCCTCATATGAGGCCAAAATTACGACATCGATAAAATTTGTAAACTTTTTCAATTTCCTTAAATTTTTGTGCCTAGACGTTGTCAACACTCTCTTTTTTTCTGGCGTCAACCTCAAAGATTACCAACGATCGTCTAAAACCTATAAACAACATCATCTTTACTCCATTTTTTTATAATTTATCGAATATTTCATCATCTATATATCCCCGTCATGAGTGGAAAACCGATTAAACACCCATGCACGTTTCATCAAATCAGAAAGAGACTGTAAACGATTCTTTAGAACGCAATAGAAGACGAAACTGGTTAGTGCAAGTGTTACAAAATTGAACGTTGTTGTCCAAAATAATCGAAGACACACTTTTGTCACGATAAACTTCGAGTTACCTGGTCACGAGAAAGTTTGCAATCTCAAATTTTGCAATGTGAAAGTCGGGGATTATATCATGGTTCAGGAAACTGCTCAAGAAGCCATCAATTTCGGCGTGGAGATGAATGGTGCTGCTATTACTAATGAAGCTGTGAACAATGAAGAGCAGCCTACTGTCATGTATGCTGATCATTGTCACATAATGAATCCGTTGAGACCTCCTACTGTGACAAACAGTGACACGCAAGACAGCCTTGTGGAAGTTCATTCGATGAAATGGACAACGGAAAATGTATCCTTGACTCTGAATGGTCCAATGCAAACGCATCAATGGAAATGCACGGGACCTGTTCGATGTTTTATCTCCGCCATTCATACACCTTCGGGACTCTCTCCATACGATTTCTTCATGTAGATGTTTCCTGTAGCTCATTTGGAAAAAGTAGTTCGATCTACTGACTCTCGGCTGAAAGGAAAAGGTTTAAAGCAGACTACAGGAGATGAAATTTTGAATTATTTCGGTTTGATGGTGTTAATGACACGCTTTGAGTTTTCAAATAGAAGATCTCTTTCGTCTAAGGACACGTTTTCTAAATATATTGAATCTCCGCAGCTCGGAAAGATCATGTCACGAATTCGATTTGAACATATACGGCAATTTATCGTTTTTAGTGGCTCTGAAAAAGATCAAAAATCAGAAAAATGTAGGTGGTCATGGGTTTCTGAGTTTGTGAAAGCTATAAATGACCATCGGAAACCGTTCGTATCTCCTTCACACACTTTTTGCGTGGACGAAAGTATGTCCCGTTGGTATGGACTTGGAGGGAACTGGATTGAAATTGGACTTCCACACTACAGTACTCTTGATGGGAAACCTGAAAAGTTGTGAATTAAAGACAGTTTTTTGTAGAAGGAGTGGAATTTTTCTTAAAATAGAAATCACGATGGAAGCTTCGCAACCAGATGTACAACCTTTTGAATCAGAACATGCGCATGGAACAGCTGTTTTCATGAGACTTGTTGGAAATTGGTTCGCAACTGATCGAATCGTTTGTGCCGATTCATATTTTTCATCTGTTGAAACAGCTGAAGAACTTTTAAAAAGAGGAATGCGACATATTGAGGTTGTAAAAACAGTCACCAGAAGGTTTCCTATGAAACATCTTTCCGAACATACCATGACGGCACGAGGCCAGCACGTGTCAATGGTCTCGAAACTGCCTGAACTGGATCGAAAGATGATGTCTGTGCTCTGGGTGAATCGCGAGAAGAGATATTTCATCAGAACTTGTAGCAGTCCCGAACCAGGAACTCCCATTTCTCGTGAACGATGGAGGACAAATGATGGAATAACAAAGAAAATTCTGCTTTCCATTGCTATTCTAGAGGTTTGTGAGGAGTACTATTCGTGTTGTTTAAGAATTGATAGGCATAATAGGTCACGTCAAGATGATCTGAATATGGAAAAGAAGCTTGAAGTGAAACAATGGTCTTTTGGAGTGAATACTTCTTTGCTTGCAATGTGCGTGGTTGATGCTTTGAATCTTTACAATGGTGCATACGGAAACACATTGAATTTTACACCGCATGATTACTATCGTAATCTCGCAGACGGATTAATAGATAACAACTGGAATGCTATTCAAACTATGAAAAGAAAATGTAAGGAGGAAGATGAAATAGAAAACCAATATATGGTTGGTACCGGCATTCATTTAATGGAAACCAATCGAAAAAGAAGGAAATTGGATGGGTTTTTGACGTCTCAAACAGTTCAACGACGATGCAAAGTCTGCAAAACCACTTACAAATCCAAATATGTTTCGTTCAGATTGCAAAAAGTACAATGATATGGATGTTCATATATGTCACATTGGAACCGGTCGTGAGTGTTTTATAGATCATTTGCGTGACGTTCATCACATTTCGAGCAACGTTTAGTCGACAGCATTGATGGTTGTGTGTCAACATGCGTTTCTACGGCTTTTTAGAGGCATTTTTTAAACTTATAAAGCAAACGTTGAGATTATTTTAAGTCTCCTACTAGTTCAATTCGCGTTATTAAACTTTCTAGATATATTATGGTCTCTGACGAAACAATCACTTTAGCAGATGTCACCTTTTTTTGTCTGCTGTTTGAGAGGACGCAAATGCGTTCTTAGACCATAATAATTTTTAGAATTAGTCGGGCTCCCGTAGGAGTTCTCGAGTAACACTGAACTCAGCGAGGTTTGAACTCTCGGTTTCTTGTAGAGCAATCCTAAATGGGGAAATACCTCTAGGGTGTTCGAGTCCTGCTCTCGCGAAGAGGGGTAACTCAGCGAACGAGCCTTTGTGCCACCGATGTGTGGGTGTAAGACCACAGTGGTTCAGGCAATACCTACGAAGGTGATTAACCCAGGGAAAGGAGATGAATCAAAGGGGGATCCAAGGACAAGAATATTCCGTGGACAACGGCAAAGTGTAGGGCGAAAATGTATGGCGAAATAGGACGCACGACCAAGCGTACAGACCTATGAAAGGGGTATCCACACTGGATAAGCAAAACAAAGACGGGTAAAAACAACCCTATGCAGGGGCGGTGTACTGTCCTAAACACAGGAAAACCAATAAAAATGGTACAGTGACGCCTGAGCTTCCCGAGGGGATAGATTAGCCAAACAGGTCGCGGTTCCTCCCGTTAAGAGATGGAGACTCGCGTAGGCGACATCATCTAGAGCCAAGCACTCGGTTACCATTTATTTGGTGGTAGCGATGGCGGTGAAGCCATCGCTTACGTCTATTCTAGACAGCGAGCTACACGTGTAGACTATAGTAGTGCAAGCCAACTCTGGTCCATACACGTATCATGTGTGTAACCCCAGCCTTGCACGTTCATCTGTCTACTACGATTCTACTGTAGAGACTTAAATAACATACCTTCTAAGGTGTCTATAATACTAAAAACTGTTGTTACTCATAAATGAAGTGATGTGGTCCCCGATATATCGGATGCCATATGAATGGTGCCCCGACCGGTTATACGCGCATGGGTTGCTCTACATCCCCCCCTCCTTAAAGTTGGAGTACAGGGGAGGCGACGTACGAACAACGTAAAAAGGCAGTCGTTCCATCATGGTTGTCACTGATGTTCCGGTTCCTTGTAAGAGCCTCTCGTCTGACTCACTCAGCCCGAGTAATCCCAATATCTCCTCTTCTTCTAAATCGCAGCTTGCTAAATCTTTTCCAAACGCAATGAATCCCTTTTCGGACAACAACAATCAAATTCCTACCGATGGGCCGAGCTCTGCGGGATCACAATACCACAGTGTTTTCCTATCAGCTCCGCTTCCCCAGAGGATTTCGCAACCTTTCGTGAACAACCTCGTCGACGTTTCGGTGTGTAATTCACCTCAAACTATGCTCGTCTGAGCGAATGAATCCGGTTGGATATCGCGCGAATCGCTGATGGTGCGAGATCCTTTTCAGGACAATTTCTTCTTTCCCAGAGCCCCCTCGTTCCATCCCACAATGGTTCTCAACAATCAGTTGATCGAATCCTATGTAAAGGATGAGTACCTTCCGGGTGATCTTCCGAGTCAAATTGTCCGTTCCTTCGATTGGAGGACCCGCATCGTGGTTGACCCTAGTACACTGCTACGCAGGGGAAACGAAAGTCTCGATGATGCGAGGTCCGCTATGGCGCCTCTGGCCTATCAGCGACTCAAACGTACCTTCGGTGACTCTCCCGTACCGTTGGAGTACAACTTTGATGTTCCCTTCTACCGAACTCGCTGTGAAATATCTAACGGGGATAACCTAGCTGCCTATCCGGAAACGGATTACAATGGTCCTGGTGGTCACAAGCTTTTCTAACACATGACGTGTTGGAGCAGACCGATTCTCCGGGCGGAATTTCGATATGTATCGAGACAATCTCAGAGATCCTTTTGTCAGATGATCCACTTCGAGCGAAAAGCTCGTTCCCAATTCGGGTGTTTCGTACCGTATCCGAATGTTGAGGTTGAACGCCTCCATCCGCGTTTTCTTCGAGGGAAGTACGTACCCTTTCCCAGATGGCGGAATCAGGTCGAAGTACCCCGTGGGTGTTACGCAGAACTTCCTCCGTGTCTTACCTACATAGGTTCAAGATTGTTAGCCGATGAGCACTCGGGATACTGGAACTTGGTCCTGCCCGAATGGGCAATCCGCGTTGCGGCATTCCTCCTTTGGGAGGCCTATGATCAGAGCCGATTGTGGTATTTTCCAATTGCTCTTCGGCCAACAATTCGAATACTTAATCTCTACCCAGCATTGGGCTCTGACGAGAACTACCGTGAAACTCATTACTTACTAAGAGTCATCGACAATGTCGATTGGGATGCTGCTCTTCCTTCGAACCGCGCTCGCGGACAAGCCTCTCCGTATGATTGGTCTCCGGGACGCCGGCATCCAGGTGCTAGTGACTTTGTGTACTACGACCCATGGGATGGTGTGGTTACGACCGCTGCCCAAGCGGGGAGGTTGCGCCAACTGACTCGGGGCATCCCAGTAGGATATCCAACTGGATTTGTATACTCTGACACCGCTCCAGTTACCATTGATTCCGATGATCCAAACGTGGATAACCAGGATGTTATCGCCTCTGGAGGGATTATTCCTATGGGAGTATCCGGTCCGAGTGGCGATACGGATGCTCCGGCGGGTTGGAGATTTACGACGCTCGCACCGAGTCCGGTTGATTCGCAAGTTGCGGCGATGCGCCTTCATCTCCAATCCATTGGTGTGGAAGTCCCTCCCAAACTAGTTGGTGTGAGAGAGCTCCTAGCCCTTGCGGCGCAGAACTATCAACCAAATTATGGTGCCCCACAAAGTGGTGGGGCTGGTCCTTTGACTGGGACGTTGTTGTCCCAAAGGGAGATAGACTCACCTCCATCTAGTGGATAGGTGACTTGAGAAGTTGTAAAAATCATCTTATCATAATAACTTCTGTGCTTTTCGACTTCTTCGGCTTCTCGAGTTCTACAAATTCTCGACTTCTTCGACTTCTCCGACTTCTTCGACTTCATTATCGTTTCGGTTTAACCAAATTGGGCACAATCCAAGTTTGGAGGTAACGGTGTACAGGTTCTTCGTTGATAAGATATTCTTTTGGACCTCGGTAAGTGTGCAACAGGTTCTCAAGTATCTTCGGCAGGATTATATCCAAACCATCGGATTTGATAAAGGTAGTCTCCAGTTGGAGTGATCCACCACAAACTCATGTGGGTATACCTTGGGTTTTTCCGTCCTCATGACGTATTCCGGTCTAGGAATCCTTTGTAGTACTTAAAAGAATTTAGGAGCGAGCCTCAAGTGAGGTATTCCAACTTCGGATCGTGTTCGGATCACTCGCGACTTCGTCGAGAACCGTCCTGACGGCGTACTTGTAACTTTCGCTATAAGCGACCAAGTTAATCACCTCCTGGTTCTTCGTGAAGCTCTCGTAAATTCGAGTTAATTGAGAATTGGTCCGCGGGGATTGGACTTCAAACCAATGAGCGGTGTCTTCCACAAAACAGCGGAATGCGGTTGGCGATTGACAAATCCGTCATGGCGGGGAATCTCGTGCTTCACACTCCCTGTGCAGGGCGTCGGAACACCCAGAGGATCATAGCGACTCTCATTTGCTTGGCATAAACATGCGCCGTGCCACGGCACTGTGTATCAGCGAGGTTGTAAAGAACCGTACCATCCAGGGTATCTTTTCTGCACTGTCAAGTCAGAGACCCGTTTGATGACGGTTTGCAGCTTACTCATGTGTGGCATAACTTCCCGACGTGGTACTGTGCAGTGCGACGTTGTTTCCCAGCGTTGTGCTGTACAGTATATGTGATTTCTCCTCTGCAGCAGTACCAACCTGGTTCGATTCAAAAATTTCCTCCATCCTTCTTCGCAATGTCGATCTTCTTCCCTTCTACGCTTCTTCGTTTCCGTTCAGGTGCAGGTTTTCTATCTATGGAGTGGGCAGTCATTGCCAACTTGCGAACAATTGTATCTCCATTAGTGGGAATCCTGGGAATCGCCGGACAACTATTTGTAGCACCTTCTTCTGTAGCCTCTCCCTCCTTAGGCGGGTTCCGAGAGTCGTGGTTACCTGAGTAGGTGGGGTCAGCCTAGTGATAATTTCGGAGTTATCCGAGTTCTTTTCGTTGATGTAGAAGAGCCTGTAATAACAGTTTCGGAACGCTTTGGTAAATCAGAAAAGCCGCGGGTTATGTGCGGGAGAATCTCTGGTCGCGAAGGCGAACTGTCCGTTAAGGATTTGCCACTACCGGAGAAGGCAGTAGGTTTTAGTACGACATCCGTTGTTAACGGTGAGGCTCTGGTCACTCTATCAAGAGAAAATCGTTCGGGCTGTTTGTCAACTTTTAATACCACTGTGGTCTCATAGATTTAGATGACTCGGTAAGGTCCGTCAGCAATCGGTGAGAGCTTGTGTCGTCTATCCTTTTCAGGATTGTATTGTTCCTTACTTACGAACACGAAATCGTTAACCACTATCTGGGGTAAAGGCTTGCGGATTCGATAATCGAAATTACGCTTATAAACGGCTTGGGCCTTGTCCATTGCTTTCTGGTCAATCGGCAGCATTGTTTTTAACCATTTCTTCCAGAATTTCCGATATAACTTCGGTGAGGGGAACGCGGAGAGCGTCGGTTGAGCCGGAATAGCCACTGGTGGTTGGGTGCGTGATAATACCAACTCAAATGGTGAACGTTAGGTAACCCGATGCACCTAGGTGTAATACGCGTACGATACCGCGTCGGTGTACAAAACCCATTGCTTGGGGTGAAACGCGACATGGGATCGTAACGCGATCAGCAATGTACGGTTAACCGGTTGTACTTGATCATTTGTTTGAGGATGGTAGGTTGTAGTAAACAGGTTCCTTATTTCGAGTATTAGACACACGTCTTGAAAGAACTTTGACGTAGACTGTGAGCCATTATCTGAGATCAGATGTACGGGTGGACCGTAGACGAAGACCCAGTGAGTTACAAAGACCTGTGCCACCGTATAAGCTGTAATCCCTCTAAGTGACGCTGTCGTGAAGAGCTTTGAAAAGCGGTTTGTCATCACCAACAGATATCTATTTCCTCGAGGAGTCCTGATTAGTTCACCTAGAAGGCTGATAGCCACGAATTCCAAGGGCGCCCGTGCAGGAAATAGCTTCAACTTCTTCCAGTGTTTACGTAACTTCACGTCATTTTTCGCGGACTCCTTACAAGAACGGCGTATTGCATAACAGTCAAAAGCCATAGCAGGCCAGTAAAAATCCCTTGTAAGGGTCAAGTACAATTTTCTTCCTCCATGATGGGAACTCAACTTCGAGTAGTATGAAAGATGGGGTACCCTTTGCTATAAGGAATGGGGAACCACAAGTTGGTGGTTACATTCGACATTTCGAGCCAGATATCCCTGTTCATCTGCCCCAAAGGGGATTGTTGCTCTTCGATTGAGGCGAGAACGGATCTGTGTACAAAATGGATCCATTTGTTGTCCTCCGATAATCTCTTCAGGAGTTAGTCGTACGAATCAACCCGTCAGGGACTCCGAAGGTTCGGCATCCAGTATATCGTCAAACACGTCATCCGATGTTATTTCGGCGCTTCCATCAGCTTCTCCTACTGCAAAGCAGGGAATCTCTAGATCGTCGATAGGTTCTGTCTCTGCAGAGGTTCCCAAGCGGGATAACGCATCTGCTTGCGTGATCAGAGTACATTTCTTGTAAAGAATATCGATGTCAAACTCCGCCAATCAAAGGCGCCAACTCATGAGGCGTCCCGGTGGTTCGGTTATTTTCATAAGCCAACGGAAAGCTGAATGGTCAGTGTGTACCTTGAAATGGTTACCCATAAGATATGGTCGGAGCGTCGCTAGTGGCCAAACGACCGCAAGACATTCTTTCTCTGAGACCGAGTAATTAGGTTCATGAACGTTCAGCCTGCGGGACCAGTATCCTATTGGATGTCGTTCACCTTCTGCAGAGGTCTGAAAAAGCGCACAAACAACTTGGTCTTTGCTCCCATCCAAATCAACTTCAAACTGAAGCCCAAGGTTGGAAGCGCTACTATTGGCGGAGACGTCACAGCTTTCACAAGGGAATTGAAAGCAGACGCTTGTGCGTCTCCGAATGGTTCCAGTTCAACTGGTCTTCCTTGCCGAAGGTGGTCATTTAGAGAAGTCGCAACATCAGCGAAGTTCGGAACGAACCTGCGATACACATTACAAAAGCCAATAAATGATCGGAGTTCCCTTCGATTCGTCGGATATTTCGCTTGTTTCAAGGATTTGACTCGTACTTAATCGATTGATAGCCGTCCGGGTCGGATTATATGCCCAAGGTATTTGACCGAATCGGTAAAGAACTTACACTTCTTCAGCTTCAATATGATTCCTGCGTCGCGCAGTGTCCTCATAACATCCTTAACATGGGAGTGATGCTCGTCCATGTTGTCGGAGAATACGATGATATCGTCCAAATATACCAAAGTGGTTTTCCACTTAAAGCGGGCTAATAGAATATCTATGGCAAGTTGAAACGTTGCAGGGGAATTCGTTAAGCAAAACGGAATTAGGCCAAACCGATACAAGCCTTGGTGGCAGACAACAGCCGTTTTATTACGGTCCTCCTTTCGAACAGGAACTTGCCAATAACCTCAATTCTCAGAAAGGGCGGTGAACACAGTCGCGTCTCCAAGCGAATCGAAATATTCATCCATCAGAGGGATCGGGCATTCCTCTTTCACTGTAACTGCATTCAAGCGTCGATAATCAATACAAAATCGCCACGATCCATCCGCTTTTGGAGCTAATACAACAGGTGGCGGCCAAGGCGATTGAGGTGGTTCTCTGACGCCTGCGCGTAACATCTTCTCAACCTGAGTCTGCTCTTCTTGCCGAGCCTTCGGTCCAGACCTGTAAAGTTGATGAGCGATCGGCCGAGTATTTGGAAGCAAAAGTCAATATGGTGTTCCGTGAATGCTATTGTTCCAAGGGTACCATCCTACATTGGGGTAAATTCCTTCAACATTTCTCTTAACTTCTCGCGATGAGCTTCTGGGACGTACTCCAGATCTAAATTTTCCAACTCCTTCATAGCATCCAAATCATCTGTACCAGCCAGAAAAGCCTTCTGTTCCGACCCTCTTGGTTGTGTCGGTCGTGTATCCGAATATTGGAACTCTAGCTCTACACGTGTAGTGTCAACATCATCATTCACCTCCCCCTCCTTAGGTTCGAGGACTCCGAGAACATCGGTAACCTGTATCTTCGTCGAAACGAGAGCGGTCGGTTGTGGGAGTACTGAGCCCATTGTTTGATTCTTCGATAACCATTGATAGGTTTTACCGAAGTTGGCCACGAGAACCTTAAAAGCAGTATCTGGTACGATTAGAACCAGACCATTCGCCACAGCGAGTTAATGCTTTGTAAAAAAGGAGGCCAAGGTTTGCAAAATATGTAACCCATGTTGTTAGGATGTCACTGTAACCCAAACTTGTGACTCTGGGGGCATCGTAATCGATTTGGCAACCTTGAGACGCGTTGAACGTGGGTTCTTGTCAGGAGATTCTTGGGAAACCGGTAATGGAACTTTCTTTTGTGTTGCCCGCTTCAGCTGTTTCCTTACGATAGGAATCGAGAATCTGTCATCCATCACAACGGTTCTCGTTCTGGGACGAACTGCTTTGACAAATCGATCACAAAAATCGCAACCCAGTATCACGGGTGCAGCGAGGGAGTCGCAGACTATAAAGTCTAACTGCACCAAATACGTACCCAATCGCCCTGCGAGAGATGGGGTTCCAATCGTATGGAGCTGATTATTATTCGCATTGGCGATATCCATTCCTGGACCATAGAAAATATTATTCCGAGGTGTCGACGGTATAATATCAGAATTAATCAAGTTTGGCGCGGCTCCTGTATCCAAAACAGATAGCTGTCTAACCATGAACTGGTGTGATAGGCCAAGGTCTGCATACACCTTGTAGTTACGCTTGGCCATCAAAAGAACTCTATCCAGAGTACGGGGATTCATAAACCGTATCCACGGACGACGTAAAACAGCTAGGTGTTCCGAGGCAACGTCGGTTTTAGCCCTATTCTTTGTAAAGATGGTGACTGGGGAGTGAGGCGGTGACATCTCGGGCGTGTTCAACCTCAACTTGGAAGACGCACTTCCATCAGGGGAGACTCCCATGTCTAGTTTTTTGGGCTTGAAGCTTTCGAAACAAGCGGTTGACCTCCATTTGGGAAAACTGACGGATTCCCATTGTTGGGTACGACGTTCTGGGTCCGCTGATTAGCGTTCGATTATTGGACGCCGTATGACTGTTGTCGACAGACCAAAATTAGCTGGGGCGCGAAGATACGACCAATTCGGAACCCGAGCTTGATCGACAGGCTCCAGAGACTCGCACTGAGTGACAACAGACGGCATCTCACTCAACGTCAACGTGCAACGTGGCGCAATATGACCGAGTCGATAACAGAGATGACAAATAGATGCACTCAACGCATTAAACGGCGGGCGAACATTCACGTCCGTCAGTGGGTGTGGTAGTTTGTCCCTCCATCCGGGACGGGTTCTCCGCATTGCGTTTGTCGCCTGAGCGAGTTGAGCTGCAGTGACTCTTGTGCCACCATTGAAGGTTGGATCGCCTTCAGAGGTTTCAACAGAAGTAGACGGCAATTCCGTAGTTGCCATCGAATAATTATCATTCCCAATGAAGTGGATGTTCTCGTGGTCCGTTCTAACGGGTTCTCTGTTTAAGAGTGAAAGAAACGGTTAAGGCACTTTGGAGTGAAGTACATTGGACGGACGACGTCCAGTAAATTGTCGGGCACGGAGTGCATCTCCCTCACCAAGGGCATACTTTTCCAGTTCCAAGTAGGAAATCCTCCGTTTTTATTCACGGCGTCGCGCAACAAGGGCTCTTGTGGCAGGATCGAGTCTATCAACAAGCATTGTACACCGCTCGGACGCGGAATACACGTTATCACATCGGTGAAACGCCTTATTCAAACAAGTTGAATAGACCGTTTCCGTTTCACTAGGCTTCGGTTTCGTATCGCAAAAAGCGAGGATTGCATCCTGAATCGCAGTACCAGTGACGTATGATCTCAAAATGTATTGAACGGCTTCAGACCAACAGGTAACTCCTCCTTCCGAGGCTCTCAAGGATTCTCGAACTGAAGTATACTGATCTTCAGCCATTCCTTTAAGGAAATGCGGTAGGGCAGTGTAACTTCGCCCCTCGTTCATTTGGAGGATGTCAGCTTCCTGAAGGAATCTTGCAAGGAAGTCAAGTATTAGAATAGGATATTCACCATTGAATTCCTGCGAACGCAGTGTAAGACCCATCCTTTTGATATAGTCCTGGACTTTTCCGGTGCCCTGGGGTGTGCGACTCGACGAGCAATCGTCCAGCCGATAGTAATGGTACAAAAGTAGCTTCCAGTACCACGGATTCGACGACCTCAGCTCCTTCAATCGAAGGTGACGGCGACCCTTCTCGCAGGAGCGAATAACTCCTTGAGTAGTGCGAGTAGACTTCGAACGTGTCATCCGAGAATTTCGGTGGTGACTATCTTCTTCTGAGGAGTCAGAGGATGATTCCTCCGAGTGGCGGTAAGAATCTGAACTAGATGAACCCGAACTGTAATGTACCTCTTTTATGGAATAACCACGAGTTCGTTTCTTCTCGAATTCAATCGAATGAACTGAAATGGCAATTTCATTCGCCTTGGCAGCAACTTCTTGATCCAATCGGATTACCGCTTCAAGTGTGTCCAAACGACTTTGGAGACGTTGTGTGTTGGCGCGGACGTCATCAACGTGGTCTGCGTATTTCTTTTTAAAAGTTCCGGGAACACCAGACATTCCAAAATGGAGTTAACGTCTCTTCGAAGGACTCGAATTTCTCCTGAAACATCCCGAACATGGGCGTCATCCACCATACGACGGAGTTCGGTAACCTCTTATAACAGAGAAATATGAGCGATATTTGCAATATGCAAACGCGAGTCCAAGTTTTGGTACTGAGTCGACTCAATGATTTGGTTTACCGCTGACGGTGTTTCAATCATTGGTTGTGGTACCACAGGGGCGACCAATTAAGGTTCAGAAGCGGCTGAAGGCGCTCCAAGATCTTCAATATTAGTTCGATCAGCAATTAATTCCTCCGGGGCGGACATCCGCGAGCGTGGTTCACCACGTGCTGTACCCCTTTCCGCTCGTGTGGAACCCTTCCTCGACGTGGGGGCATGCTGTGACATAATGTAAACATTGCAACGACCACTTCGGAATGCCAATTAATCCAAGTCGAAAGCCTCGAAAAGCGATAGCAAAGTAGCAATGAATACCTGTAAAAAACGGGATCCGATCTTCAAACCTTCAATGCCTGTCCGGTTCTTGCCTTCTAAGTCGGGAGAACAGATGTCGAGCAATTCCAAATGGAGAAATACCTCTCGGGTGTTTGAGTCCCGCTCTCCCGAAGAGGGGTAACTCAGCGAATGAGCCTTCTCGCCACAAATGTGGGGGTGTAAGACCACAGTGGTTCAGGAAATACCTACGAAGGTGATGAACCCAGGAAAATGGGAAGAATCAAAGAGGAATCCAATGACAAGGATATTACGTGGACAACGGCAAAGTGTAGGACGAAAACGTAGGGCGAAATAGGACGCACAACCAAGCGTACAGAACAAAAAAATGGGGGGTCCACACTGGATAAGCGAAACAAAGACGGCTAAAAACAACCCTATACAGGAGCGGTGTACTTTCTTAAACACAGGAAACCCAAAAAAAGAAAGAAACACACCAACAACAATGGTAAAGTGACGCCTGAGCTTCCCAAGGGGACAGATTAGCCAAACCGGTCGCGGTTCCTCCTGTGAAGAGACGGAGACTCGAGTAGGCGACATAATCTAAAGCCAAGCACTCGGTTACCATTTATTTGGTGGTAGCAATGGCGGTAAGCTATCGCTCAAGTCTATTCTAGACAGCGGACTACACGTGTAGACTTAGTAGTGCAAACAAACTCTGGTCCATACACGTATCATGTTTGTAGCTCCAGCCTTGCACGCCCATCCGTCTACTACGGTTCTACTGTAGAGATTTAAATAACTTACCTTCTAAGGTGTCTAAATGACTAAACACTAATATTACTCATAAATGACGTGACGTGGTTCCTGATATGTCGGATGCCATATGAATGGTGCCCCAACCGGTTATACGCGCACGTGTTGCTCTACATTTATCAGTCTCCGAGCGGTCGTGAAACCACTGAGCTGCTGTTACTGAAGACAGCCGTCTGAAGAATGTAATTTAAAGCAGGAGGAACATGGTTAGAAAATTAGTTCTTTACATAGAAAATAGAATACGCCGCTGCAGTATGGAAACCAGCGATTTTTAATTATTTTTTTGGAAAATAGAACTGGCCTAATATGAGGCCAAGCTGGTCTCATGTCAGGCCAATCCGCCGGGCGTGTAGACACTATAACTCGTAGTGAACATCACGAGGGAGGTTAGTTGGTGGTTGGTTGACCTCCGCCTTCCTCATCCAGGCCTAAACCCTCTCCATTGTTCCAGGAGGCAATAAAGCTACTGTACTGTACTTTCTATACTGTGGTGTGCCACAAGATAATTATTCCAAAATAAAGGAATTATATATTTGGTTGTGTCACAGTACCAGTGTACGGTACACCAGTGCTATTAAATTAATCCTAAATTTCAATATTTCCCTGAAGATAATAGAGGGCTTTTACAAACACAGTTCGGTAATTATTTTCGGTAGGAATGAAAAGAGTTGTGGAAATCGTACGAAAAAAATTGTTTGGCACTTAGTTCGGTAGTATTATTGAGGGTAGCATCCATGGTGGTGAAGACAGATGTCTAGTATTTGTAGCACGGCATGATGCGCATCAGAGACGAAGGTATTGCGAAGATAAGGTGTCGAGCCTGCATGCCACTGCTTTACATAGCGAGATGTTACCGAGCTGACGTATCTAATGAACTTACATCCTTTTTCATAGAAATGGTTCGATACGAGGCAATCGATGAAGCTCTCCAGATAAAACGGCTGTTGACTGTACCTTCCTTCCGGTTCTATTTGGAAGTGCTAGAAGATACAGAGTGCTTGAAACGATTTCGATTCGTCGAAGCAGATATATACAAGATCGTTGGCCTGCTGCTGTTGCCTGAAGCTCGGAACGAGATCAAGGGAAGACGTTATAGGACAAATGCTTTGGTTTCCCTTTTCTTGTTTTGTAAAAGGTTGGGCACTACATGTAGATGGTAAGATTTGAAGCAAAAGTTCAAAATGAGGGCCTCTGTAACGCAATGACTGGTAGGTCAGCGTACTAGTCTTAACCGGTGGTAGCGTGGTAGAGCGGGTCAAGGTTCGAATCCTTGACGGCGGCACTCCCAGAGTACTTGCTGCAATGGGCTGGCGTTAACTGCGTAGTCGTACAGGTTCAAGCTACGGAAACGATGGCTTGAATACCAAAGGGTGGAACGAATATACCAAAGGGGGTTATTTAGTATCCTATTTGGGCCTACCGTACTCTAAGGAAGAAGCGTCAGTCGAGCCAAGTAAGTAACAATGGCGAGGCGCTGGAATCACCCTGGAAATGTAATGCTAATCTATTACACTAATTAAAATAAAACAATAATCTAAATGGGCCTAGCTGAGGCCGGCCCGTCCACGTGTCGCCTGTAAGATACCTCAGGCCCCAGCGGCTAACATGGCTCAACCTTTATCGTTGCTCCTTCACATATCTCCGTCCTTAATACTCGGCCGTCACGAAGTCCAGATGGCCTCGTGATTGACCAAGGGGACGCGAGCACTTCGTTGCTCCCGGTACCATTGGGTGCGACAGGACGTCGCGTCGTCATCGCCTGCGGGGATGCGGGGATGCGTGAGCTGAACACTGGCGCCGGAGTGGCAATTATTTGGCGTAAGGATTGAAATTCCCGCGCGCCGTGGGCGCTGGCCATAGGTGCATCGCCAGCGCATTGCTCGCGTGGCGTTGCCAAGATGGTCCATTGGCTTCTTTTCCTCTGAAATTCATTGGTGCCTTCCTTAGTCTCCGTTCTTCCTTTGGCGACCCTCCGCGCTTTGTCCACCGTCTTTCACGCCTGTCAGTCCGTTCGGTTCATTTCCATCGCCTCGTCTTCCCATCGTGGTACTTTTCAATTGGTCGCGCGCGATGCCGAACTCGCCTTATAAGCCCATCGAATATGCTATTCTCCCTCCAGGCTATGTCGCTTCCGTCGGCTTTCCTATCCATTTTCCGGCGGTCCAGTCTGTGGGCAGCGGCACCATGGCTTCAAACAACCAAGAAAAGATCTCCTCGGGATACCAAGTAGCTTACGAACGTCCCGGGGACCGCTATGACCATACCATCGGACAGAATCCGCGGGCAGTGCGTCATGCCATTCTGCCGTCAACTGTAAAAGAATACCAGTGGTTTTGACATATTTATCTCGACGCCTGAAGGTTTGCTAAGATACCCGGTTTCCGGAGGGGCAGTAAAAACGCGAGCAGCGCCTCGTGGTATAACCGGTGGTTGCATTTTCCTGTGGATCCGCGTTCGGCGACGCGCTGTCGCACCCTCATCCAATAGTATATGCCGTACGTCAGCTGCGGGGAGGAAGCCTAGTATCAGTTCAGGGGGAAAAAACAACTTTCAGATCTATACACGGACTTCATCTCGCCTCATGCGAGATTTCCTCTGGTGGGTCGCAACCTCTTGGCGCTCATGTGCTTTTGACCGCCGTATGACCGCCTGTTTTGGATGTCCAGTAGGGTCTGTTTGAACGAGATGCACAAGCTCAATGGTCGTTTACGTCAATCCCTGTAGTTCTTCTTCTGCTGGCACCAGGTGGAGTTTCACAACATGAGCGCCGAAAACCGTCCTCTCTTATAGCTCTAGTTGTCCCGTGCGGATGAGAACCAATGTGCCATGTACTGGCGTGTCTCGCCGCTCCTTCTGGTTCCCACGCCGTTCGTGGTGGCGTATCATTCGTCCCAACTCATGGGTGACGACAATGACCGAAGGTTTTGATTGTCTTGGCAGGTACTTTTCGTCGAGTTCGGCGTGATGTTCCTTATGGACTTCCTGGATACCGCGAATTACGCAGTTCGCGGTAATGGCCGTTCGGAGGATTGGAGGGTAGCCTGGGCATTCAGAATACAGTCCATGCGACCAAGTTCGAGGTCAAGGAGACCAAGGCCCTTTTGGATCATGTCCTACAGGGCAAATGGGGCAAGATTCCCGGGTTCCTTTGGTATGACCACGATACCGACTCTTTCACGCCGATTCCGCTACATCCGCAGGGTCAGGACGACGCTCGGGGCTATCCCGCCCAGCCTTTGAGGAATTAACCATCGGACATTCCGAGGCGTAATGTGCCCGACTTATACCCGAAGGCCATTGGTTTCGATCCCCTGTGCTTGGAGCCTGATGTGGAAGCCACGCCGTTTATTCCAGCTGGTATGTCCGATGGAAATCTTTTTGGAGAAGATCCCTTCGTCCTGCCCGTAGAGGGCGTCAATTTTACGGTCGAGTTTGCTGTTGTGTTGCCGACCGCTTCCCGTCCTCCAGCTCCTCCAGGCGCTGCTCCTCAGGATGAACTCTCATATGAGCCGCCCGTCGCCCAAGTAGACATCCCCACTGGCAAGGTTACTATCGAGGCCGAAAGTCGTGTAGGTGATGCGCTGGCTCAAACGTCCATTGGGGGCGTCGACATCGCTCCGTCCTCTCCGTTGCCACACTTTTCTGCTTCGGTCACGGTTGCAGCCGCAGATCTCCATCATGTCTGCCGTACCGTTGGTATCACTGCCTCGATGGACACTGCGACAGTCCTGAGGGAAGCTTGCTTGTGAAGGAGCGATGATAACGGTTGAGCCCTGTAAGCCGGCGGGCCCTGAAGGATCTTGCAGGTGACACGTGTACCGGTCGACCTCACGTGGACTCATGTAGATTATTTATTTATTGTAATTATTGTAATAGATTACCATTACAGTGCCAGGGAGATCTCAGCGCCTCGCCAGTACTATTTACTCGGCTTGAGTGATGCTTCTCGCTTAAAGTACGGTAGGCACCGTTAGGATACTACTTAACCCCTTTTCGTATATTAGTTCCACCCTTTGGTCTTCAATCCATCGTTTCCGTAGCTCCAACCACCTTAGGACAAGCTCTACCACGCTACCACCGGTCAAGAACCGTACGCTGACCCACCCGTCATTGCGTTGCATTTTGGTCTTCCAACTTAGAAATCTCAAGGAATAATGGAACGGACCACTGAAACGAAGACTTATCTGGATTCTAACCTTTGGTTTAATTCCCCAACGAACCAGAAGTACAGAAGCAACCCCCGTTATGGATGCAGGAAACACACCCAACCAACTGAACCGATCATAGGACTGCCACGGCAGAAACGGCTGCCACTGCAACGCCGACGATGTCGCCTGAACACCAGGTTGATAATGTTAGCGACCGCAGGAGCACGAGAAGCAAGCCGCTAGGAGTATTGAATCCCCTGGGCGACCCTGAAAGGATTCTCCGGGAACCCACGGTAGCAGCGCGTTTGCAAAAACTCCTCACCAGGGCCACCTCTAAGCCAGGAACACCACAAAAATAACCCCGTAAGACCAAAGTAATTAGAGAGAATATTCCCGCCGGACTTGCCGACCTTCTCTGGCCCCGTCTCCGTGAGCTCTTCCCAGTCCATGTGGATTCCATTGTAGACATGCGACTCGCCACGGCGATCGCTGACCATACGGATCACCTCGTTATGCGAATCGTCCCCAAGGTCATGGAGTCTGAGCTATTCTTAGACTCCCTCATTCAGGCCGTTGAAGAAGCAGTCACCAGCCAGTCAGGCAACACGGTCCCTAGGACCACTCCACAAGTCAACCATACGGCTTCCATATGGCAACCCCCTACCGAACCTCCAAGAGCGGCGACGTTATCCACCCCTCGCCGGGAATACCACCAAAAAAACTGCATGGTGGGAAAATCTAGGAGCAGAAGAGAAGCTTCGCGTCTAGACGAGAGACAGGTTGCCCACCAGGAGAATCCAAAGGAGGGACAAGCGAGGAGCAGAAGAGAAGCTCCGCGTCTAAATGAGAGACCGCTTGCCCCACCCGACGGATTATATGAGGTACAGCGACCTCAGGGCTCCATCAGATCTGATAGAGAGATCGATCCCTTAGGTCCGAAAGAAAAGAAGCAACCGTTAGAGAAAGAAGAACAGAAGAAGCAAAAGAAGAGACCATTCGTACACAAGTGATTCCGAATCGGCCTCGACGAAACGACCGACTGGGAAGTGGATGAGGTTGCGGTTCGAGGCCTCAGACAACTGACAACCACCAACGAACTTTTCCTTAAGGTTCTCGACTACCGGAATTAACGGCTGGCCGACAGGTCTGCGAAATACTCTGGTTCGGTGGCTCGCAGAGTCGCCAAATGGGTCAAGTGGATGCAACTTATCATTACGGACAAGTTCTCGGGTTCCGATCCCATTGCTGTCCTTAGGTTTCTCAGTTTGTTCCGTACGGCCTGCGATAAGAACGGTGTCCACGAGGGCGCCTCTCTGTACCTTTTCCAATTCTTCCTAACAGGACAGGCGCGTGATCGAGTGGTTTCGAAGATATCTGGCACAACTGACATCGTGGATGCTCAAGACCGTGAGTTCCTCAGGTCAAAACCTCAGGTTGTTCATTACCGCTTGGAAACTTATGCCACGGATGACGTTATAATGGATGCCAACCAGGAAGTAATATTCTTTAGGCAGAACTCCAACATGACCGAATCGGCTTTCGCAGACGATGGAAGAAAGCTTACCGATGTGGAAACGTGTTCTCCGAAGGGCGGCTTAAACGTCACTTCATCATGGGATTGCTCCCTGCCATCTGGACACATGTGCGCAATTACCACATGGAAAACCCGCAATACTCCTTCCGAAGGCTCGATACCTACGCCGAAGGTTATTGAAAAACCTACAGGACCTCCAGACGCAACGTTTATGTAACCAGAGGACATGCAACTCCATTGCGCAAACTCAACCAAGCCCATATGGTTAGCTCCACGGAGTTGGACATGGATGCTTCCCTGCATTGCGCCGATTCGGGAGAGGTTCTCGCTGTCAATTTTAGTGCTCCTCCGTCCGGGCCCCCATCATTTACCTCCTGGAGAACTACATCGACCACTGGACCACCCACACCCAAGTGTTCTCCCTTTCCGCCCCGCAAGGACGTTCTTGTTCGCACCCCAAAGGCTTGCTTCCTCTTCCTTTCAGTGATCCATCCTTGTGACGGTACGAGTTATTTGCTTCAGGACGCACTTAAAACCCTCTTAGCCCTAAGAGAAGGGAATTACCGGGGGCAGCGATCCGAAGGAATATAAAAAGGGAACAGGAACGAACCACAGGGACCCCTGGAAGCTCACGCTATGCCAAGCTTCCAGATACTCCGATCAAAGCCCCACAGGTCCATGCCATCGTAGAGCCTACGGACTACCCGGTGGAAGAACCCTATCCTCAGGGAGAAACGGAAACCCCATCGGAAAACTTCTAGAGGTACGACTCGAGGCGAATCCTCCCTCTTTAAATGAGTGACTCAACCAATTGGACGGTCATGAACCAAAGAGCTCCTCACTTCCCAATACGAACCACCCACAATAGACCACTCAGGTTGAACCACAATTGGAACACAGTACCGATTCTGTCTGTATCCTCAGGAATGAGAATTACAAAGTTCGAGTAACCGTGGGACTTCGTTCTAAAAACTCTCGAGTGTCCACAGCTGTATTGGACACAGGCGCTGGTGCCAACTTGGTCCATCCTAAGGCACTGCCATCGGGTTGGCAAGATTTCGGTCAGGCAAGGAAGACCCCAAGTATTACCGATGCGTCACGTACACCAATGGACATTAAAGTTATAGTACCACTTTATCTCCAGATGGGACAGTTCAAAGTCCGCACGTGGTTCCTTGTACGTCCAATCTTGGGAGCTGAGGCAGTCCTAGGGACCTCCTTTATCGATCGATACACTAAGGCCATTTACCCAGGCCTTAGAACAGTTGCGTTCTACCGCGCACCTTCCATCTCCATAACTGGTTCCGCCCCAGGGCCAGAAGCTAACCGCAAACGAGCGGTTGTCTCCGATAACACGAAGTCCAATAGTGTTCGCCTGTCAAAGGCCATAACGATACCCCCGATGACCCAAATCACTGTTAAGGTCCATTTCCTCTCATTGACTACATGACAGCTCGCTACGCTCGTACTATTACGCTTCGCATTTTTAACTAAGTACTATTGACAAGGTAAAAAATAATTTTTTGACAACAACATTTCAATTTTTAATACGAAGCTATAGTGTTTTATACTACCACGCGATGGCATCCGAGCGACTTAACCAAAAAATACCTAAGTCCCAGCCAGCTCACCCCCACACCCCAAAAACCAATCCTAGACCAAAACCCATTAAATTCCTACAACCAAGTCCACTACTACTATCCAAACTAAACTTCCTTCTGATATAGGTTTAAGGCTCTAAGTTGATATTCCAGGACACAGTTTTCTGTTATAATGATTTTTTCAGAAAACTGATTCCGAGTGTCAGAATTCTGCGAGTCGGGTGTAGAATTCTGGCGAACTGACTTAAACGAAAAACGATTTTCGGCTTAAGTTTACACATGATAATCCAAACCCCCAGCCCAATCTGGCAGCGGCACGTTGAAAGATGTGTATGCTTTGGTGTAAACCGCCTCAAATGACTGCCGTTGGGCCGGGGATAGTTCGTTGAGCGCGTGGTATAATTTGTGTGGTTGAATATATCCCTTAAAAATTCTATCGCTTTGCCAACGTCCTCGGCATTTTATATCCTGGTCGGCGAGACGAGCATAAAGCTTGTCGGTGGTCGCCCCGCCGTACCTAAGCATGTGTGGGGTGATCGCGAACGGAATCTTTAGACGTTCGACGGCTCTTCGGAGACCGGCTCGAAATCGGGCTGGTTGATACGGGAAAAGAACTACTGCTTCTGCCAACTTCCTTCTTCTAACTAATTCTTTTAACAAAACCGCCAAAAATACGCCCTTTTCGTGACGGATTCATTACGGCCACGTTTTCCTATCGCAATGTTGAGCATCCCATAGTGCGGCCGCTTTTCGGTTAGTGGCAGCATGGCGACGTCCAATACTTTTAGCTGCAATAAATCCCCTAGCCTGAGATACCCATCAAACAGCAGCAGTAATCCTACCCCCAGATCCGGATCCTCGTGTTTGAAAAGATCCAATGCCAATCCGTATACAACGATTTCCGGACACACGCCAAAGTGAAGGTTAGGGCGCAACGTTGTCCAGCCTTGTATACTTTGATTCGCCACTACCAACTTCCCGCTGAGTTCGGGGAGAAAAAATTCCAACGCTGATTTTGCCTGAGCTACACATCCTGCCTTCAATTGTTGATTACCATGAAAAAGATCAATGCAATGCCTCGTGAACAACTTACCAACTTCTTCTGCGTTCCTACATGGACGGCGAGCGACTGGTTGTTGCGCCAGCCACTCCACGAAATAACCAAGGTTCTTACGGTATCTCTGCAACGTTGCCGGTTTTACCCGCCGGTGAGCTAGATCAAAAAATCCGTGACGGTTCATCGGAAGGCTTTTTCCCACTAGGGACATAAAAATAATCCATTGTAAGGTCACCAACGAGTACAAACGCGGCAACGCGCCTGCAGATCCGGTTAAAGCTTCACTTACTGCTACGTCCCTTTAGCAAAGCTCCAAGAAGCGACTGGTTATCAATAAACATAATTATCCGTGTTCGATAATTGTTCCGATTTCGAAGAAGCCAATGCAGACTAAGAATGACTGCTTCGCCCTCTAGAATGTGTATCGGGTGTTTTTTCTTCCAACGATATCGTATCGCAATTTTCCACTCCTGTTCTTCAATCCATTCAATCCGATCCGATCCTTCGCAAATTTGCAAAGGATCTCGGCACTCGATATAAACTACTCCTCCACCAATTAAGCTTGCGTCTGTACAAAGGATTGTTGTGTTGAACGGCGTAGAAATATTAATCCGGATCAACTGTGCTAGTTTTAGAATTAATTCCAGCTCCTTCCGGCTAACTACGTTGCCGCCAACATATTCTTTGGTTGAACACGTAATGGAATATATTCTTTCAAAGACCGAAAAGAGTGGCCTCCTCAATAGCATAAACCAAGCCCATTTTCCAAATATGCTTTGTACTTCTTGTACCTTCCATATCTTCTTTTTCAGCATGTTTTCAGTAATTGTTATCAGCGTTCTCATTTTTTCCCGTTTTGGCATCAATACGCCATTTTTCCCCACTTCAATTCCCAAGACTTCTGTACTTTCTCCTTCTGCCGGCCATGATACTTTTGTCGCCTGCGAAGGCAAAGAGCTACGCTCAGACTCCTTTATCACGGCCCGCAGATTTCTTTCCGACATCTCTTCGCTTGTTCCAAACGAAAATTAATTGTCCACGTAAGCTTCAAATATATATTCGCCAACGGAAATTGAATCCGCTACCCAGTCGTCCATGCAGAGATTAGCGCGAGCTAAGATTTCTAGATGGTTTTTCTGAGCCACAAAGACAGAGTGTGACCACCCCATGGGCATTGAGAGCATGACGGGGAGTAATTTTTTCCTTCCGACTTCAATTGGTGGCAAACCAAAATACGTATTCATCCATCCTGGTAATTTCATTCAGTGGTATTGATTGTCCATGTCTGACTTTCCAACATAAAGCGTTCGCCCTTCCGGGATGTGTAATCTCGCCAGATGCCCTGGGTTATGAAGATCGATTTTTAGTGGATCGGTAAACTGAAGGTTAGCGTTCCGAGCGTCGATTATGAGCCTTTGTTTTCCCTCTTTTTTAGAAACCGCAAAAACATCATTTACCACTTTCGGTTTTCTTTACCTCAAATCTACTAACCCCCCTTCCACCAATTTTCTAATCAGGGCATTGTATTCTTTCGCTTTCACTCCACAAAACGGCTTCTTAGCTCCTTTCACCTCTTCATCTTCTCGGATAATTTTTCTAGTCATATATAGTAGCTGTATATCCCCTGGAAGTAATGAGATAATATCAGCCGAGGCTGCCAGACCATTTTCTGGCAATGATACTCGGTCTGGATTCAGCCAGACCCATTGGTGTGGGTCACTGTATTCGAACGTAGAAGCAACCTCTCCTACGGACTCCTCCGCAACGAAATAATTTCGGCGGTATGAGTCCTCCCCTATGCCTTGCAAGATATTTCTCGCCAGGCTTTGGACAGCGTTCCTCTCTTGTACCGGTAGAAAGGGGTAGACATGCCCGGCATACAAGCAATTAAGCCCACTTCGAAGTCCCTCAAGTATACTTTGGATTTTCTTCTTGCGTCTCCACTTTTGTCGTTGTCGTGCTCTTGCTTTCTTTGTATCCCCGTCCTGTATATCAGACGCCCCTGACATAGGAAGCACGTCCCGCCTGCCCGTCGAATTAAAAATTGTTGTTGTTGTTGTTGCTGTCGTTGTTTTTATATTAATTTTCGTTCCCGTCTCCTTGCTTCCGCAAGGCAGACTTATCCTTCTTAAACTCCTTACGAAGTTTTGCCGACTTGTGAAGCCTTCGCTTCATTTACTAGCTTATCAAATCGTCGTGCTCCTCTTCGAGTTCTCTGGCCGCTTCCCAGTTGCCAGTCTTATCAACCATTGTCACTGCAGCCAACCTGCAAATTGCCAACTCCACCGCCAACTCATTTTTAGCGCGCATAATGCCCTAAGAGCTGATGAGGCAGTCGAGAACCCGATCTAGTGTTGCAGCTTCCCGGGCGGTTCCGAATGCCCGTCAAATGACGAGCTTCAACCCACGCAGAGACCGTCGGATAATTCGTCAGGGCTTCGCGGAGCATATCTTCCCCTTCAAGACTGTCAACCGAAACATATTGTTCAGGAAACGGTTTGCTAGCGAAATCAACCCAGAACTTTTTGTTCGCCTTCTGCCGCTTCGAATTCAAAGCCTTCTTCGCAAGGCTCGAAATCCCCTCGTCTCCATCGTCGGACTCTGAACCAGAGTCATTGCCAGAATCGACAACAACTCCTTCCATCGCCTGTCTGATTTCGACAAGAAAATCGTCCCCCTTTGACTTCTTCTTTGAGTTTTTCCGCGACTCCTTCAATTCCTTAATGTCTTTAGTCATGCGTTTCTGCGCCTTCTCCAACCCCTCCATGAAAGAAAGAATTTTCTGCATTTCACTGGGGCGCGTAGTAGCTTCTTCCTCAGAGTCAGAATCCGGAGCGGACTCAGACTCGTATTCCCTCGAGGATTCACCCTCTTTGCCCCCCGTCACGCGTATAGAACGCTCTCGAGGTTTTTGATCCGAGACGGTTACAACTCGATTACTCGCTACTCCCTTAGAAGACCCCGCTTTCGGCGCACTCCCTCCGACACTTTGTGGGTATGTTTTATCTTCAATGCAATGGAACAAGACTTCCGTTTCTATCTCTTTAGGGATTCCCGGAATCTCATTCCTGATTACACGAAGGAGAGCATTTTTGCTCTGTGACCCTTCTCCAAGGTAAACTGAAAGCCTACCCCGAACAGCTTCTCTTACGACGCCCAAGGCGTCTTCCCCCATGCCCTCGATATTTTGCCCGAGAGCCCTGCAGTTTGAAATTTTGTTGGTAGCAGGTCCATCACCTCTAAGGACGGTCAACCCATTACGTTCTCGGGACTACTTTAACCCGTAGTGCAGGCTTGCGCTTTTAAGAGGGCTGCTCCTGGCTGAGTGCGCGACCTAAATAGGTCCAGCCGTCACCCGACCCCCATACAAGTGGAATTAGGTCCGGGCCTCGTATCCGCCAGGTCCCTGAGATTCATGCCTCGACAACACTACCCACAGTTACTACTGGACAGACCTTGTTTTTTTAAAAACTCTCGCCTTGCGTCATTACGGAAGGCGCATGGTACAGAAATTTGAACAATTGCTTTTCAGAAAACCCTTCAAAAACTAAACACCGATAGCGCGAAAACCGTTAATTCCGATATGCAACTTCAGAAACCTTATAAGACTCGATTAAAAAACACGCAGAACCCCGAGCCAGATACGACCTTCACGCGAGCTCCCGGATTGCACTGACGATAAACTTGCGCACGTGGGAAAAAACCCCTGATCACCCAATTAAGGAAAGACCTTACATAATTCCGTTTCCGGACTCTAACACAAGCAACGCCAGCAAAGCCCAATGGACAACAACCCATACGGTAACAGACTCCAGCTCTGCATTTCGTCAAACCTAGCCTTAAAAAATTATTTTTCACCAGCATACCGCAATGCCCGGTCCCGGAGTACCGCTAATTTAATTTCCTCAGAAAATTGAAACAAGTTTCAAGAATTCCGAAAAAACACACCAACTTGATAGGGATCACTGGCCTACGGAGGCCTGATCACTTCCCTCTCCAACAGGGATCCCTCCCTGACTTACTCCGTTAGCCAGCTTACGCTGCCCAATCGACACCACGAGGAGGTGGAGTAAAGCTTTAGTCGACCAAATGCAGAGGCGTCAATTTTCCGTCAAGTCTCCGGAAATAATAATCCCTACGCAGGCTCTGGATTAAAACATTCCCAGTCCTTAGGTCTCGTAACGATTCAGAACCTCCCGAAAACGGTTCTGAAGCACCTTACCTTGATGGCCCATGGAGTAATGGACATCCACCCCAACAGGTCCTTTTTGGTTACAATCAGCAACTTCCGAGGCAATCCCGTGCAGCTACCTAAACGTACAGTGATCGGTATCACTCTACCCGCGCCCGTGGACATTACGGAGTCCTAAATGGATAACCTTGCGACGCCAATTCCTGACGAGGACGTAAACTCTTGGGAGGGGACGGTCGCTATCGGAGCAGAATTCGAACCCTATAGGCCCCAGGTACTTGATCTCCTTAGGGAGTACCAGGCCATGTGGTCAGGCAGATTGAGCACAATCAGAGCCACTACACACCGCATCGACCTTCAAAATGATGCTATACCACAGTTCCAGCACCCATACCGTACCGGCCTTAAAGGTAGAGAAAGTGTCACCGACCAGATGGACACGATGCGCAAAGCTCAAGTCATTTAGCCGGCGCCTCCAAACCAGTCCGAATGGGCAAGTCCCCTTGTCCTTGTGGCAAAGAAAGATGGCTCCGTCAGGTTTTGTGTCGACTACAGGAAGCTGAACGCAGTAACCAAGAGGAACTCATACCCGATACCCCGCATGGACGACTGTCTGGATTCCTTAGGCGAAGCTGTCGTATTTACCACACTGGACGCTAACTCCGGATACTGGCAAATCTCTTTGGCCGAAGACGTGAGAGCGCTGACAACCTTTACCACCCATGAAGGTCTGTTCAGATTTACTCGCATGCCCTTTGGTTTGAAGAATGCACCAGCCACTTTCAAACGTGTAATGAACATTATACTGTCCAGAGTCAAATGTAAATTCGCCCTGGTCTATTTGGATGACGTAATAATCTTCTCACGGACCGTAAAGGAACACCTTCGCAACGTGAAGAAAGTGTTAACAATCCTACAAGACACTGGAGTAAAACTGAAACACCGCAAATGCGCCTTCTTTCAGGCCTCAGTGGACTCTCTCGGTCACGTCGTCCCCCCAGAAAAGCTAAAGGGGGCCATACGGACCATAAATGCGATTGGCCAGGCTCAGCCTCCTAGGATCCACACGGAACTACGATCCTTCGTGGGCTTGTGCAACGTTTACCGACGGTTCGTCCAAGGAGTTGCCAAGATCTCGGCCCCTCTCAACGCAATGCTGAAGAAGGGAACACCTTCGGAGATCGAAGCCCTTACCGACGAGCAGTACGAGGAATCTCAGATCCTAAAGCACAAATTGCTGAACCCACCCATGTTGGCTATACCAAAGCCCAATAGGCCTTTCTTCCTGGAAACAGATGCCCCTGATACTTAAGTGGGTTGTGCAGTGCTGCAGGAACAGGATTCACCGAAGGACTATCAACTTATTGGCTACTAGAGCAAAACGCTCACCAGCGCTGAGCGAAACTACTGTACGACCGAAAAAGAATGTCTAGCCATCGTATGGTCTGTATTGAAACTATGTCCGTACCTAGAGGGAACTAGGTTTACCATTAAAACAGACCATGATTCACTCCGCTGGTTACTCAATATGACCGATGCATCGAGTCGCCTCGCTAGGTGGCGCCCCAGGCTCTCAGAATATGACTACGAGATAACCTATAGGCCAGGCATCAAGCATCAGGCAGCAGATGCCCTGTCGCGAATTATTACCGACGGAACTGACGACACTGCATTGGACGACCTAATTCCTACCCCCTTTACAGATGATGGACCTCATGACTACACAGAAAGAGATGACCTTATGGACAAGGTGCAATCGGAGGATCCTGAGGTAAAGGAGAACGAAGTATACCTATTCGACTGGGAAACAGTACCGCCCAATTCGGCACCACCTCAGGTGAATGCGATAGCCCCGGAGGAAAAAGAACTCCTCCCTATATCTATTGAGGAACTCCTACAGGCGCAGGCCGAAGACGACTACTGCAAGGTATCAGGCCAATTGGTGGGAACCCCAGGATGCCTGTTCGACTATGACCGATTTGGACTACTATGTCGCCGCTCACCGCTGGATGGCGCACTCAAACGGGTAATACAAACTTCGTTAAAGGCGCGATTCCTATACCTCGCCCATTTCCCCCGCTTGGCTGGCCATCTTAGAGGCAGACGAATGTACCAGACCTTAAGGAAGTTCTTCTACTGGCCTCTTAGGACACAGGACCTATGACAAACTGCACGGAACTGTACATCGTGCGCACAAATCCGAGGGTCTTGCACCAACCATCAAGCCAGATTGAAGCTATTTCCCGGCGCAGGTCCGATGGAATTTGTCGCAATGGATATACTTGGGCCTTTTCCTAAGTCTTCCCATGGGAAACGGTTTGTTTTGGTTATAACCGATAGGTCTACCAAGCGTACCCAAGCCGTACCTCTAGGAAAGCCAACAGCCACGGATGTCGCCACGGCTTTCTTGACCCACTGGGTAGATCCATATAGCATACCACTATACCTCATTACAGATAACGGCAGCCAGTTTGTATCCAAATTCTTTTCACAGGTTTGTGCAATCTTATGTTTCAAACATCGGACCACCACGGCGTACCACCCGGAAACCAGTGGCCCAGCCAAACGCTTCAACCGCACCCTTCTCTACCATTTGGCACACTACATATAGGAGCACCAATTGGACTAGGACGACTACGTTGAGCCACTGGTTAATGCCTACAACACGCAAGTGCACGTTTCCAGAGGGACAACACCTTTCGACTTAAAGCTAACGAGATCGCCGCCGCCGATAGCTGTTGACCTTCCCCCAGTACATAACCGAAGGGATGACTCCTACCCAGGCGAAAGTCTACTCACGCCGACGCATCCACCGCATTATCCAGTCGGCTAGAGCTGTAATAACGAAGGCCCAATGGCGCTACATGGTCCATTTCGAAAAAGTCGTTTGGAACACACTGACCTTTGGAAAAGGAGGACTTTTTTACCTGGACTGGCCTCCGAAGGACAGTAAAAAACCTGAGGACACTACGCGGAAGCTCTTGCCTCGCTCTACTCTATGGGACCATAAAAAGTCCTTAAGGCCAATCAACACACCATTGCGTTACTAATTGACGGCCTACAGGACACCGTATCGAGTGATCGGGTGAAACGAGCCCCCAGCTCCCCCGAACCACCAAAGTCCCAGTCCCCTAGTCCAATGAAATCACTACGGCCTCAGGTCGACGCTCAAGTTTCGACACCCCCTCAGGCAGTTTCCGCAGACCCGACTAGCCCCATGGACCCGATGGTCAATGCCAATGACGATGACCCATCTCTTCCAACCGACTCCGATTGATTCGCCCCTCTGGACTACACTCTCCTGCTGTGGAATGAATACCAACTGGAATATGTGATTGAGGGCATCATCTCCGTTGGGCGGTGGGATGATGGAACTAGGCGCTATTGCGTCCGTTGTTTTGCCTACACACCTGAAGAAGACACTTAGAAAGAGCCTCAAACCATTCCGCATAATTTTATCCCCCGCTATTGGCGCAAAATTGGAAGCACGCAGCGCAGCCCTCAGGAGGGGGCAACTATTGGCTCGAATAATCCCAAAACGTGTCTCGAAACGCCTCCCGACACGACGGTTCGCCGGAGCACGACAGTTCTTTGTAGCTCCCGCATCAGGGAACAAAGTCAGTCTTAAAGGCGACACCTGAGGACGACCTGAGACGCTCTCAAGGTTTGACGACGTCCCGCGGCACGCACTTTTGAGATACGGGAGTGACGTTGGGAAAGCACAAGCATTACTTTATTTGAAATCCTAACAGAGGCCTAGCACCCCTCTCCATGACCTATAGGTGCGCGGAAGCGCTCCGAACACCAACAGGACTAACGGGAGTGGCGCAGGAGTAGCTCTATCGTCCTCATTGGAGCCTACAGAAGCGAATCCGGGTCTGATTTTACCCGGGGAGCCTATTGTACCACTAGGACCGGCCCCAGTGAGTCGAGCACGCTTCGTCGGCGGAGGTTCCCCTGAGAAACTATTGTCACCATCGGAAGCCTCCTGCTCGCTCAAACCTTGGCCATACCGGGCATCCAAGTTGGCAGTAACCCTCTGGGACATCACCTGAGCATTATGCTGCAGGATATTAACCCTGGCAGTGTTCAGATCCTGACCCTGTTGGACAAAAGCGGTGTTGCGCGCCGAACGACGAGCCCAGGAGCAATGTAATGCAATGACGGGTGGGTCAGCGTATGGGTCTCGACCGGTGGTAGCGTGGTAGAGCGGGTCCTAAGGTTCGAATACTTGCCGGCGGCACTCCCAGAGTACTTGGTGCAAGTGCTGGCCTTTACTGCATAGTCCCACAGGTTGGAGCTACGGAAATGATGGCTTGAAGACCAAAGGGTCGAAATAATATACCGAAGCGGGTTATTTAGTATCCTAACGGTGCCTACCGTACTATAAGAGAGAAGCGTCACTCGAGCCAAGTAAACAGTACTGGCGAGGCGCTGAGATCTCCCTGGCACTGCAATGCAAATCTATTACAATAATTAAAACAAATTAATACTCTACATGGCTCCACCGGAGGTCGACCCGTACACATGCCACCTGCAATATCCTGCAGAGCCCGGCTGCTTATAGGGCTCAACCGCTATGATCTCTCCTTCACATATCTCCCTCCTTAGGATTTGGCCTTCACCGCGAAGTCCAGATGGCCTCATGATGGACCCACGGGACGCAAACACTTCGTTGCTCCCGGTACCATTGGGTGCGACGGGACGTCGCGTCGTCACCTCCTGCGGGGATGCAGGGAAGCGTGAGCTGCCAATTGGCGCCGAAAAGCAATTATTTTGCCTAAGGACGGAAACTCCCTTGCGCCGTGAGCGCTGGCTAAAGGGGCATCGCCGGCGTATTCCTTGCGTCGCGTTGCTTAGACGGTCCATTGGCTTCTTCCTTAGTCTCGGTTCTTTCTTTAGCGACCCTCCGAGCTTCGTCCACCGTGGTTCACGTTAGTCAGTCCGTCCGGGTTGATTCCATCACTCCGCCTTACCATCGTGGTACTTTTCCATCGGTCGCGCGCGATGGCAGACCCGCCTTATAAGCCCGTTGGATACGCCGTACTTCCTTCGGACTATGTCGCCTCCGTCGGCTCTTTCATCTTTTTCCTGGCGGACCAACCTGGGGCCAGCGGTACCATGACTTCGAACATCCCAGCTGGAAGGTCATCGGGATACTGAGTGGCCTATAAACGTCCTGGGGACCGCTATTACCATACCATCGGACGAAACCCACGGGCTGTGCGTCATGCCGCTCTTCCGTCCTTTGTGGAAGGAAACCAAAAGTTTTGCCATATGTATCTCGACGCCCGAAGGTTTGTTAAGATATCCGACTTTCAGAGGGGCAGAAAGAATGCGCGCAGCGTCTCGTGGTATAACCGATGGTTGCATTGTCCTGTGGATCCGCGTTCGGCGACGCGATGTCACACACTCATTCAAGTGGACATGTCATACGTCCACTGCGAGGAAGAAGCCGACTACCAGTTCAGGGTGAACAAACTCCTTTCGGACCTATACACAGACTTCATCTCGCCTCATGTGAGAATTCCTCTGGCGGGTCAAAACCTCTTGGCGCTCATGTGCTTTTGACCGCCGTATGACCGCCTGTTCTGGATGTCCAATAGGGTCTATTGGAACGAGATGCAAGAGGCAGATGTTCGTTTACGTCAATCCCTGGAGTTCTTCTTTTGTTGGCACCAAGTAGAGTTCTATGACATTGGCGCAGACAAACGTCTTCCGTTATACCGTTCGCTTCCTCATGAGGATGAGAACCAATGGGCCATATACTGGCGAGTCTCGCCGCTTCTTCTGGTTCCCATGCCGTCCGTGGTGGCGCACCACTCGCCCCAACTCATCGGAGCTGACAATGACCGAAGGTCGTGGCTGTCCTGGCAGGTACTCTTCGTTGAGTTCGGCGTGATATCCCTTATGGCCTTTCTGGATACTGCAAAGTACGGAATCCGGGGTAATGTCCGTTTGGAGGAATGGATGGTTTGGTACGATGAGAACATACCCGGTCCTCGAGGTCGCCTGATACCGCTCCCGGACATCATGATCCGCTTCCTAAGGAACCTGGGCATCCAGAATATCGTCCGTGGGACTCAGTTCGACGTTCAGGAGACCGAGGCCCTTTTAGATCATGTCCTAGAGGTAGAGTGGGGTAAGACTCCCGGGTTCCTTTTATATGACTGGGATACCGACTCATTCACGCTGATTCCGCTGCATACTCAGGTTCAGGACGACGCTCCTGCCTCTACCGCCAAGCCTTTGACGAATCAACCATTGGACATTCCGAGACGTCATGTGCCCGACTACTATCCGAAGGTAATTGGTTTCGATCCTCTGTGCTTCGAGCCTGATGTGGAAGCCAGGGCGTTGGTTCCTGCTGGTATGTCCGACGGAGAATCCTTGGGTGATGATCCCTTCGTCCTACCGTGGAGGGCGTTTACCCTGCAGTCGAGTCCGCTGTGTTGTTGCCGACTGCTCCCCCTCCTCCAGCTCCTTCGGGCGCTACTCCTTAGGATGAGCTCTCGTAAGAACCGCCCGTCACCCAAGTGAATATTCATCCAGGCGAGGTTACTGTCGAAACCGAAAGTCCTATAGGCGAGGTACTTGCTCAAACGTCAACCCAGGGGCGTCGACATCGCTCCGTCCTCTCCGTTGGTACACTTTCCTGCTTCAGTCACGGTTGCAGCCGCGGACATCCTTCATGTCTGCTGTACCGTTGGTATTAAGGCCTCGATGGACATTGCTACAGTCCTGAGCGAAGCCTGCCCCTGGGCGCGTCACTCGGCTCGCAACGCCGCGGTTGTCCAACAAGGTCAGGACCTGAAGACCGCCATGGTCAATATCCTGCAGCAGAATGCGCAGGTGATGTCCCAGAAGGTGACTGCCAACTCAGATGCCCGTTATGGTCTCAAATTGAGTGACCGGGAGGTTTCCGATGGTGACAATAGTTTCTCAGGTGAATCTCCGCCAAAAAAGCGTTCTCGGCTCGCTGGGGCTGGTTCAGGTGGTCCAGTGGGCTCTTCAGGTGACTCTAGTCCCGGTTTCGCTCCTGCAAGTTCCAATCAGGACGACGGAATTACTCCTACGCCGCCTCAGTGAGTCTGGTTGGTGTTCGGAGCGCTTCCGCGAACCTTGAGGTCATAACAAGGGCTGTTAGGTTTCTGTCAGTTACTCGAAAAAGTTAAATACAGTAGGGCTTGCGCTTTCTCAAGGTATTTCTTGTGTCTCAAATGTGCGTGCCCCGGGACGGCGTCCAATCTTCAGAGTGTCTCGGGTCATCCTCAAGTGTCTCCGAAGGACTGAATTTGTTCCCTGATGCGGGAGTTACGAAGCACAGTCGTGCTCCGGCAAACTGTCGTGTCGGGAGACGGTTTGGGAGGCGTTTTGGAATTATTCGGACCAGTGGTTGGATTATTTGGACCAATGGTTGCCCCCTCCTGAAGGCCGCGCTCCGAATCGCTGATTCTGCGCCAATAGTGGGCGATAAAATTAGCCGGAATGGTTTCAGGCTCTTGCCAAGTATTTTCCTCAGGTGTGTAGCCGAACCAACGGACGCGATAGCGCATAGTTCCAACTTCTCCCCGACCGGCGGAGATGATGCGCTTAATCACATATTCCGGTTGATGTCCATCTTCCGGGAGGAGAGAGTTGTCCAGAGAGGCGAATCAATCGGAGTTGGTTGGGAGCGATAGGTCATAGTAGTTGGCAGTGACCATCGGGTCCATGGAGCTCGTCGGGTCTGCGGAAACTGCCTGAGGGGGTGTGGAGGCTTGAGCGTCGACTTGAGCTCGTGGTGCTTTCGTTGGGCCAGGAGGCTGGGACTTTGGTGGTCCGGAGGAACTGGGAGCTCGTGTCACGCGGTCAATACACACGGTGCCCTTGAAGCAGTCGATGAGCAATGTGATGGTGTGTTCATAGGCCTTAAGGACATTTTATGGTCCCGTAGAGCGGGGTAAGAGCTTCTGCGTAGTGTCGTCAGGTTCTTCACTGTCTTTCGGTGGCCGGTCCAAGTAAACAAGGTCTTCTTTCCCAAACGTGGGTGTGTTTCAAACGGCTTTTTCGAAATTGAACTTGTAACGCCGTTGGGCTTTGGTTAGTACAGTTCTGGCCGATTGGAGAATGCGGTCAATGCGTCGGCGCGAGTAGCGCTTCGCCTGGGTAGGAGTCCTCACTTCGGTTATGTACTGGGGTATGATAGACTCCTGAAGGTCAACAGCTATCGGCGGCGACGCTCTCGTTAGCATTAAGTCGAAAGGCGCTTTGTCTGTGGGAGCATACACCTGCGTATTGTATGCGTACACCAGTGGCTCAACTTAATCGTCCCAGTCCATTTGTTGATCCGATAAGTATTGCGCCAATCGGTTCAGAATTGTGCAGTTGAAGCGTTGGCCTTGGCCATTGGTTTGCGGGTGGTACGCCGTGGTGGTCACATGTTTGATACCTAAGGTAGCACAGACATGCGAGAGTAATTTGGATACAAACTGGCTGCCGTTATTCGTAAGGAGGTAGAGTGGCAATGCATATGGATATACCCAGTAGGACAAGAAGGCCTTGGCGACATCCGTGGCCATTGTCTTTCCTAGAGGTACGGCTTGGGTACGCTTGGTAGACCTATCGGTTATAACCAAAACAAACCGTTTCCCATGGGAAGACTTAGGAAAAGGCCCAAGTATATCCATTGCGACAAATTCCATCGGACCTGCGCCGGGAAAAAACTTCAATTTGGCTTGATTGTTGGTGCAAGACCCTCGGATTTGTGCGCACGATGTACAGTTCCGTGCAGTTTGTCATAGGTCCTGTGTCCTAAGAGGCCAGTAGAAGAACTTCCTTAAGGTCTGGTACATTCGTCTGCCTCTAAGATGGCCAGCCAAGCGGGGGAAATGGGCGAGGTATAGGAATCGCGCCTTTAGCGAAGTTTGTATTACCCGTTTGAGTGCGCCATCCAGCGGTGAGCGGCGACATAGTAGTCCAAATCGGTCATAGTCGAACAGGCATCCTGGGGTTCCCACCAATTGGCCTGATACCTTGCAGTAGTCGTCTTCGGCCTGCGCCTGTAGGAGTTCCTCAATAGATATAGGGAGGAGTTCTTTTTCCTCCGGGGCTATCGCATTCACCTGAGGTGGTGCCGAATTGGGCGGTACTGTTTCCCAGTCGAATAGGTATACTTCGTTCTCCTTTACCTCAGGATCCTCCGATTGCACCTTGTCCATAAGGTCATCTCTTTCTGTGTAGTCATGAGGTCCATCATCTGTAAAGGGGGTAGGAATTAGGTCGTCCAATGCAGTGTCGTCAGTTCCGTCGGTAATAATTCGCGACAGGGCATCTGCTGCCTGATGCTTGATGCCTGGCCTATAGGTTATCTCGTAGTCATATTCTGAGAGCCTGGGGCGCCACCTAGCGAGGCGACTCGATGCATCGGTCATATTGAGTAACCAGCGGAGTGAATCATGGTCTGTTTTAATGGTAAACCTAGTTCCCTCTAGGTACGGACATAGTTTCAATACAGACCATACGATGGCTAGACATTCTTTTTCGGTCGTACAGTAGTTTCGCTCAGCGCTGGTGAGCGTTTTGCTCTAGTAGCCAATAAGTTGATAGTCCTTCGGTGAATCCTGTTCCTGCAGCACTGCACAACCCACTTAAGTATCAGGGGCATCTGTTTCCAGGAAGAAAGGCCTATTGGGCTTTGGTATAGCCAACATGGGTGGGTTCAGCAATTTGTGCTTTAGGATCTGAGATTCCTCGTACTGCTCGTCGGTAAGGGCTTCGATCTCCGAAGGTGTTCCCTTCTTCAGCATTGCGTTGAGAGGGGCCGAGATCTTGGCAACTCCTTGGACGAACCGTCGGTAAACGTTGCACAAGCCCACGAAGGATCGTAGTTCCGTGTGGATCCTAGGAGGCTGAGCCTGGCCAATCGCATTTATGGTCCGTATGGCCCCCTTTAGCTTTTCTGGGGGGACGACGTGACCGAGAGAGTCCACTGAGGCCTGAAAGAAGGCGCATTTGCGGTGTTTCAGTTTTACTCCAGTGTCTTGTAGGATTGTTAACACTTTCTTCACGTTGCGAAGGTGTTCCTTTACGGTCCGTGAGAAGATTATTACGTCATCCAAATAGACCAGGGCGAATTTACATTTGACTCTGGACAGTATAATGTTCATTACACGTTTGAAAGTGGCTGGTGCATTCTTCAAACCAAAGGGCATGCGAGTAAATCTGAACAGACCTTCATGGGTGGTAAAGGTTGTCAGCGCTCTCACGTCTTCGGCCAAAGAGATTTGCCAGTATCCGGAGTTAGCGTCCAGTGTGGTAAATACGACAGCTTCGCCTAAGGAATCCAGACAGTCGTCCATGCGGGGTATCGGGTATGAGTTCCTCTTGGTTACTGCGTTCAGCTTCCTGTAGTCGACACAAAACCTGACGGAGCCATCTTTCTTTGCCACAAGGACAAGGGGACTTGCCCATTCGGACTGGTTTGGAGGCGCCGGCTAAATGACTTGAGCTTTGCGCATCGTGTCCATCTGGTCGGTGACACTTTCTCTACCTTTAAGGCCGGTACGGTATGGGTGCTGGAACTGTGGTATAGCATCATTTTGAAGGTCGATGCGGTGTGTAGTGGCTCTGATTGTGCTCAATCTGCCTGACCACATGGCCTGGTACTCCCTAAGGAGATCAAGTACCTGGGGCCTATAGGGTTCGAATTCTGCTCCGATAGCGACCGTCCCCTCCCAAGAGTTTACGTCCTCGTCAGGAATTGGCGTCGCAAGGTTATCCATTTAGGACTCCGTAATGTCCACGGGCGCGGGTAGAGTGATTCCGATCACTGTACGTTTAGGTAGCTGCACGGGATTGCCTCGGAAGTTGCTGATTGTAACCAAAAAGGACCTGTTCTGGTGGATGTCCATTACTCCATTGGCCATCAAGGTAAGGTGCTTCAGAACCGTTTTCGGGAGGTTCTGAATCGTTACGAGACCTAAGGACTGGGAATGTTTTAATCCAGAGCCTGCGTAGGGATTATTATTTCCGGAGACTTGACGGAAAATTGACGCCTCTGCATTTGGTCGACTAAAGCTTTACTCCACCTCCTCGTGGTGTCGATTGGGCAGCGTAAGCTGGCTAACGGAGTAAGTCAGGGAGGGATCCCTGTCGGAGAGGGAAGTGATCAGGCCTCCGTAGGCCAGTGATCCCTATCAAGTTGGTGTGTTTTTTCGGAATTCTTGAAACTTGTTTCAATTTTCTGAGGAAATTAAATTAGCGGTACTCCGGGACCGGGCATTGCGGTATGCTGGTGAAAAATAATTTTTTAAGGCTAGGTTTGACGAAATGCAGAGCTGGAGTCTGTTACCGTATGGGTTGTTGTCCATTGGGCTTTGCTGGCGTTGCTTGTGTTAGAGTCCGGAAACGGAATTATGTAAGGTCTTTCCTTAATTGGGTGATCAGGGGTTTTTTCCCACGTGCGCAAGTTTATCGTCAGTGCAATCCGGGAGCTCGCGTGAAGGTCGTATCTGGCTCGGGGTTCTGCGTGTTTTTTAATCGAGTCTTATAAGGTTTCTGAAGTTGCATATCGGAATTAACGGTTTTCGCGCTATCGGTGTTTAGTTTTTGAAGGGTTTTCTGAAAAGCAATTGTTCAAATTTCTGTACCATGCGCCTTCCGTAATGACGCAAGGCGAGAGTTTTTAAAAAAACAAGGTCTGTCCAGTAGTAACTGTGGGTAGTGTTGTCGAGGCATGAATCTCAGGGACCTGGCGGATACGAGGCCCGGACCTAATTCCACTTGTATGGGGGTCGGGTGACGGCTGGACCTATTTAGGTCGCGCACTCAGCCAGGAGCAGCCCTCTTAAAAGCGCAAGCCTGCACTACGGGTTAAAGTAGTCCCGAGAACGTAATGGGTTGACCGTCCTTAGAGGTGATGGACCTGCTACCAACAAAATTTCAAACTGCAGGGCTCTCGGGCAGAAAATCGAGGGCATGGGGGAAGATGCCTTGGGCGTCGTAAGAGAAGCTGTTCGGGGTAGGCTTTCAGTTTACCTTGGAGAAGGGTCACAGAGCAAAAATGCTCTCCTTCGTGTAATCAGGAATGAGATTCCGGGAATCTCTAAAGAGATAGAAACGGAAGTCTTGTTCCATTGCATTGAAGATAAAACATACCCACAAAGTGTTGGAGGGAGTGCGCCGAAAGCGGGGTCTTCTAAGGGAGTAGCGAGTAATCGAGTTGTAACCGTCTCGGATCAAAAACCTCGAGAGCGTTCTATACGCGTGACGGGGGGCAAAGAGGGTGAATCCTCGAGGGAATACGAGTCTGAGTCCGCTCCGGATTCTGACTCTGAGGAAGAAGCTACTACGCGCCCCAGTGAAATGCAGAAAATTCTTTCTTTCATGGAGGGGTTGGAGAAGGCGCAGAAACGCATGACTAAAGACATTAAGGAATTGAAGGAGTCGCGGAAAAACTCAAAGAAGAAGTCAAAGGGGGACGATTTTCTTGTCGACATCAGACAGGCGATGGAAGGAGTTGTTGTCGATTCTGGCAATGACTCTGGTTCAGAGTCCGACGATGGAGACGAGGGGATTTCGAGCCTTGCGAAGAAGGCTTTGAATTCGAAGCGGCAGAAGGCGAACAAAAAGTTCTGGGTTGATTTCGCTAGCAAACCGTTTCCTGAACAATATGTTTCGGTTGACAGTCTTGAAGGGGAAGATATGCTCCGCGAAGCCCTGACGAATTATCCGACGGTCTCTGCGTGGGTTGAAGCTCGTCATTTGACGGGCATTCGGAACCGCCCGGGAAGCTGCAACACTAGATCGGGTTCTCGACTGCCTCATCAGCTCTTAGGGCATTATGCGCGCTAAAAATGAGTTGGCGGTGGAGTTGGCAATTTGCAGGTTGGCTGCAGTGACAATGGTTGATAAGACTGGCAACTGGGAAGCGGCCAGAGAACTCGAAGAGGAGCACGACGATTTGATAAACGAGTAAATGAAGCGAAGGCTTCACAAGTCGGCAAAACTTCGTAAGGAGTTTAAGAAGGATAAGTCTGCCTTGCGGAAGCAAGGAGACGGGAACGAAAATTAATATAAAAACAACGACAGCAACAACAACAACAATTTTTAATTCGACGGGCAGGCGGGACGTGCTTCCTATGTCAGGGGCGTCTGATATACAGGACGGGGATACAAAGAAAGCAAGAGCACGACAACGACAAAAGTGGAGACGCAAGAAGAAAATCCAAAGTATACTTGAGGGACTTCGAAGTGGGCTCAATTGCTTGTATGCCGGGCATGTCTACCCCTTTCTACCGGTACAAGAGAGGAACGCTGTCCAAAGCCTGGCGAGAAATATCTTGCAAGGCATAGGGGAGGACTCATACCGCCGAAATTATTTCGTTGCGGAGGAGTCCGTAGGAGAGGTTGATTCTACGTTCGAATACAGTGACCCACACCAATGGGTCTGGCTGAATCCAGACCGAGTAGCATTGCCAGAAAATGGTCTGGCAGCCTCGGCTGATATTATCTCATTACTTCCAGGGGATATACAGCTACTATATATGACTAGAAAAATTATCCGAGAAGATGAAGAGGTGAAAGGAGCTAAGAAGCCGTTTTGTGGAGTGAAAGCGAAAGAATACAATGCCCTGATTAGAAAATTGGTGGAAGGGGGGTTAGTAGATTTGAGGTAAAGAAAACCGAAAGTGGTAAATGATGTTTTTGCGGTTTCTAAAAAAGAGGGAAAACAAAGGCTCATAATCGACGCTCGGAACGCTAACCTTCAGTTTACCTATCCACTAAAAATCGATCTTCATAACCCAGGGCATCTGGCGAGATTACACATCCCGGAAGGGCGAACGCTTTATGTTGGAAAGTCAGACATGGACAATCAATACCACTGAATGAAATTACCAGGATGGATGAATACGTATTTTGGTTTGCCACCAATTGAAGTCGGAAGGAAAAAATTACTCCCCGTCATGCTCTCAATGCCCATGGGGTGGTCACACTCTGTCTTTGTGGCTCAGAAAAACCATCTAGAAATCTTAGCTCGCGCTAATCTATGCATGGACGACTGGGTAGCGGATTCAATTTCCGTTGGCGAATATATATTTGAAGCTTACGTGGACAATTAATTTTCGTTTGGAACAAGCGAAGAGATGTCGGAAAGAAATCTGCGGGCCGTGATAAAGGAGTCTGAGCGTAGCTCTTTGCCTTCGCAGGCGACAAAAGTATCATGGCCGGCAGAAGGAGAAAGTACAGAAGTCTTGGGAATTGAAGTGGGGAAAAATGGCGTATTGATGCCAAAACGGGAAAAAATGAGAACGCTGATAACAATTACTGAAAACATGCTGAAAAAGAAGATATGGAAGGTACAAGAAGTACAAAGCATATTTGGAAAATGGGCTTGGTTTATGCTATTGAGGAGGCCACTCTTTTCGGTCTTTGAAAGAATATATTCCATTACGTGTTCAACCAAAGAATATGTTGGCGGCAACGTAGTTAGCCGGAAGGAGCTGGAATTAATTTTAAAACTAGCACAGTTGATCCGGATTAATATTTCTACGCCGTTCAACACAACAATCCTTTGTACAGACGCAAGCTTAATTGGTGGAGGAGTAGTTTATACCGAGTGCCGAGATCCTTTGCAAATTTGCGAAGGATCGGATCGGATTGAATGGATTGAAGAACAGGAGTGGAAAATTGCGATACGATATCGTTGGAAGAAAAAACACCCGATACACATTCTAGAGGGCGAAGCAGTCATTCTTAGTCTGCATTGGCTTCTTCGAAATCGGAACAATTATCGAACACGGATAATTATGTTTATTGATAACCAGTCGCTTCTTGGAGCTTTGCTAAAGGGACGTAGCAGTAAGCGAAGCTTTAACCGGATCTGCAGGCGCGTTGCCGCGTTTGTACTCGTTGGTGACCTTACAATGGATTATTTTTATGTCCCTAGTGGGAAAAAGCCTTCCGATGAACCGTCACGGATTTTTTGATCTAGCTCACCGGCGGTTAAAACCGGCAACGTTGCAGAGATACCGTAAGAACCTTGGTTATTTCGTGGAGTGGCTGGCGCAACAACCAGTCGCTCGCCGTCCATGTAGGAACGCAGAAGAAGTTGGTAAGTTGTTCACGAGGTATTGCATTGATCTTTTTCATGGTAATCAACAATTGAAGGCAGGATGTGTAGCTCAGGCAAAATCAGCGTTGGAATTTTTTCTCCCCGAACTCAGCGGGAAGTTGGTATTGGCGAATCAAAGTATACAAGGCTGGACAACGTTGCGCCCTAACCTTCACTTTGGCGTGTGTCCGGAAATCGTTGTATACGGATTGGCATTGGATCTTTTCAAACACGAGGATCCGGATCTGGGGGTAGGATTACTGCTGCTGTTTGATGGGTATCTCAGGCTAGGGGATTTATTGCAGCTAAAAGTATTGGACGTCGCCATGCTGCCACTAACCGAAAAGCGGCCGCACTATGGGATGCTCAACATTGCGATAGGAAAACGTGGCCGTAATGAATCCGTCACGAAAAGGGCGTATTTTTGGCGGTTTTGTTAAAAGAATTAGTTAGAAGAAGGAAGTTGGCAGAAGCAGTAGTTCTTTTCCCGTATCAACCAGCCCGATTTCGAGCCGGTCTCCGAAGAGCCGTCGAACGTCTAAAGATTCCGTTCGCGATCACCCCACACATGCTTAGGTACGGCGGGGCGACCACCGACAAGCTTTATGCTCGTCTCGCCGACCAGGATATAAAATGCCGAGGACGTTGGCAAAGCGATAGAATTTTTAAGGGATATATTCAACCACACAAATTATACCACGCGCTCAACGAACTATCCCCGGCCCAACGGCAGTCATTTGAGGCGGTTTACACCAAAGCATACACATCTTTCAACGTGCCGCTGCCAGATTGGGCTGGGGGTTTGGATTATCATGTGTAAACTTAAGCCGAAAATCGTTTTTCGTTTAATTCAGTTCGCCAGAATTCTACACCCGACTCGCAGAATTCTGACACTCGGAATCAGTTTTCTGAAAAAATCATTATAACAGAAAACTGTGTCCTGGAATATCAACTTAGAGCCTTAAACTTATATCAGAAGGAAGTTTAGTTTGGATAGTAGTAGTGGACTTGGTTGTAGGAATTTAATGGGTTTTGGTCTAGGATTGGTTTTTGGGGTGTGGGGGTGAGCTGGCTGGGACTTAGGTATTTTTTGGTTAAGTCGCTCGGATGCCATCGCGTGGTAGTTTAAAACACTATAGCTTCGTATTAAAAATTGAAATGTTGTTGTCAAAAAATTATTTTTTACCTTGTCAATAGTACTTAGTTAAAAATGCGAAGCGTAATAGTACGAGCGTAGCGAGCTGTCATGTAGTCAATGAGAGGAAATGGACCTTAACAGTGATTTGGGTCATCGGGGGTATCGTTATGGCCTTTGACAGGCGAACACTACTGGACTTCGTGTTATCGGAGACAACCGCTCGTTTGCGGTTAGCTTCTGGCCCTGGGGCGGAACCAGTTATGGAGATGGAAGGTGCGCGGTAGAACGCAACTGTTCTAAGGCCTGGGTAAATGGCCTTAGTGTATCGATCGATAAAGGAGGTCCCTAGGACTGCCTCAGCTCCCAAGATTGGACGTACAAGGAACCACGTGCGGACTTTGAACTGTCCCATCTGGAGATAAAGTGGTACTATAACTTTAATGTCCATTGGTGTACGTGACGCATCGGTAATACTTGGGGTCTTCCTTGCCTGACCGAAATCTTGCCAACCCGATGGCAGTGCCTTAGGATGGACCAAGTTGGCACCAGCGCCTGTGTCCAATACAGCTGTGGACACTCGAGAGTTTTTAGAACGAAGTCCCACGGTTACTCGAACTTTGTAATTCTCATTCCTGAGGATACAGACAGAATCGGTACTGTGTTCCAATTGTGGTTCAACCTGAGTGGTCTATTGTGGGTGGTTCGTATTGGGAAGTAAGGAGCTCTTTGGTTCATGACCGTCCAATTGGTTGAGTCACTCATTTAAAGAGGGAGGATTCGCCTCGAGTCGTACCTCTAGAAGTTTTCCGATGGGGTTTCCGTTTCTCCCTGAGGATAGGGTTCTTCCACCGGGTAGTCCGTAGGCTCTACGATGGCATGGACCTGTGGGGCTTTGATCGGAGTATCTGGAAGCTTGGCATAGCGTGAGCTTCCAGGGGTCCCTGTGGTTCGTTCCTGTTCCCTTTTTATATTCCTTCGGATCGCTGCCCCCGGTAATTCCCTTCTCTTAAGGCTAAGAGGGTTTTAAGTGCGTTCTGAAGCAAATACCTCGTACCGTCACAAGGATGGATCACTGAAAGGAAGAGGAAGCAAGCCTTTGGGGTGCGAACAAGAACGTCCTTGCGGGGCGGAAAGGGAGAACACTTGGGTGTGGGTGGTCCAGTGGTCGATGTAGTTCTCCAGGAGGTATATGATGGGGGCCCGGACGGAGGAGCACTAAAATTGACAGCGAGAACCTCTCCCGAATCGGCGCAATGCAGGGAAGCATCCATGTCCAACTCCGTGGAGCTAACCATATGGGCTTGGTTGAGTTTGCGCAATGGAGTTGCATGTCCTCTGGTTACATAAACGTTGCGTCTGGAGGTCCTGTAGGTTTTTCCATAACCTTCGGCGTAGGTATCGAGCCTTCGGAAGGAGTATTGCGGGTTTTCCATGTGGTAATTGCGCACATGTGTCCAGATGGCAGGGAGCAATCCCATGATGAAGTGACGTTTAAGCCGCCCTTCGGAGAACACGTTTCCACATCGGTAAGCTTTCTTCCATCGTCTGCGAAAGCCGATTCGGTCATGTTGGAGTTCTGCCTAAAGAATATTACTTCCTGGTGGGCATCCATTATAACGTCATCCGTGGCATAAGTTTCCAAGCGGTAATGAACAACCTGAGGTTTTGACCTGAGGAACTCACGGTCTTGAGCATCCACGATGTCAGTTGTGCCAGATATCTTCGAAACCACTCGATCACGCGCCTGTCCTGTAAGGAAGAATTGGAAAAGGTACAGAGAGGCGCCCTCGTGGACACCGTTCTTATCGCAGGCCGTACGGAACAAACTGAGAAACCTAAGGACAGCAATGGGATCGGAACCCGAGAACTTGTCCGTAATGATAAGTTGCATCCACTTGACCCATTTGGCGACTCTGTGAGCCACCGAACCAGAGTATTTCGCAGACCTGTCGGCCAGCCGTTAATTCCGGTAGTCGAGAACCTTAAGGAAAAGTTCGTTGGTGGTTGTCATTTGTCTGAGGCCTCGAACCGCAACCTCATCCACTTCCCAGTCGGTCGTTTCGTCGAGGCCGATTCGGAATCACTTGTGTACGAATGGTCTCTTCTTTTGCTTCTTCTGTTCTTCTTTCTCTAACGGTTGCTTCTTTTCTTTCGGACCTAAGGGATCGATCTCTCTATCAGATCTGATGGAGCCCTGAGGTCGCTGTACCTCATATAATCCGTCGGGTGGGGCAAGCGGTCTCTCATTTAGACGCGGAGCTTCTCTTCTGCTCCTCGCTTGTCCCTCCTTTGGATTCTCCTGGTGGGCAACCTGTCTCTCGTCTAGACGCGAAGCTTCTCTTCTGCTCCTAGATTTTCCCTCCATGCAGTTTTTTTGGTGGTATTCCCGGCGAGGGGTGGATAACGTCGCCGCTCTTGGAGGTTCGGTAGGGGGTTGCCATATGGAAGCCGTATGGTTGACTTGTGGAGTGGTCCTAGGGACCGTGTTGCCTGACTGGCTGGTGACTGCTTCTTCAACGGCCTGAATGAGGGAGTCTAAGAATAGCTCAGACTCCATGACCTTGGGGACGATTCGCATAACGAGGTGATCCGTATGGTCAGCGATCGCCGTGGCGAGTCGCATGTCTACAATGGAATCCACATGGGCTGGGAAGAGCTCACGGAGACGGGGCCAGAGAAGGTCGGCAAGTCCGGCGGGAATATTCTCTCTAATTACTTTGGTCTTAAGGGGTTATTTTTGTGGTGTTCCTGGCTTAGAGGTGGCCCTGGTGAGGAGTTTTTGCAAACGCGCTGCTACCGTGGGTTCCCGGAGAATCCTTTCAGGGTCGCCCATGGGATTCAGTACTCCTAGCGGCTTGCTTCTCGTGCTCCTGCGGTCGCTAACATTATCAACCTGGTGTTCAGGCGACATCGTCGGCGTTGCAGTGGCAGCCGTTTCTGCCGTGGCAGTCCTATGATCGGTTCAGTTGGTTGGGTGTGTTTCCTGCATCCATAACGGGGGTTGCTTCTGTACTTCTGGTCCGTTGGGGAATTAAACCAAAGGTTAGAATCCAGATAAGTCTTCGTTTCAGTGGTCCGTTCCATTATTCCTTGAGATTTCTAAGTTGGAAGACCAAAATGCAACGCAATGACGGGGGGGTCAGCGTACGGTTCTTGACCGGTGGTAGCGTGGTAGAGCTTGTCCTAAGGTGGTTGGAGCTACGGAAACGATGGATTGAAGACCAAAGGGTGGAACTAATATACGAAAAGGGGTTAAGTAGTATCCTAACGGTGCCTACCGTACTTTAAGGGAGAAGCATCACTCAAGCCGAGTAAATAGTACTGGCGAGGCGCTGAGATCTCCCTGGCACTGTAATGGTAATCTATTACAATAATTACAATAAATAAATAATCTACATGAGTCCACGTGAGGTCGACCGGTACACGTGTCACCTGCAAGATCCTTCAGGGCCCGCCGGCTTACAGGGCTCAACCGTTATCATCGCTCCTTCACAAGCAAGCTTCCCTCAGGACTGTCGCAGTGTCCATCGAGACAGTGATACCAACGGTACGGCAGACATGATGGAGATCTGCGGCTGCAACCGTGACCGAAGCAGAAAAGTGTGGCAACGGAGAGGACGGAGCGATGTCGACGCCCCCAATGGACGTTTGAGCCAGCGCATCACCTACACGACTTTCGGCCTCGATAGTAACCTCGCCAGTGGGGATGTCTACTTGGGCGACGGGCGGCTCATATGAGAGTTCATCCTGAGGAGCAGCGCCTGGAGGAGCTGGAGGACGGGAAGCGGTCGGCAACACAACAGCAAACTCGACCGTAAAATTGACGCCCTCTACGGGCAGGACGAAGGGATCTTCTCCAAAAAGATTTCCATCGGACATACCAGCTGGAATAAACGGCGTGGCTTCCACATCATGCTCGAAGCACAGGGGATCGAAACCAATGGCCTTCGGGTATAAGTCGGGCACATTACGCCTCGGAATGTCCGATGGTTAATTCCTCAAAGGCTGGGCGGGATAGCCCCGAGCGTCGTCCTGACCCTGCGGATGTAGCGGAATCGGCGTGAAAGAGTCGGTATCGTGGTCATACCAAAGGAACCCGGGAATCTTGCCCCATTTGCCCTGTAGGACATGATCCAAAAGGGCCTTGGTCTCCTTGACCTCGAACTTGGTCGCATGGACTGTATTCTGAATGCCCAGGCTACCCTCCAATCCTCCGAACGGCCATTACCGCGAACTGCGTAATTCGCGGTATCCAGGAAGTCCATAAGGAACATAACGCCAAACTCGACGAAAAGTACCTGCCAAGACAATCAAAACCTTCGGTCACTGTCGTCACCCATGAGTTGGGACGAATGATACGCCACCACGAACGGCGTGGGAACCAGAAGGAGCGGCGAGACACGCCAGTACATGGCACATTGGTTCTCATCCGCACGGGAAAACTAGAGCTATAACAGAGGACAGTTTTCGGCGCTCATGTCGTGAAACTCCACCTGGTGCCAGCAGAAGAAGAACTCCAGGGATTGACGTAAACGACCATTGAGCTTGTGCATCTCGTTCCAATAGACCCTACTGGACATCCAAAACAGGCGGTCATACCGCGGTCGAAAGCACATGAGCGCCAAGAGGTTGCGACCCACCGGAGGAAATCTCGCATGAGGCGAGATGAAGTCCGTGTATAGATCTGAAAGTTGTTTTTCCCCCCTGAACTGATACTAGGCTTCCTCCCCGCAGCTGACGTACGGCATATACTCTTGGATGAGGGTGCGACAGCGCGTCGCCGAACGCGGATCCACAGGAAAATGCAACCACAGGTTATACCACGAGACGCTGCTCGCGTTTTTACTGCCCCTCCGGAAACCGGGTATCTTAGCAAACCTTCGGGCGTCGAGATAAATATGTCAAAACCACTGGTATTCTTTTACGGGGGACGGCAGAATGGCATGACGCACTGCCCGCGGATTCTGTCCGATGGTATGGTCATAGCGGTCTCCGGGACGTTCGTAAGCTACTTGGTATCCCGAGGAGCTCCATTCTTGGTTGTTCGAAGCCATGGTGCCGCTGCCCACAGACTGGACCGCCGGAAAATGGATAGGAAAGCCGACGGAAGCGACATAGTCTGGAGGGAGAATAGCATATCCGATGGGCTCATAAGACCAGTTCGGCATCGCGCGCGACCAATTGTAAAGTACCACGATGGGAAGACGAGGCGACGGAAATGACCCGAACGGACTGACAGGCGTGAAAGACGGTGGACAAAGCGCGGAGGGTCGCCAAAGGAAGAACGGAGACTAAGGAAGGCCCCAATGAATTTCAGAGGAAAAGAAGCCAATGGACCATCTTGGCAACGCCACGCGAGCAATGCGCTGGCGATGCACCTATGGCCAGCGCCCACGGCGCGCGGGAATTTCAATCCTTACGCCAAATAATTGCCACTCCGGCGCCAGTGTTCAGCTCACGTATCCCCGCATCCCCGCAGGCGATGACGACGCGACGTCCTGTCGCACCCAATGGTACCGGGAGCAACGAAGTGCTCGCGTCCCCTTGGTCAATCACGAGGCCATCTGGACTTCGTGGCGGCCGAATATTAAGGAGGGAGATATGTGAAGGGGCAACGATAAAGGTTGAGCCATGTTAGCCGCCGGGGCCTGAGGTATCTTACAGGCGACACGTGGACGGGCTGGCCTCAGCTTTGCCCATTTAGATTATTGTTTTGTTTTAATTAGTGTAATATATTAGCATTACATTTCCAGGGTGATTCCAGCGCCTCTCCATTCTTGTTTACTTGGCTCGACTGACGCTTTTTCCTTAGAGTATGGTAGGCACCAATAGGATATTAAATAACCCCCTTTGGTATATTCGTTCCACCCTTTGGTCTTCAAGCCATCGTTTCCGTAGCTTGAACCTGTACGACTACGCAGTTAACGCCAGCCCATTGCAGCAAGTACTCTGGGAGTGCTGCCGTCAAGGATTCGAACCTTGACCCGCTCTACCACGCTACCACCGGTTGAAACTAGTACGCTGACCTACCAGTCATTGCGTTACAGAGGCCCTCATTTTGAACTTTTGCTTCAAATCTTACCATCTACATGTAGTGCCCAACCTTTTACAAAACAAGAAAAGGGAAACCAAAGCATTTGTCCTATAACGTCTTCCCTTGATCTCGTTCCGAGCTTCAGGCCACGGCAGGAGGCCAATGATCTTGTATATATCTGCTTCGACGAATCGAAATCGTTTCAAGCACTCTGTATCTTCTAGCACTTCCAAATAGAACCGGAAGGAAGGTACAGTCAACAGCCGTTTTATCTGGAGAGCTTCATCGATTGCCTCGTATCGAACCATTTCTATGAAAAAGGATGTAATTTCATTAGATACGTCAGCTCGGTAACATCTCGCTATGTAAAGCAGTGGCATGCAGGCTCGACACCTTATCTTCGCAATACCTTCGTCTCTGATGCGCATCATGCCGTGCTACAAATACTAGGCATCTGTCTTCACCACCATGGATGCTACCCTCAATAATACTACCGAACTAAGTGCCAAACAATTTTTTTCGTACGATTTCCACAACTCTTTTCATTCCTACCGAAAATAATTACCGAACTGTGTTTGTAAAAGCCCTCTATTATCTTCAGGGAAATATTGAAATTTAGGATTAATTTAATAGCACTGGTGTACCGTACACTGGTACTGTGACACAACCAAATATATAATTCCTTTATTTTGGAATAATTATCTTGTGGCACACCACAGTATACAAATTACAGTACAGTAGCTTTATTGCCTCCTGGAACAATGGAGGGGGTTTAGGCCTGGATGAGGAAGGCGGAGGTCAACCAACCACCAACTAACCTCCATCGTGATGTTCACTACGAGTTATAGTGTCTACACGCCCGGCGGATTGGCCTGACATGAGACCAGCTTGGCCTCATATTAGGCCGGTTCTATTTTCCAAAAAAATAATTAAAAATCGCTGGTTTCCATACTGCAGCGGCGTATTCTATTTTCTATGTAAAGAACTAATTTTCTAACCATGTTCCTCCTGCTTTAAATTACATTCTTCAGACGGTTGTCTTCAGCAACAGCAGCTCAGTGGTTTCACGACCGCTCGGAGACTGATAAATGTAGAGCAACACGTGCGCGTATAACCTGTTGGGGCACCATTCATATGGCATCCGACATATCAGGAACCACGTCACGTCATTTATGAGTAATATTATTGTTTAGTCATTTAGACACCTTAGAAGGTAAGTTATTTAAATCTCTACAGTAGAACCGTAGTAGACGGATGGGCGTGCAAGGCTGGAGCTACACACATGATACGTGTATGGACCAGAGTTTGTTTGCACTACTAAGTCTACACGTGTAGTTCGCTGTCTAGAATAGACTTGAGCGATGGCTTACCGCCATTGCTACCACCAAGTAAATGGTAACCGAGTGCTTGGCTTTAGATGATGTCGCCTACTCGAGTCTCCGTCTCTTCACAGGAGGAACCGCGACCGGTTTGGCTAATCTATCCCCTTGGGAAGCTCAGGCGTCACTTTACCATTGTTGTTGGTGTGTTTCTTTCTTTTTTTGGGTTTCCTGTGTTTAAGAAAGTACACCGCTCCTGTATAGGGTTGTTTTTAGCCGTCTTTGTTTCGCTTATCCAGTGTGGACCCCCCATTTTTTTGTTCTGTACGCTTGGTTGTGCGTCCTATTTCGCCATACGTTTTCGTCCTACACTTTGCCGTTGTCCACGTAATATCCTTGTCATTGGATTCCTCTTTGATTCTTCCCATTTTCCTGGGTTCATCACCTTCGTAGGTATTTCCTGAACCATTGTGGTCTTACACCCCCACATTTGTGGCGAGAAGGCTCATTCGCTGAGTTACCCCTCTTCGGGAGAGCGGGACTCAAACACCCGAGAGGTATTTCTCCATTTGAAATTGCTCGACATCTGTTCTCCCGACTTAGAAGGCAAGAACCGGACAGGCATTGAAGGTTTGAAGATCGGATCCCGTTTGTTACAGGTATTCATTGCTACTTTGCTATCGCTTTTCGAGGCTTTCGACTTGGTTTAATTGGTATTCCGAAGTGGTCGTTGCAATGTTTACATTATGTCACAGCATGCCCCCACGTCGAGGAAGGGCTCCGCACGAGCGGAAAGGAGTACAGCACGTGCTGAACAACGCTCGCGGATGTCCGCCCCGGAGGAATTAATTGCTGATCGAACTGATATTGAAGCTCTTGAAGCGCCCTCAGCCGCTTCTGAACCTCAATTGGTCGCCCCTGCCGTACCACAACCAATGATTGAAACAACGTCAACGGTAAATCAAATCATTGTGTCGACTCAGTACCAAAACTTGGACTCGCGTTTGCACATTGCAAATATCGTTCATATTTTTCTGTTACAAGAGGTTACCGAACTCCGTCGTATGGTGGATGACGCCCATGTTTGGGATGTTTCAGGAGAAATTCGAGTCCTTCGAAGAGAAGTTAACTACATTTTGGAATGTCTGAGTGTACCAGGAACTTTTAAAATGGAATACGCAGACCACGTTGATGACGTCCGCGCCAACACACAACGACTTCAAAGTCGTTTGGACACGCTTGAAGCGGTAATCCGATTGGATCAAGAAGTTGCCGCCTTGGCGAATGAAATTTCTATTTCAGTTCATTCGATTGAATTCGAGAAGAAACGAACTCGTGGTTATTCCATAAAAGAGGTACATTACAGTTCGGGTTCATCTAGTTCAGATTCTTACCGCCACTCGGAGGAATCATCCTCTGACTCCTCAGAAGAAGATAGTCACCACCGAAATTCTCGGATGACACGTTCGAAGTCTACTCGCACTACTCAAGGAGTTATTCGCTCCCGCGAGAAGGGTCGCCGTCACCTTGGATTGAAGGAGCTGAGGTCGACGAATCCGTGGTACTGGAAGCTACTTTTGTACCATTACTATCGGCTGGACGATTGCTTGTCCAGTCGCACACCCCAGGGCACCGGAAAAGTCCAGGACTATATCAAAAGGATGGGTCTTACACTGCGTTCGCAGGGATTCAATGGTGAATATCCTATTCTAATACTTTACTTCCTTGCAAGATTCCTTCAGGAAGCTGACATCCTCCAAATGAACTAGGGGCGAAGTTACACTGTCCTACCGCATTTCCTTAAAGGAATGGCTGAAGATCAGTATACTTCAGTTCGAGAATCCTCGAGAGCCTCGGAAGGAGGAGTTACCTGTTGGTCTGAAGCCGTTCAATACATTTTGAGGTCATACGTCACTGTTACTGCGATTCAGAATGCAATCCTCGCTCTCTGCGATGCGAAACAGAAGCCTGGTGAAACGTAAACGGTCTATTCAATTTGTTTGAATAAGGCGTTTCACCGATGTGGTAACGTGTATTCCGCGTCCGAGCGGTGTACAATGTTTGTTGATGGACTCGATTCTGCCATAAGAGCCCTTGTTGCGCGACGCCGTGAAGAAAAACGGAGGATTTCCTACTTGGAACTGGAACAGTATGTCCTAGGTGAGGGAGATTCACTCCGTGCCCGACAACTTACTGGACGTCGTCCGTCCAAGGTACTTCACGCCGAAGTGTCTTCACCGTTTCTTTCACTCTTAAACAGAGAACCAGTTATAACGGACCACGAGAACGTCCACTTCATTGGGAATGATAATTATTCGATGGCAACTACGGACTTGCCGTCTACTTCTGTTGAAACCTCTGAAGGCGATCCAGCCTTCAATGGTGGCACAAGAGTCACTGCAGCTCAACTCGCTCAGGCGACAAACGCAATGCGGAGAACCCGTCCCGGATGGAGGGACAAACTACCACACCCACTGACGGACGTGAATGTTCGCCCGCCGTTTAATGTGTTGAGTGCACGTATTTGTCATCTCTGTTATCGACTCGGTCATATTGCGCCACGTTGCACGTTGACCTTGAGTGAGATGCTGTCTGTTGTCACTCAGTACGAGTCTCTCGAGCCTGCCGATCAAGCTCGGGTTCCGAATTGGTCGTATCTTCGGGCCTCAGCTAATTTTGGTCTGTCGACAACGGTCATACGCCGTCCAATAATCTAAATTTCGAACGCTAGTCAGCAGACCCAGAATGTCGTACCCAACAATGGGAATCCGTCAGTTTTCCCAAATGGAGGTCAACCGCTCGTTTCGAAAGCTTCAAGCCCAAAAAACTAGACATGGGAGTCTCCCCTGATGGAGGGGCGTCTTCCAAGTTGAGGTTGAAGACGCCCGAGGTGTCACCGCCTCACTCTCCAGTCACCATCCTTACAAAGAATAGGGCTAGAACCGACTTTGCCTCGGAACACCTAGCTGTTTTACGTCGTCTGTGGATACGGTTTATGAATCCCCGTACTCTGGATAGAGTTCTTTTGATGGCCAAGCGTAACTACAAGGTGTATGCAGACCTTGGCCTATCACACCAGTTCATGGTTAGACAGCTATCTGTTTTGGATACAGGAGCCGCGCCAAACTTGATTAATTTTGATATTATACCGTCGACACCTCGGAATAATATTTTCTAAGGTCCAGGAATGAATATCGCCAATGCGAATAATAATCAGCTCCATACGATTGGAAAAACATCTCTCGCAGGGCGATTGGGTACCTATTTGGTGCAGTTAGACTTTATAGTCTGCGACTCCCTCGCTGCACCCGTGATACTGGGTTGCGATTTTTGTGATCGATTTGTCAAAGCAGTTCGTCCCAGAACGAGAACCATTGTGATGGATGACAGAATCTCGATTCCTATCGTAAGAAAACAGCTGAAGCGGGCAACACAAAAGAAAGTTCCATTACCGGTTTCCCAAGAATCTCCTGACAAGAACCCACGTTCAACGCGTCTCAAGGTTGCCAAATCGATTACGATGCCCCCAGAGTCACAAGTTTGGGTTACAGTGACATCCTAACAACATGGGTTACATATTTTGCAAACCTTGGCCTCCTTTTTTACCAAGCATTAACTCGCTGTGGCGAATGGTCTGGTTCTAATCGTACCAGATACTGCTTTTAAGGTTCTCGTGGCCAACTTCGGTAAAACCTATCAATGGTTATCGAAGAATCAAACAATGGGCTCAGTACTCCCACAACCGACCGCTCTCGTTTCGACGAAGATACAGGTTACCGATGTTCTCGGAGTCCTCGAACCTAAGGAGGGGGAGGTGAATGATGATGTTGACACTACACGTGTAGAGCTAGAGTTCCAATATTCGGATACAGGACCGACACAACCAAGAGGGTCGGAACAGAAGGCTTTTCTGGCTGGTACAGATGATTTGGATGCTATGAAGGAGTTGGAAAATTTAGATCTGGAGTACGTCCCAGAAGCTCATCGCGAGAAGTTAAGAGAAATGTTGAAGGAATTTACCTCAATGTAGGATGGTACCCTTGGAACAATAGGATTCACGGAACACCATATTGACTTTTGCTTCCAAATACTCGGCCGATCGCTCATCACCCTTACAGGTCTGGACCGAAGGCTCGGCAAGAAGAGCAGACTCAGGTTGAGAAGATGTTACGCGCAGGCGTCAGAGAACCACCTCAATCGCCTTGGCCGCCACCTGTTGTATTAGCTCCAAAAGCGGATGGATCGTGGCGATTTTGTATTGATTATCGACGCTTGAATGCAGTTACAGTGAAAGAGGAATGCCCGATCCCTCTGATGGATGAATATTTCGATTCGCTTGGAGACGCGACTGTGTTCACCGCCCTTTCTGAGAATTGAGGTTATTGGCAAGTTCCTGTTCGAAAGGAGGACCGTAATAAAACGGCTGTTGTCTGCCACCAAGGCTTGTATCGGTTTAGCCTAATTCCGTTTTGCTTAACGAATTCCCCTGCAACGTTTCAACTTGCCATAGATATTCTATTAGCCCGCTTTAAGTGGAAAACCACTTTGGTATATTTGGACGATATCATCGTATTCTCCGACAACATGGACGAGCATCACTCCCATGTTAAGGATGTTATGAGGACACTGCGCGATGCAGGAATCATATTGAAGCTGAAGAAGTGTAAGTTCTTTACCGATTCGGTCAAATACCTTGGGCATATAATCCGACCCGGACGGCTATCAATCGATTAAGTACGAGTCAAATCCTTGAAACAAGCGAAATATCCGACGAATCGAAGGGAACTCCGATCATTTATTGGCTTTTGTAATGTGTATCGCAGGTTCGTTCCGAACTTCGCTGATGTTGCGACTTCTCTAAATGACCACCTTCTGCAAGGAAGACCAGTTGAACTGGAACCATTCGGAGACGCACAAGCGTCTGCTTCCAATTCCCTTGTAAAAGCTGTGACGTCTCCGCCAATAGTAGCGCTTCCAACCTTGGGCTTCAGTTTGAAGTTGATTTGGATGGGAGCAAAGACCAAGTTGTTTGTGGGCTATTTCAGACCTCTGCAGAAGGTGAACGACATCCAATAGGATACTGGTCCCGCAGGCTGAACGTTCATGAACCTAATTACTCGGTCTCAGAGAAAGAATGTCTCGCGGTCGTTTGGCCACTAGCGACGCTCCGACCATATCTTATGGGTAACCATTTCAAGGTACACACTAACCATTCAGCTTTCAGTTGGCTAATGGAAATAACCGAACCACCGGGACGCCTCATGAGTTGGCGCCTCCGATTGGCGGAGTTTGACTTCGATATTCTTTACAAGAAAGGTACTCTGATCACGCAAGCAGATGCGTTATCCCGCTTGGGAACCTCTGCAGAGACAGAACCTATCGACGATCTAGAGATTCCCTGCTTTGCAGTAGGAGAATCTGATGGAAGCGCCGAAATAACATCGGATGACGTGTATGACGATATACTGGATGCCGAACCTTCGGAGTCCCTGACGGGTTGATTCGTACCACTAACTCCTGAAGAGATTATCGGAGGAAAACAAATGGATCCATTTTGTACACAGATCCGTTCTCGCCTCAATCGAAGAGCAACAATCCCCTTTGGGGCAGATGACCAGGGATATCTGGCTCGAAATGTCGAATGTAACCCCCAACTTGTGGTTCCCCATTCCTTATAGCAAAGGGTACCCCATCTTTCATACTACTCGAAGTTGAGTTCCCATCCTGGAGGAAGAAAATTGTACTTGACCCTTACAAGGGAGTTTTACTGGCCTGCTATGGCTTATGACTGTTATGCAATACGCCGTTCTTGTAAGGAGTCCGCGAAAAATGACGTGAAGTTACGTAAACACTGGATGAAGTTGAAGCTATTTCCTGCACGGGCGCCCTTGGAATTCGTGGCTATCAGCCTCCTAGGTGAACTAATCAGGACTCCTCGAGGAAATAGATATCTGTTGGTGATGACAAACCGCTTTTCAAAGCTCTTCACGACAGCGTCACTTAGAGGGATTACAGCTTATACGGTGGCACAGGTCTTTGTAACTCACTGGGTCTTCGTCTACGGTCCACCCGTACATCTGATCTCAGATAATGGCTCACAGTCTACGTCAAAGTTCTTTCAAGACGTGTGTCTAATACTCGAAATAAGGAACCTGTTTACTACAACCTACCATCCTCAAACAAATGATCAAGTACAACCGGTTAACCGTACATTGCTGATCGCGTTACGATCCCATGTCGCGTTTCACCCCAAGCAATGGGTTTTGTACACCGACGCGGTATCGTACGCGTATTACACCTAGGTGCATCGGGTTACCTAACGTTCACCATTTGAGTTGGTATTATCACGCACCCAACCACCAGTGGCTATTCCGGCTCAACCGACGCTCTCCGCGTTCCCCTCACCGAAGTTATATCGGAAATTCTGGAAGAAATGGTTAAAAACAATGCTGCCGATTGACCAGAAAGCAATGGACAAGGCCCAAGCCGTTTATAAGCGTAATTTCGATGATCGAATCTGCAAGCCTTTACCCCAGATAGTGGTTAACGATTTCGTGTTCGTAAGTAAGGAACAATACAATCCTGAAAAGGATAGACGACACAAGCTCTCACCGATTGCTGACGGACCTTACCGAGTCATCTCAATCGATGAGACCACAGTGGTATTAAAAGTTGACAAACAGCCCGAACGATTTTCTCTTGATAGAGTGACCAGAGCCTCACCGTTAACAACGGATGTCGTACTAAAACCTACTGCCTTCTCCGGTAGTGGCAAATCCTTAACGGACAGTTCGCCTTCGCGACCAGAGATTCTCCCGCACATAACCCGCGGCTTTTCTGATTTACCAAAGCGTTCGGAAACTGTTATTACAGGCACTTCTACATCAACGAAAAGAACTCGGATAACTCCGACAATTATCACTAGGCTGACCCCACCTAATCAGGTAATCATGACTCCCGGAACCCGCCTAAGGAGGGAGAGGCTACAGAAGAAGGTGCTACAAATAGTTGTCCGGCGATTCCAAGGATTCCCACTGATGGAGATACAATTATTCTCAAGTTGGCAATGACTGACCACTCCATAGATAGAAAACCTGCACCTGAACGGAAACGCAGAAGCGTAGAAGGGAAGGAGATCGCCATTGCGAAGAAGGATGGAGGAAATTCATGAATCGAACCAGGTTGGTACTGCTGCAGAAGAGAAATCACATGTACTGTACAGCACAACGCTGGGAAACAACGTCGCACTGCACAGTACCACGTCGAGACGTTATGCCACACATGAGTAAGCTGCAAACCGTCATCAAACGGGTCTCTGACTTGACAGTGCAGAAAAGATACCCTGGATGGTACGGTTCTTTACAACCTCGCTGATACACAGTGCCGTGGCACAACGCATGTTTATGCCAAGCAAATGAGAGTCGCTATGATCCTCTGGGTGTTCCGACGCCCTGCACAGGGAGTGTGAAGCACGAGATTCCCCGCCATGACGGATTTGTCAATCGCCAACCGCATTCCGCTGTTTTGTGGAAGACACCGCTCATTGGTTTGAAGTCCAATCCCCGCGGACCAATTCTCAATTAACTCGAATTTACGAGAGCTTCACGAAGAACCAGGAGGTGATTAACTTGGTCGCTTATAGCGAAAGTTACAATTACGCTGTCAGGACGGTTCTCGACGAAGTCGCGAGTGATCCGAACAGGATCCGAAGTTGGAATACCTCACTTGAGGCTCGCTCCTAAACTCTTTTAAGTACTACAAAGGATTCCTAGACCGGAATACGTCATGAGGACGGAAAAACCCAAGGTATACCCACATGAGTTTGTGGTGGATCACTCCAACTAGAGACTACCTTTATCAAATCCGATTGTTTGGATATAATCCTGCCGAAGATACTTGAGAACCTGTTGCACACTTACCGATGTCCAAAAGAATATCTTATCAACGAAGAACCGGTACACCGTTACCTCCAAACTTGGATTGTGCCCAAGTTGGTTAAACCGAAACGATAATGAAGTCGAAGAAGTCGGAGAAGTCGAAGAAGTCGAGAATTTGTAGAACTCGAGATGCCGAAGAAGTCGAAAAGCACAGAAGTTATTTTGATAAGATGATTTTTACAACTTCTCAAGTCACCTATCCACTAGATGGAGGTGATTCTATCTCCCTTTGGGACAACAACGTCCCAGTCAAAGGACCAGCCCCACCACTTTGGGGGGCACCATAATTTGGTTGATAGTTCTGCGCCGCAAGGGCTAGGAGCTCTCTCACACCAACTAGTTTGGGAGGGACTTCCACACCAATGGATTGGAGATGAAGGCGCATCGCCGCAACTTGCGAATCAACCGGACTCGGTGCGTGCGTCGTAACTCTTCAACCTGCCGGAGCATCCGTATCGCCACTCGGACCGGATACTCCCATAGGAATAATCCCTCCAGAGGCGATAACATCCTGGTTATCCACGTTTGGATCATCGGAATCAATGGTAACCGGAGCGGTGTCAGAGTATACAAATCCAGTTGGATATCCTACTGGGATGTCCCGAGTCAGTTGGCGCAACGTCCCCGCATGGGCAGCGGTCGTAACCACACCATCCCATGGGTCGTAGTACACAAAGTCACTAGCACCTGGATGCCGGCGTCCCGGAGACCAATCATACGGAGAGGCTTGTCCGCGAGCGCGGTTCGAAGGAAGGACAGCATTCCAATCGACATTGTCGATGACTCTCAGTAAGTAATGAGTTTCACGGTAGTTCTCCTCAGAGCCCAATGCTGGGTAGAGATTAAGTATTCGAATTGTTGGCCGAAGAGCCATTGGAAAATACCACAATCGGATCTGATCATAGGCCTCCCAAAGGAGGAATGCCGCAACGCGGATTGCCCATTCGGGCAGGACCAAGTTCCAGAATCCCGAGTGCTCATCGGCTAACAATCTTGAACCTATGTAGGTAAGACACGGAGGAAGTTCTGCGTAACACCCACGGGGTACTTCGACCTGATTCCGCCATCTGGGAAAGGGTACGTGCTTCCCTCGAAGAAAACGCGGATGGAGGCGTTCAACCTCAACATTCGGATACGGTACGAAACACCCGAATTGGGAACGAGCTTTTCGCTCGAAGCGGATCATCTGACAAAAGGATCTCTGAGATTGTCTCGATACATATCGAAATTCCGCCCGGAGAATCGGTCTGCTCCAACACGTCATGTGTTAGAAAAGCTTGTGACCACCAGGACCATTGTAATCAGTTTCCGGATAGGCAGCTAGGTTATCCCCGTTAGATATTTCACAGCGAGTTCGGTAGAAGGGAACATCAAAGTTGTACTCCAACGGTACGGGAGAGTCACCGAAGGTACGGTTGAGTCGCTGATAGGCCAGACGCGCCATAGCGGACCTCGCATCATCGAGACTTTCGTTTCCCATGCGTAGCAGCGTACTAGGGTCAACCACGATGCGGGTCCTCCAATCGAAGGAACGGACAATTTGACCCGGAAGATCACCCGGAAGGTACTCATCCTCCACATAGGAGCCGATCAACTGATTGTTGAGAACCATAGTGGGATGGAACCAGGGGGCTCTGGAAAAGAGGAAATTGTCCTGGAAAGGATATCGCACCATCAGCGATTCGCGCGATATACAACCGGATTCATTCGCTGAGACGAGCATCGCTTGAGGCAAATTCCACACGAAAACGTCGACGAGGTTGTTCATGCAAGGTTGCCAAGTCCCCTGAGGAAGCAGAGCTGATAGGAAACCACTGTGGTATTGTGATCCCGCAGAGCTCGGCGCACCGGTAGGAATTTGATTATTGTTGTCCGAAAAAGGAATCATTCCGTTTGGAAAAGATTTATCAAGCTGCGATTTAGTGTGGTTTTCCACTGAAGACTGTAGATGTCTCGGTGCAGTGGGTATCCACAGAAATAACCGCGAAGAGCGGGTGTCGCCTTGCGAGCGACGGTTCTTAGATAAGAAGAGAGTGTTCGAAAAGCAGCCAGTTGTGCCTGAACAATGGGGATAATAAGTGTAATCACGAGGCGGCTGTCTAAATACGGCGGTACGTAATGCACACGAGATCGGCTCGACAACCCTTGTGACAACACAAACAACCAGGTAACAGTAGAGAAAACAACAAAGAAACTACACACATACACACAAAAAGCTATAGAAAAAGGGCGGTAAATGCGCAACAGTAGAGGGTATCCTCGGAACAAGAGCTATAGCTCAGAACGGTTAAGAACTGATACTATAGGTGCCCCTTTGTGGTCAACCACTTTAGGATTTCTCGGACTCATCAAGATGGTGGTTAGGTTGGTTGGTTGGCCTTCTGCCGTCCTCACCTGGGCCTTGCACCCTTTAATGTACCAAGAGGCAAAGAAAGTACTGTACAGTAATGCATATACGTGGCGTGCCACTACACAATTATCTTAATAATACCAAATAAAATATTTGGTGATGGCACCTTACAGTGTACACTAAATACAGTACATTCTAATTAAATCTCCCCTGTCCAAACCTTTCCATGGAGTAGTTCTTCTCATAACTTCTCGTAATCGAGTATAGACCAAGCAATAGCTTATAAATGCCGTATCGTGACGTCGTAGTATTTCGAACGGTCGAACTCAGGGGCATCCAGAATGCTACATTTAACAGACGATGAGGTATTGGGATTACTCGGGCTGAGTGAGTCAGACGAGAGGCTTTTACGAGGAACCGGAACATCCTTGACATCCATGATGGAAGCAATGCCTTTTACGTTGTTCGTACGTCGCTTCGGATTGCCATAATTCCCCCGTACTCCAACTTTAAAGAGGGAGAGATGTAGAGCAACGCCTGCGCCTATAAACGATCGGGGCACCATTCATATGGCACCCGACATATCAGGGACCACGCCACGTCATTTATGAGTAATATTAGTGTTTAGTGTTTCAGACACCTTAGAAGATACGTTATTTAAGTCATTACAGTAGAACCGTAGTAGATTGATGGACGTGCAAGGCTGGGGTTACAAACATGATACGTGTATGGACCAGAGTTGGTTTGCACTACTATAGTCTACACGTGTAGTTCGCTGTCTAGAAAAGATTTGAGAGATAGCTTACCGCTATCGCTACCACCAAGTAAATGGTAACCGAGTGCTTGGCTCTAAATTATGTCGCCTACTCGAGTCTCCGTCTCTGAACGGGAGGAACCGCGACTGGTTTAGCTAATCTATCCCCTTGGGAAGCTCAGGCGTCACTGTACCATTGTTAGTGGTGTGTTTCTTTCTTTTGTTGGTTTTCCTGTGTTTAAGAAAGTACACCGCCCCTGTATAGGGTTGTTTTTACCTGTCATTGTTTCGCTTATCCAGTGTGGAACCCCCATTTTTTTGTTCTATACGCTTGGTCGTGCGTCGTATTTCGCCCTACGTTTTCGTCCTACACTTTGCCGTTGTCCACGTAATATCCTTGTAATTGGATCCCTCTTTGATTCTTCCCATTTTCCTGGGTTCATCACCTTCGTAGGAATTGCCTAAACCACCGTGGTCTCACACCCAGACATCGGTCGCACGAAGGCTCGTTCGCTGAGTTACCCCTCTTTGGGAGAGCGGGACACGAACACCCCCAAAAAAGTTCCCCATTTGGAATTGCTGTACACCATTTTGAATATCTGTTGCTCTCAAACAGTATTGAGAGCCAAAGAACTGGATGTATCAGGTTTATACAGTTTTGAAATTAATATGAAATAAAGTAATATTAGCGCTTTGTTTATTTGTAAAAAGAGCGTTATGTTTAGAAGTGGCGCGGTTTCGAACACTTCGTTTTTTCTCATTTAAATGAAAATATAAATGTAAAAAGATCTATAAAAAGTCTAAACGACCCACAACTATGGGCTCAAGAAGGTCGTTTTCCAATAATAACCTTTTTCGAGAATTAGCTTTTTCGGGACGGTACTGAACGATCCAAGGACTCAAAATTATTTACGAGGAGGCTTTGGTTCAAATTCGTGCTATACTAGGCGGCGCCTGCAGGGCCTGGGGCTGGCTACGTGTGACAACACAATTCACTGAATCTATCGATATCTTTCCTGAAATGGATACAGTTGTTCTCTCATGCGTTTAAAAATCTACATAATTTGACTGCGCATGAAACGAGACCTAAAAGATTTGGCTTTTCAGAATCTCCTCTTGAGAGCCCTCTCGAAAGTTTTGCAAATCTCTTTGTTACAGGTAAAGGGAATTAGATGATCTCTACCATAGTTTCTATTCGATATTTTTGAACAATACGTGTTTGTCTTTAATTAGGTAGCTATAGACTCATAACGGTGACAATACCATACAAGTGACAACTCTACAAGAACTGATCCCCTATTCAGTATTTATCTGTTCAGAAAGGGTACTAAATCTTCAACATGAAATTATTGCAAGAAAAAGACTCCACAGATGACAAAAACGTTGCATATCTCATCGCCACAGGTATATTTCGTAGAATACAAAAAGCGACAAAATTTATTTTTTTTCCGGAACCTTGCACGACGTGGGACCCTTTTCAGTGAAACGACGGTGAATTTCTTCATAGAATGTCTTTGACGTCTGTTTTGCGCCGATGATTGGATCTTTAGAAATACAAAACCACGCCTTTGCTAAGGTTTCGTTCTCCGCACTTTTACAGCTCTAACCGCGTCCCATTGTAATATTGTCCGGAGAAGTGGCAACAGTGGAAGTTAAATATGGAGATGGGCATCCCCAGGTTTGCGGGAATAGATGAGCTCAATAGTGCGCTTGTCTATAGCTTTAGTCTATAGGGTGTACTGTTTCGGTGTTGGCGCCAATTTCCAGCCAATGGCGTGGCTGTGTATGGCAATTCTATTGAATAGAATAGGAGCTAATCTAGGCCTATTGATGGGTTCAGTACGACAGAAGCGCTTCTTACTATTTGGACCCAATTAGTAACGGATACGAATAGATTTTTCCGGTAGAGATGTGTTTCGTCCGTATTCTAAAAAATTATCAAATAGCCTGTCCGGTAGAGATGCTCTTATGGCAGCGTTTCGACTCTAAATTCGACTTTTAAACTTCTGTATCACCTGAAAGTTGGCCAGATGGCCACAGCAGTTTTATTGGTTCGACAGGGTGCGCGGCAAGATGTGTACTTTTGTTTTATTTGGCCGCGTTGGTTGATGTCAATGAGTGTGAGTTGGTTTTTCTGGAAGATTTTCAGAGTGCTAGGGAATCGTACTTACTCTCTTTGTACGAAGCAATTGTGAGAGAAGTAATTGATTTAAAAGAATTTTTTGATTTCCCTGCGTCGTCGCCGAAGGTTTTGTTTGAATTGTTTCACACTCAAGTGCATGAGACTTTCAAAAATCAAGGCTGAAAAGATCCCAACGATGCACTGGTTTACTGGAAAGAATTAAACAGTACTGCTGGATTTGCAACTCCAGAACCATTCAATATGGTCGCTAGTGCGTTTCTCCCCGGCGCAAACGTCGTCTGCTGCTGCAGAACGCCTTTTTAGCGATCTTGGACGTCTTGAAGGCTCTCAATACCAGTTTTTGCTTTCCAGCACAACCGAAATGTGTGAGCTGATCCGTGTGTACGTGACTAACATGGACTCTATAAAGTGCTAACTAATGAAGGTCAAAGAGGCTGAATTAGTTAGTCAGATATACGCCCCTGGGAAAGGGTACCATCTGAAAGCGAGTTTTTCCTACTATGCAGCAGAAAAGTCAGACCACACTCATGCAATACCGGCATTCAGCTCCATCTGCATACCGATACCGAGACTCGTCGCTTCTGACTGGATTCTTTCTTCATTTCCATTTCTTATCTCTACACACCCGTCGCGAAGCACAGCAAGGTCATAAAAAAAAGACTTCTCCGAATGAAAAACATCCTTGCAATAAATGAAATCGTGGGAGTCCGCCTTTTCCCAGATGTTCACTGCCACATCCCTCTTAGCGTAACAACGACAAATCGCAGTACGAAGAGATTGAATAATGCCGAGGTTTATGCGCAAGTATGAACATACTATCACAAAAACCGCAAGAGTGAACCCGCCCCCAAGCTTGCCTGCCAGTGATGGAGCTAAAACCACCGTCAAAGTAGAGGCGACAACAAAAACAAATATTGCAACATTGAGAAGAAAAAATATATCCAAGGCAAATCCAGGCACCCAGTACCATTGCATGATCCCGAAGTTCAGGGATGGATGCGGGGACGGAAATGGTTGAAACTTTCTTCCATAGCGAAGTGGAACGTCTTCAGGATTGAGTATTTTGCCTTCGTTGCCTGATCTCTGTTGCGCGCTTGTGAAATGCGTCGGTACGCTAGGGATTCCGTGCGGATAGGCGGACATTGCGCAGTGGATGAGGCGAATAATAAAGGTTGTGTATGTATCTGTAAACAAGAGTCCAACGCACTTGAGAGATGGAAAACAAAAAATGCCGTGCTTATGTAGTGTCCAAGGTAAATGGTGTGATGGAAAAGAGGCTCCTCGCGATCCTCTCTGTCTTAAAGCAAACGAATACTTGGCGCTAATTTGAAGTGCCAAAGAGCACCATCTACAAGAAGATAAAGTCGTGTATTATCCCTCACAAGTCAGTTCCCACACTGGCACAAATATTGCACGAAAAATTTGTTTGCGCAAGTCCTCTCCGTTGTAAGATATACCCTTCGTACTTTTAGTACCCTTCGTAGCCGAAGGCTGTTTTTCTGGTCACAGATTCCTCAAAGTTGAAGAGATATAAGCGTTCTATCGCCATGCATGAAGTGAACGGTCGTTGTTGCTTCCAAGTCTAGTCGTTTTTCTGCATAATAATTTTGCCTACTCAACAATGAACTAGTCCTGTCGTGAGATTTCGTCAAACGCATACTCTCGTACTTTCTACAGCTTGCGGTTCACACTGTTCTGGTTTTTTCAAGAACCATGTGACATTGACAGTTTTTTCCCTTACCCTGCCACATTGTATGAGTTGACTTAATATACCCCTGGCTTCCACTTCTCCCAGCCTTACCTTCAGATTTGGGGTTGTCATAAGTTACTGCGCACCAATCTTTTCCATTGCAGACCTATAATCACAACTTGCCTTAGATTATTGGCACTTCGCACAGTAACAACCTTTACATCATTTCCTGAACCAAGGAAGTACTGAACTAGGTCACTGTCCAGTAGATATGGATCAACCACAACAAAAAGCACAATCATGTTTCAAGCCCGGCTAGCTCTATAATACTGCGATAAAACGATATCCAGTTCTTATAGGGCGAAATACTTTTTTCCTCTCAGAGTTAGGCAATTTGCATTAAATCACAAAAAGCCACAAGCTCGGTGGCTATTTGGACAATGAAGGTTACAGGTGGAAATATGTCCACAATAAGAGGCGCACGTGACGATTTATGGGTTTGGTTGAGCCAACTAAACAAATGAAATACTTTTGTTCATGGATTTTTAATGTTGTGCAGTATAAATGTTCAGTTTTAGAGCAGTTCCTACATACAATCCACTAACAAATACAGCAACAAAAAGCGATACCACGGAAAAGATCCTTTCAGAAATCAACTATAGCCGCCTGACCTTTTGAACAGAGCTTGAGATGAATATATCTGTTTCCACGCCAGAGAAAACAAATCCTTGATTTCATGTATGACCTTGCAGATAATCGCAATACAACCGATTGTAACAAGCCTGAAAGGAAGGACGGCTGTTTAAAACAAAAATGCCTTTTTTTCTCTTTTGGCGTTTTATACAACATAAGAAACCCTTCGTTTCAGTGAAGTGCAGTAGCATCATCTTCAGGCTTGGAAAGACTTCTTATCCTTGTGCATTCATCAAACGTTTCGAGAAGCATATGCACAACACAGAATGAAATATAACGATATTGTCGTGCCACGTATACCAAATGCACCTAGCTGTAAAATGGTTGCAGTTGTAGAGAAGCATCAGGGTTGTTGTCCATTGTTGTCCATTGTTGTCCATAGATGTCCTTTGCTAGACGAAGGTACGGTTGCTCTCTAGATAGGACACACTAGCTAGCTAGCTAGAGAGGCGTTTGGCGTTCATGAATGATGTAAAAACAACTGGTTGAATAACCTCCGAAGCGAAATTTGGCCATAGCCTGAGAGCCAAGCCGATGTCGTGGCATCACTCAAGACGAACGGAGGTACAACTTGGTTCCAACTTTCCGTTCAGGCAGGATATATTGAAATTCAATACGTTCATTGCGAAGGTTGGCCATCGTTCGCATTTTAAGATTTCTCTTAATGTCTCAGAGTACGTATCGTTCATGGAAAAAAATTAATGCATATAAATACGTGAAATCTTGGTGAAGATTTATGAATACTTCCATAGGTGGAGTCACAAGATCTTAAAAACCTGATGGTTGCAGCAATAACAAAAACAGCTTCTGCCATCTTGTGATATGTCGGACGTCGAAGTAGCACAAAAAAACCGAGCGGAGAGGTGTCGTTTACTGCCTAAATGTGAGTATGCCGAAGAAGAAAGAACGGCAGGGTGGGGCGAAGGAACGCTAACGCAGTTCTACACTGGCTCTGATTAGCGCAGGAGGAATTGTTGCAAACAACTATTTACGGCGGCCTCGTAATCCACCGTTTGAGTTACGACCAACCGCTTGTGAAACACTGCGACTCGCATTTGGCTTTCAGTCGTAGGACAACCACGCTAAGAGTTTGCGCTGCGCCAACAGCTGATAATCAGCTTGTGCGATTTTTGTTTACGAGCTTGGGGGAATGAGAGCACGCTGGGAGTGATACTGGTCGTCTCAGGTCAGTGCCTCGTATCCTTTGTAGATTTCTCATTTGTACTTGAGGGTGTATTGCAGTTGGTGTAATAAGGTCTTTCTCCAGGAACTGCGCCCAAAATCTAAAATTTGAGCTCTGCGGCCTCGCATTGCTCAGATTACGTTCTCTGAGCACCGTCAACCACCCACCGTCATTCCTGACTGCAACGAGCAGTCGCGCCGGACGCCGTCATCGCCATTCGCTCCGTCGCGATGCTTCCTTTGTTTCTACCGGATCGTTCGTCGCGGACACATTTCACGTGTCGTCTGTCCGCCACGACCGCCCCGCGTAACAGCCCATCCTCACAGTCAAACTATTCGCCTCCACATTCCCAACTCGCCTTCCAATTTCTTCGGAAACGCCGACCCTCCGACCCAGTTGACAAAGAAAAGCTAGAAAGCGAGAGCGAACCCGTTTCTTCTCAAGCAGCAGCTGTAGAATACGTCCGCACAAGCACGCGCCAGTTCTTTGTAAACCGCGGCTCTCGCCATCTGCGCGGTGGAGCCTTGTATCGAGATGGAGATACACTAACCGTGCGCGAGAAAGCAATATCAAAAACATGGCGAGGAAGATTTGTAGACCGTCTCAAACGACTTACATTTCCTGAGGGCTATCCTCAAAGCGTTGGCCCGGGTTTTGTTGAGTACACTAGATGGAGGTTGTCTGCATTTTTCTGGGGCGGTGCAATTGGCGTCTTTTCCACGCAAGGCTTGCTTCTGGCGGTGGGCGTTGGTAGACAGAGTGCCGCCCCCCTTGCAGCTGCATTGCAGTGGGTGATTCGCGATGGAATGGGACGTGCGGGACGTATGCTGTTCTCCCAGGTGGGAAATGGATTCGATGCGGAGACAAAACAATACAGATTAATGGCTGCCTTGGTGCTCAACCTTTCATGTGCGCTTGAGAGCGTCACCCCGGCAATTCCGCACCTGTTTCTACCACTTGCTTGTGTTGCAAATATGGCGAAGGGAGCCAGCACCGTCGCGGCCGCTAGCACGCGAAGTGCCATATATCGAAGTTTCATGCGCAGGGAGAACTTGGGTGACATCACTGCCAAGCAAGAAACGGTTGGCGTCGTCGGTGATCTGATGGGAACCGCAATGGGAATTTTGCTTTCACGCGCTACCGCAGGAAGTAGAAAACTTGCAACCGCCGCCTTTCTCTCCGTCTCAATCGCGCACATGTTTTCGGCGTACCGTGAGATCAAAGGAATTCAATTAGCAACTTTGAACAGGCAACGTGCACATATGTTGATCAAGTACTACCTGGAAGAAGGAAGAGTGCCTAATTTGAGGCTGGGCAATAGAAATGAACGCATCGTGAATAGACCTTGGCTCGATTCTTTGCATGCTCCCAACATCGATCTCGGGGCCCGGCTTCAAGAAAGCGCTCCCGACGCCGAGGCTTTCCAGTATTTGCTCAAACTATACAAAAACGAACGATACTTGTTCACTTATGAGAATGCACGAATGAAAATCGTTCTTCGCAATGATGCGAAGAGCTGCGATTGCCTGAAAGCTTTTCTTCAAGCGGATTATTTTTGGAATCGATACAAGAAAGAAGGAGTTCGAGAGAGTCGAAATCGTGAGTTGGTCGAAGAAGCTTACAAATTTGCAAACTCCAAGTTTGATTCATTTGTTCGTGAAGCACGTCTGAACGGATGGCTCACGGATTCGGTCTTACTGCGACCTATTGGTCGTCGTGCTTCATGGAATAACTCCCTACCATCTTTGCGACGGTGAAAACCGCGGTTGTTAAGCTAGTGCTCTGACTTGAATAGGATTTTAAATCACTAACCAGTTTTATGTTGTTGGGACTTTTCTAAAGAATCCGTCAGCGTTCCGAAATGCTATATGTAGGAACGACATTACAAATTGGCAAATGCCTTGAACAAGCAGGAATATTCCGACTCAGCGCTGCACTGTGGCTTCTCAGAGTAGGGTTGTGGCAAGAAGATATCTCAAAATGTCTCCGTAAAGTACCATTGACTCAATGGGTTCCTCGTGAGATAAACAACCGGTGGTGGTTGTGTTAGCACTCTCACGAGTACATTTCTGCGCGTCAGTCCGCGCGTACGGGCTACGAGATAAGAATTTGGCTTCGATCCTTTCTTCAATGGTAGCGCTTCAAGGCTACCGGAAGATGGCAAATGGAAATATTGCCGGGAGTAACAACCCCTCCCCACCATAAGTGAATTTTGGCTCTGCTTACCACGCATTTGCTAGAAATACAATTACTTCAACAAATGCAACAAATGCAAAGTATGTTTTGATGAAACCAAAGTCTTACTGAGCGCGGGTGTTCTAGTTACATGTTATGCAGATGGTTTATTCAAGTGTGGCGTGGAGATTGTTCATTGGTAGTTGCAAATAGGCCGTAAAAGGCTGCTCACTTCGGTCAAATATGTACAAGTTGCCTAACTCGGCAACAACGGTTGTCACACCGTACAGACTAGCCAAAATATACGGTAGGAAACTAACCGTGGTGGCCATGGCTTCGACGACCTCCCCTGCCGTGGTTATCTCCTCCGTTCACGCGCCTGTTGTTTCCTCCGTTCGGTCCTAAAAACCCTAGACTTTGCCTAGGTATCCATGAATCTTGCAGTGGTTTTCGTGGACGTCTCGATCCATCTGGATCAGAGGGTCCACTCCCAGGACGCCTGTTCATATTACTTTCATGATCTTCAGACATGTTTGGGCGACTGTTCCGATAAGCGTAACTCCTACTCCACAGTTGAGTGGGAGTGCCTCCATTCCCTCCATTCTTTCCTTTGTCGTCGTTGCGGCTGTGATGTGAAGAATCTCTCCCGGGACCAAAGCGCCTTCGATCGTCGTGAAAACTCGGCTTTCCGCCGTTCACATTGTGGGGACCATTCCTTGGGTACCCTCTTCCATGACTATACGACTGTGAACGTTTTGACTGAGAAAAGGTAGGCACAGAGCTGCGGGACCTATCATAGTCCATTGACTTGCTCCGGAAATTGGATCCTGCACCCCGATGATATCCGTTACCGATGCCGCTCACTCTTGGACTTAGACCAGTTGAGTTTCGCAGACTGTCTAGGTTTGGTTTGGAGCTAAGAGGTAAGGCGGCACCGAGTTTCGCAGTGCTGCCTTTGAGGTTAGATATCGGAGGAGCAGAGCATGGCTTAGCAGGAGGTTTCACTGGCGTCTTTGCAGTAGGCTTCCAGAAGCCTTCCAATCTTCTTTGGAAGACATCGCTAATTGTCGCGCCACTTAAGGGAATGTCTACTTTGACAGGTTCAGAAGTGCTGCAACTCTTTTCCCTTTGAACTTCTGCGGTCGCATTTGAAGTAATTTGTCCCAAAGATGCCTTCCGAATCTCAGCAATGGGCACGGAACGAATAGACCTCAATGCATTTAGGGGAGGTCCGGGTGAACGCAACAGTGGAACGTGAGGTATAGATGCCATAGTCGGCTCACTTATTTGCTTGTTAGGTCTCTTTTTGTCCTCACATGAACTTTCTGCTTGGTTTGAATGCAGCCTCTTTTCAGCTATCTTCATCGTTGACATCTCCGGCGCCGTCCTTTCTTGATCTGTTTTTTCAATCTCAGGCTTCTTAATTCCAGTTTCCCCGTTCTTTTGCCCACTGTCCCCACCAGAACGCGGAGTTGATGCACTCAGGGCAGATTTATTCGAAGATGCCTGTCTTTCGGGAGAGGGACTGGAGCTTTTAAGGAGAGAACTTTGAACATCCCTGCTAGAAACAGCAGATCGTTTCTCAGCGTGAATTCCCTTCTTTTCAATGGCTAAGAGTGGCGACGGAGACCGCGACTCTCGGAACGAGGATTTCGTTGTTGAACGAATTGCACTTTTGAAGGACGGGAGAGGTGATGAACGAAGCTTTGGAGATGCCATTGGGGACCTCCTTCGGGGAGACGAAGCTATTTCTGTCGCAACGGTCGTTGACAAAAAGCTTGCGGACACCTGCTCTGAAGTCGAAGCCTTCGGAGATGGCATCGTCAGCAATAGAGAAGGTGGTTTTGAACTCTTCTTTTCTGAGGAAAGAGAGGGAGGTTTTGGTGATGATTTCGGTGACTGCGGAGATACATTCGTGGATAAATTTGGAGACCCTTTCTTAGACCCATTCGGAGACACTTTGGGAGAAACCTTCGTAGATACGTTCGGAGATACTTCCCTAGACACATTCACAGATATATCCGCAGGTGCATTCGAAGACAACTTTGGAGAAGAGGATCGGGGCGAACGTTCGCGACTTTCATCATGATCGCCGTTCTCAGTTTTTTCTGAATGGATTCCATCAGGCTTAGGCTTTACATCAGTCCCACCGCTTATTGAGTGTCGTTGCCCGGCAGCAAGCATCGAAGGCCGCTTCTTCAAAGCATGTACAACGGGCTCAAAATTTTCATTGATAGCCTTCCCTGCCTGCTTCTTTTTCTCCCTTAGTACCAATCTCGTAGACTCCAGTATTTGACCGTTGTCTGGAAGACTTTCTTTTTGACTGACGACAACCATGCTGACAGAAACTGTATGAGCCGCTGCGCTTGGCACAGTCTCATCAGTTTCACCATCATGCGCTCTGCTACTTTGTTCGCGTTCAATCTCCTCAATCTTTCGTTCGGTCAAAAGGCGTTTTTTCACAGGAGACTTTTCGAGCTCCAAGCTCTGACTCTTGTTACGCGCTACTCTCCTCTCGTTCTTTAACAGCCACTCCTTGAGATTAGATTTCAAGGCCACATTCTTCTCCTTTGTAGTACACATTTTTTCATCTTCTACTCGCGCTCGTTCTGCTTCACAAAGTCTCTCCCTTATAATACTCTTGCTGCCAAGCACTGAAGGGCCAGGTACAAACAATTGGAAGTCGAGCGCCTTCTCAGACTCCGGACTGTCCTTTTCCAAGATCGATCTTCGGTCCATATCCTTAAAAAGGCCCGTTCGCCGTCGCTTGTTTTCGTTCGTGCGCATCCGGTCCGCGACCAAGTGCTTTCTCCTTCGGGTGCCAAGGTTATGATTTTCAGGAGAAACGCTTTCCTTCCTGTTCAATACTGGCTTCTCAACTCGTTCTCTGGATCGCGAGTCTCGCTCACGCCGGATCGCGTCCTTCGTACATTCCCCACCAGTTCGCACTGTGGCCGACGATTTGTGGCTCAAGACAGCCCGTTCAATATCTGAAGAATGGGATTGCACCGGTTGGGCTTTTGACACTTGCTTGGGTTCAGATAGTGACACTAAATTAGGATCAAGAAACTGTCGTTTCTGCTTTGGGTCAGCGGCGCGACATTGTATTCGTGCCTCAGGTGCAGCAGGCTTCACACCTGCATCTTCCTTCCCTGCTCGAGATGGCGACAAATTCGGTTTTGAAGCGCTTCCTCGAATCTGGGTACCTGTTCGGGACGCCTTCGGTCGACCCGGAGGAGATGTTCTGGGAGAGCTTCCCGCTTCGTGCGTTCTCGGTCTCTTGCGCTCGCGTTCCCGTTCTTCCATCCTAGCAAATAGTTTCATGGTCTGTTGCAACTTGCGCTCCTCCCTTGACATACCGCGAGAGTCGGAATGCAGGTCAATTTCGACAGCACCCTCAACATGTCCCGAATCGTGACGTGCAGCTCCAGCTTCCGCGCCATCGCTGACACTAGGGCGTGTCCTCTTCAGCCCGTGAATTCGACCACTTCCATTACTGCGATGGCTGGGCTCCGTATGATCTTCTTCTTGCACGACAGAGCTGCGTTTGCGCTCTACACTGTCTTCTTGCGGTTTTTCCGTCCGCAAGCGCCTTATGGCATTTTCAAAGCTTTCTGCAGCATCCACGCGATCTAACTCGAGTAGGACGCTTAACCCATCAACGATCGCCTGACGACTCTTCGGAAACTGAGTTTTGAACAGAAAAGCATATCGAAAAACAACGTCCGAGTGCGATCGAACAGCCTTCCTGTTCCTCAAATCGGACATGAACAGCTTTCGGAGCTCTGTGGGGCGGATGCTCCCCAGAAGAGAATCAGCTTCCCCCACACGAATGTCCTTCCCCTCCCGATCTCGCCCATACCGCTCCTTATACTTGGGATGCGCAATGCAGTTGGGACGCATTTGGTCCGGGCGACATATATTGCAGAAATAGTTTTCCGGCAGTTCGTTGTTGCGCCGAAAGCCCATGCATTTTCCATGCTGCCATGTATTGCATTGGTCACAAGCAATCATCACACCAGAGTTTTCCTTAGACCCACACGGACATCTAGTTTCTTCAGTGCTAGAGTTGTCCCCTTCGTCCTCGCCTTCGACTGAAGCGACACCACCATCGCTCTCGCTATCATGCGCTCGGTTGTCGTTATCTTCGCTATCCAGATCGTTCACTGAAAGAGGTCTCCGCCTCGATCTTCGCCCCCTAGCTTTCGCTGACCGCCGACTCCCTCTGCCCGACGTACGGTTCGCATCACGCGCTGGTTTCGAACTCGGCGTGTGATACTTGGAGGAATCTTCAGTGGCGATCCGTTGGCCCTGAACATTATTTCTGCCGCAAGACTTGTCATCTGAATATGTATCAGCCAGGTGCGATCGCTTTGCTGTCGCAGATGGATCTCCACTAAGCTTCTTCCTCAGAAGCATTTTGTCGGCTTCTGCCATCTGCATTGCAGACGTCACGGCGTGCACATCAGCCACCGAAGTAGCGGAATGAGAAACATGAATGGCTTGACTGATCGTGTTCCGCACAAGGCGGTCGCCGGGCAGAGCGGAATTTGTTTGAGAGTGGACAGCACTATTTTCCGGTTCGCGCGCGCCTCGCGGTGACTGTAGCGTCACGACGGGGACGCAGCGTTTCGAAACGGGTTGGAGATCGGCACTGAAGTGCGTCACGTCTCTCGGTTCGCTATTGGAAGCAAGATGGTTCGGCGGGATCACGAGTGGACGCAATGTGTTTTCAGCCGACACTGACTTCTGGTGATCCTTTTGCGGCATTGGACGACGCGTATTATGCGACAGACGCAGCGGCGTGACCAGTTGCGGCGGTGAGGGCCGCGGACAGGACGATTGCGATGCATTATGATAAAGAACAGTGGAAGCGTCCGAGGGCTCGTTTTGCATAGCGGGCGGTTTCTCCGGCGTAATTGAAGGCGGGAGTTCATTTGTAGCCTCCACCAAGATAGAGAGCGAAGACTTGTTGGACTTGTCGGGGGCGCTAGTGACGGGTCCATAAGCCCGAGAAAGGTGGGACGGGGCAACTTGGCTGTCCGTGCCGGGAATTGTGTCTGTGGGGTTGATGAGGTCGGCTAATCCGCCTCTGGGTCGCGGCGGCGGCAGCGGAAGAGACGGAACGGGCTGCACGGGGGCGGAGTTGACATCGACGTTGGGTGGCCTGAGGATGGGGTCGGGTTCGGCGAGGGGACGCAGCTTGTCAAGCGGGGGGGCGAGAGACGGCAAAGACGGGACTTCAGGTTGTACCAAGGGCGGGGGCGGAACGCGTAGCGGCTGGCGTTGGTAGGGAAGCGGTTGCGGGTAATAGTAGAGCTGCGAGGGCGGGTAGGCGTACCCGACTTGCCAAGGATATGCATACTGGTGCGAAGGCCATGGGGAGGGACGAAGGGCGTCCGGCGGAGGAGGCTCCAACAAAGTCGGGGGAAGGGGGTGATGAAATTGCTCGACACGCCACTCTGAAAGCGCGGGAAGGCGGTCGACGGGGGGGCGAAAGGGCGGCGGTTGGGCGGGGGGGGCGGAAGAAGAAGAAGAGACGTCGGGAACGGGGGACGGGAGACGCACGGAGCGTCCGGCGGCAAGACCGAGCAGCGCCTCGGCGCCGGCGTCGACGGAGGACGGCTCTGTCATGGTGCGGCGAGGTGGTGGCAGGCGAAACGAAGCATGGCGCGGTGGAGAAGGTGTGCGCCAGCCGTTGCGCGAGTCTTTAGCGTGGACGTGCGCCCCGATCGGGGCGGCTGAGTATTTGGCGCGCCTTTTTTTTTGGGCATTGTGTGCACTGTCATACGTGGGGCGCAGCGAGAGGTGAGGGTGTTGGTGCTGCGCTGACGGTGTAGCGACGCCACGTCCGTGCGCGCGCTGGAGGGGGCCGTGAGGCTCGCCGCGCACGGAGGGGGAAGGCGCAGCGTTGTTAGGGCGAAGACGAGGGGTGAAGGCGGTGGGGGCGGTGCTGCGGCAAGCGGCGCGTGGCGCGTGGCATTTCCGCCACGCTGGCGGCGCGCCCGCCTCCTCGCTGCCTTCGCAGTAGCCGTCACGACGCCGACGACGACGCCGACGACGACGACGACGACGACGAGAACGCCGGCGAAAACGAGGAGCAGGCGGAGCGGGCGTGAAGCAAAGAAGAGGAGCGCATTGTGACGATGATGTGCGACGGCCGTTGCGGCGGCACGGACGAAGCGCCCGGTCCTTACGCGCTTCCGTGTCTCCGCGCCTGCGCTCCTCAAGAGGTGGTGCGTCGCGCCTGAACACGTGGCCACGTGCTTCGAGCGCCCTGCGTCCCCGGCCCGTTGCGGCGTGGTCCGATCCGCGGCCCGCCACCGTCTGCCGTCTCTCTTCGCCGCGCTGCGATCCGGTTTGAAGCGTTGCAAACGGCTCGTAGAGCCGCTTGTCGCCGTCGACGCTTGCGTTCATCGCTTCGACGCCGAATCGCTCACTGTTTGCGTTTCGTTGCGTGCACCTTGATTGGGGAATCGTCGCTCCGTCGCCTTGCGTCTCGCCGTCTTCGCAGCGCGCGCTCTTGCTCTACTGCACCATGGGTACGTGCCCGATCGTCCTTTCCTGCCGGCGCGCGCGTTGCTTCCGCCTTCTTGCCGCCGTGGTGAATGACTAACCGTGTTTGCTCGCCCCGTTTTCGCCGCTCTGCGCAGGTATCTCGCGCGATTCACGCCACAAGCGCCGCCTGACGGGTGGTAAGCACCCCTACTTCCGCAAGAAGAGAAAGTATGAGCTGGGTCGCCAGCCCGCCCAAACCAAACTCGGTACCAAGCTCGTGCGCCCGGTCCGCGTCCGCGGCGGCAACCTTAAAATGCGTGCCCTGCGCGTGGAGACGGGCAATTTCGCCTGGGGCTCAGAGGGCGTTGCCCACAAGTCTCGTATCCTCAACGTTGTGTACAATGCTTCCAACAACGAGCTTGTGCGTACCAACACCCTCGTCAAGGGCTGTATCATCCAAATTGATGCCACCCCCTTCCGTCGCTACTACCACAACTACTACGGCATCGACATCGGCAAAAAGAAGGCTGGCGAGAATGAGCGCGAGAAGATCTCTGAAAAGAAGGCCGAGAAACAAGCTAAGAGAGCTGCCGATCGCCTGCCACTGGATGACGGTGTCAAGGAGCTCTTCCAAAGTGGTCGTTTGCTTGCTTCTCTCTCATCGCGCCCGGGCCAATGCGGGAGAGCAGACGGTTACATTCTTGAAGGGAAGGAATTGGAGTTCTACACTCGCGTTATGCAAAAGAAGAAGAAGTCTGGCAAGTAACTGCACACACATACGTATCCGTCAAAGTCGTATTCTTTACCCTATCTCTTACTTCGTGCCGCGCGCTTTGGATCGCTGCGTATCAAGCTACGTTTGATGGCCTTATCATGAGGTGAGAAATAAATACTCATGACTTTGACCCCACACTGCTTCCCCATCCTGGCTCCATATACCCTTGACTCAAGCTATTGTTAAGTACTTTTCGCGTACCCGTTCCAAACAATCTCAATGCGGCCGCCGCGTCATCAGTCACGAATCGTATCGATTTTGCGCAATAGGCCAAGCGATATCGACACAGCCAACATGCAACTCGTAGACAGTGTCCGATTTTCGTTGAAATAAACTGGATCGCCGCACTGCCTACGAGAATTACACTTCCCAATAGAGCACGAGCGATTCGTCCCCTTGCACGCAGCACATGGAAACACTTACGATTGGTTTTGCAGTGAACATGTTTGGAATACAATGCATTTTTCCCCAGGCTGCACGCAGCGGGATGACTGCCGTTTTTGTTCCGTTACGCAATCAATCTCCCATAGCAACCATGGCAACCAGGGTTTTTTTACATCTGTTCGTGCTCGTACGACTGAATTCGCTCTAACAAACAAGTTTTATCTTCAAATGCTTCTAGGCACACAAGTATGCATAAAACTTTTCCTCTTCAGCGAAGCGAAAGAAACAAAAGAGTGTGACCACAAATTGTTGAGTTAGAAACGCTACGGATCCATGGGCACGGGGAAGATCCAGCCACGTCGCAACTCTCAAAGCCTCACCTCAAATTGTGCGTCCCAATTACGCAGGGTTTTATGTAATGCATTTGGCAAGTGCCATCCGTGCCGCTGTTGGCCACGTTCACGATGACTTTCCAGCAGCGAGTGCCCATGCTCACACCCCCGGTCGATGACTGCGGAACCACCGCGGGCTGCGTTGCCGCTCAAACCTCCTAATCCCTTTCCAATTCTAATCCCTCAGCTGAGTGCGACTTTGTCTCACCCTTGAAATACCGTGTCCATCTTTCCTTTATTGATTTTCACCGTGACCCTGGATCCGCTAAAGGACTGAGTTCCCGTGTCGGTGTGCGTTTGCGAGAGTGTAGCGCAGGCGATCTGATCACTAACTGCCTTTCATCATGGGTGTCGCCGTCGAATCAATCGTCCCTAGCTCTGCCGCCCCTGCATTGTCACTGTTGGAGGAAACTGAACCGATCCTTCAGGCCCACGCGCTTCGCATCTTGAATACGTTGGCCGATTCCTTCTGGCCAGAAATCTCTGGCGCAGTTGTGAAAATCCAAGAACTGTCGGAAGACGATGCATTTTCCGAGCGAAACCTCGCCGCTATAGTTGCTGCAAAAGTTAACTTCCACCTCGGTTCCCTGGACGAAGCACTTCATTACGCACTGTCAGCAGGACCTCTCTTCGATGTTGATGCTGAATCTCAATTCGCAAACACTTTGCGCGCGCGATGCATCGATGAGTATATCTCCGTACAAAAGAAACGCCAGGAATCAGACAATGAAAATGGTCAAATTGGTCCAAGCACCCAGCATGTCTATGCTGCAGCATTACAAGATGTTGTTGAACGTGTTTTGAACGGATGCATTGAAAAGGGTGAAGTTCATGAGGCGATCGGGGTGGGGATCGAAGCACATCGATTAGACAAGATCGAAGCAGCTATCACTGAAGGTTGCAAGTCCGACGAAGACAAGAAAGAGGCCCTCGCGTACTGTTTCGAATCAGCATTGCACCTCGTCACATCAAGAGGATATCGAGCCAAAGTTCTAAATCTTATCGCATCCATTCACGTCAGCCAGTTCTCATACGAAACAAGAAATTACATTGCAGTGGCAAACTGTTATGCCTTTACAAGAAACGCTAAAGGAGTTTCTGATATACTTTTCAGCCTTGTGGATGACGCCAAGGTCGCCGGCAAGGAAAATGAAACAAATCTAGAACTAATGGCTTTGCAAATTGCTTTTGATATTGTTGACAATGACGCCCCATTCTTCGCCGCCAAAGTCTTGGAATTGCTCCCCGAACCCAGAGTAGCAGAAGTGGTACCAGAGTCGGCGACGGGCCAAGACGATCAAGCTCCTCAGGCAACAGATGAAGCTGTTCCAATGGAGACAGAAACCGCAAATGATGCCAATGAACCCACACCGGAGAGTTCCGCCCCACCTGCGTCAACAGAGCCAATTTCCAACCAGGATAAAAAGATCCTCAAGTTGAGAAAAGTCCTCATAGGCGAAGCAACCGCCGAGTTGTACTTTGATTTCTTGTGCAGCAAGAACAAATCCGACATGTACCTGCTGAAGAAAATCAAACAATCTCTCGATGGTCGAAGTAGTGTGTGTGATTCTGCGCTTCTTTTCTGCAATGCCATTGCTCATAGTGGAACGGCCATCGACAACTTCCTGCGGGAGAATCTGGAATGGCTCGCAAGGCACACAGCCTGGGCTAAGTTTTCAGCCACATCCTGTCTTGGTGTTATTCACGCCAGGCACACATCCGCTGCCCTCAATCTTCTCTCTCCGTATCTTCCGTCGAACACGGCATCCCGAGGTGCAGCAGCTTCGTATTCTGAGGGCGGTGCTCTTTATGCCCTTGGATTAATTGCTGCGACAGGGGGTCGGGATGCGACCTTATCTGTCGATAATTCCAGACCAGTAATCGCAAAGCAATACTTGTACGATGCATTGCGTGTCCCAGAAATCAATGAAGTCGTAAAACATGGAGCTTGCCTTGGTCTGGGACTCTCGGCGATGGCGTCATGGGATGGGAAGAATCGAGAAAGTGAATACTATGAGGAACTGAAAAATGTGTTGTATACTGATTCTGCTGTGGCTAGTGAAGCTGCTGGAATCGGTATGGGACTTATAGCATTAGGGTCAGGTTCTGAGGAGGTTTGCAACGAAATGTACGCTTATGCCGTTGAAACTGAGCATCAAAAGATTATTCGAGGCGTTGCTTTGGGAATTGCCCTCGTATGTTATGGAAGAGAGGATGAAGCGATGCCTATGATCAAAAAGATGCTTGGTGACAATGAGCCCATCATGAGGTACGGAGCTATGTATGCGGTGGCTTTGGCGTATTGTGGCACCGCTGACAATAAGGCAATTCGGCTATTGCTTCATTCGGCAGTATCCGACGTGAACGACGATGTGCGTCGAGCTGCTGTTATAGCACTAGGTTTTGTTCTCTTCAGGCACCCAAAATTGCTACCTAATATCGTCTCTCTTCTTGCGGAGAGTTGTCATGCTCATGTCCGATACGGTGCAGCTATGGCTATCGGTATATCATGCATGGGAACTGGTATGCCGGCCGCCGTGGGTATCCTCGAAAAGTTAATATCCGAGGATCCAATTGATTTTGTAAGGCAAGGAGCATTCATTGGATTGGCTCTCGTGTACATGCATCATACCGAAGAAAGGTCTCCGAAATCCTCACTGATGAGGAAGAACCTAGAGAGCACGTGGAGCGCAAAGATTGAAGACGTTATTACACGTTTTGGTGCAGTGGTTGCTGGCGGTATCACTGATGCCGGCGGAAGGAACGGAGTTATAGCGCTCACATCGGCTAACGGGCACCCAAGAATGACTGCAATCGTTGGATTGGCAATGTTCACTCAGTTTTGGTACTGGTTTCCGTTGGTGCATTTCATTGGTCTTACCATCAAACCGGCTGCATTAATATGTCTCAACAAAGACTTGAAGATGCCAAAGATGAAGGTGAAAAGCGACATTTCGGAGGATTTGTACGATTATGTTCCGACTGGTCCGCCGGAGAAGACCAAGGAAGTTGCAAGCGCCCCTAAAGCTATTTTGAGTGTTACTGCGAAGAGTCTTGCTCGGGAAATGCGTAGAGCGGCTGCACGTAAGAAGGATGCGGAGAGTAAGGGTGTGCCTAAGGTTGTCGAAAAGTTAGAAAGCAAAAAGAAAGGCGACTCTGAAGCCGAGGAGGACAAAACGAGCAAAGAAGAATCGAAAAAGAAATTGCCGGCCCCTTATACGATTCTGGACAACCCTTGCCGAGTCTTGCCAGCTCAGGAGAAATATATTACCTGGGACGTGCCAGGGGTGGCGGAACAAAGATATGAACCTGTTGTGAGTGGAAGAGTGGCTGGTATTGTCATGATGAGAGATACAAAACCGGACTCGGAAGAAGAGATTGTTGCCATGCAAACACTTGTTCTTCCTCCACCTCCTGAAACGGCGGGTCAGCAGACCCGTGCTGCTAACGGGAGTGCTGCTGTGGTAAACGACGGCGATGAAGAGGATGATGGTGATGTGGCAGTTCCGGAGACATTTATTTATAGAGATGAGGAAAAGCAGGAGAAAAAAAAGGACGGGGAAAGTAAAGAGGATGGTAATGATGGAGACGTCAACATGGATAGCGGAGGTAATGGTGAGAATACGGCTGTATGAAATGAGAGTAGGGGAAAGTAGGAAAGATGTTTGCAATGGGGTAAAAACTTGTTCCATCAGTTTATTGGGCCTACCAAGGCAAGTTGGTTCGTATTTTGCGGCCCCACTTGACGTGGAGAGGCTTACGCATCCCTTGACTTGCGCTTGGGGGGTTCTGATTATGGTTGTTCGTCTTGTGTAGATGGAATCGCGACAATCGGTTGTGCGGTGCATCATAAATGGGACGGACTTGGTTGCTGGGTGTGCTGGGTGTGCTGAAGGTGTCGTTGTAGCATTGCGCCGTGAAACAGGTGTGTTCTTGTGCGTGTGATGGCTGTTGTATCAACGCAGAAGATGTCGTCATTGTTATGTGGGGTGGGGACCAGCGCACGACAGGAGGTTGTATGGATTCAGTGCTGTTCTTCTGATAGCAGTTGCTAGCTAGCAATCCCCGTGTACTGTTATGGGTTTATCCAACACGTGTGACATCCCGTCAACTCTACAAGAAGGGCAATCTGTTGGGGATAGGGTAAGGGGTCGGAAGTCTAGAGGAACTCTGTGTAGGTAAGGGGGTTAAGGGTGGAATGGCAATGGTTCGGCACAGCCTGAGAGTCTTTTCTACCCTCTTGGTCTCCTTTTCTTTCTCGGTCCCTCTCTTTGATCCCGGTTCCCTGGCATATATACTCTGGAGGTCCCCTTTTTTCCTCTTGATTCTCTACCGGTCGCTACCGATCTCTCTTTCTACTAGTTTGGGCTAATCTTCTCCTGTCCGTTCCAGTAAAGTCTTTTGCATTCCTACAATGGAGTCATCTGCACTGTTCTCTCCATAGTTGCCCTTTCGCCCCAGCGTTTCTTGTACGTACGTTATCGAATGGTCGTCTTGGTACTTCATCAACTTACATTCCTACTATACCACGTGGCTCGCTGTCCCACTCTTTTACAACTGTACCATCGAGTGTCGCGAGTTTCGAGTTGTAGCAAAAGCTTCAGTTGACCTTTACGATGGTAGCAATCACGCGAGCCGCGTCAAGTCTACCACAGTGTCCACGCGCGATTGGAGCAGCGCGGCGCGTGACGCGCGCGCCGGCACCCAGTGGGCGTCCACTGGCGTAGCACACGTCGCGTGTTTCGGTTTCACGCGCGCATTCTGTGCTGGTGCCTGGCGATGTGCAAACCCTCGTAGCTCTCCATTTACCGCGCCACGCCATCTTCAAACTGCCTATGCTTCCTTGCTGCTCGCGCTCATCTCTTCACACCCCTCCTATTTCTCTTCCTTCGTTTCGAATTTCGCGATGAAGGAAGCATCGCGCTCACTTTCGTCCCCGCCGCGGGAGGACGAAGCCGCGCATTCGACTGGGCCGTCCGCGGCTGTCCACTCCACGCCCTCTGCTTCTCCCTCGCGCTCCAAGCTCGATCAACCCGCCAATTCGCAGCAGCGCAACCAGAACGGGGCACAGCATGACCCTCGAGCGGTTCAAACCAATTCGCCTCAGAAATCATCTCCTAAACGCTCTTGTCTTTTGTTCTGCGGCTCAACCAAGTGGGACTTGATAGGTCGGAAAACTCTGCCGAAGGCAGTGGCGATGCGCGGCGGTTCCGAAGCCGGCCTGGAATATCTCGCGCCACATCGTCTCCATATTTCCGCCTTGGAGGATAAGACGTTCGCTGCCGTATATTCTGGCTCCTCTGCTGCGCACCTCGTTCTCATTGACTCCGACGGCGTTGCATACGGTCTCGGACGGAACGATTTTGAGCAGTTGGGATTCCCTGACAAGATTGCTCGCAGAAATGTGCACCAATTGGAACTCCCTTTGAAAGAAGGTGAACGCGTTGTTCACGCCGCCTGTGGGAGATCTCATACTCTGCTTGTCTCCAGCCTCGGACGCGTTTTTGCTGCTGGTATGAATTCCCATGCACAACTCGGTATTGATCCTCATGCAGAGGTTGTAGGCTGGGGTGTGGTACCTCTACCGAATGGAATGTGTGTCAAGAAAGTGTCTGCTGGGAATGAGTTCAGTATGTTTTTGTGTGAACAAGGTGAAGTATATGCTGTTGGCAGTGGTGAACATGGGCATTTAGGGAATGGGCGCACCGGTGAAAGAATAGAAAGCGCAGGGAAAGTCGTGTTTGACATTGTTTCCACCCCGATTCGTGTACCGTTTTCAGAGGACGTGAAGATTCGCCAAATTTCTTCTGGTGCGAATCACACGCTGGCACTGGATGAGAACGGAAAAGTTTGGAGTTGGGGCTGGGGTGGATACGGACGACTTGGCCATCGAAAACCAGAAGACGAACTTGTCCCTCGAAAGATCACCACGTTTGATGGAGATCTATACAAACTTGACTTTGTTGCAGCTGGATCCACGTGTTCTTTTGCGGTTCAACAATCGAGGCACAGCATTTTCTTCTGGGGGGTGACGAAGAAGACCGGTGAAAGTTTCATGTATCCAAAACCCCTGTTTGACCTTCAGGGTTGGAATGTAAGATTTGTGGCGGCTGGCCCCACCAGTGTGGTTGCTTCGGCGGAGCGCTCTGTTATTAGCTGGGGTCCTAGCCCTACGTATGGCGAACTAGGATACGGTAAGGGACCCAAGAGTTCTACAAAGCCAAAGAAGGTGGAATCTCTGGAAGGGCTCGAAGTAAAAATGGTCGCCGTGGGCATTGGCTTTACAGCAATGATTGCAGAATATGGTGAAGAAGAAGAATCTATCATCAAGGAACTTGGTGAAATGGTTATAGAAGGTCAAACCCCGCAAATACAGGACAAGGAAAAGCCAAAAAGAAAGCGTAAGGCGCCGGCCAAGAGCAAAAAGAAGAAGAAAAGACGAAGATAAGGCGCTGGTATCGGCGTGAGATTAATCTTGCGTGGTATTATGGTGTGTGTTGTTGGCTTATGCTCGCAAAGAACACAAGATTCGGAAGAACTTGTCTGTGGAGCAAAATGTTGTCTCCGATTTGATTCTTTGCCAGTTGGATGCACTGGCACGACAGTTCAGACTTTGTACGCTCGAAAGGCAAATGCCCACCAAAGTCAGATGTGTTCGTTAGGTGTTCGAGAACACAGAAGCAGAGAGAAGGTAATTTCATCGCTCTCGTTTTCAGTTTCTGTTCTAGAGCTAGCACCCTCGTGTGTGGTGGAGTTCTTAGACGTGTTTCACGTGATAAGAGCTGTGGAAATGATCTTTCGCGGGAACAGTGGGGTCCTCGTAACTATAAGCTATTCTGGTTGCATTAACTTTGCAACCGCCTTGGTGCCGATTAGGTGCTCGGAGGCAGAGTGGTCGAACCCGATAAACTGAATGTATTTCTGGCATTTGTGAAGAAGCGTTGAGAAAATCACAAATCTGTTTTCAAGCGTGTCGACGACAGTCTTGCAATTAGCGCCAACAGGACTTGGAGAGCGCATCAGGGCATGTTCGGCACCGATGCGCGATGATGGTAGAATTGCGTCAGTCCGTTTTGTAATGCGATCTCAAGCAGGCGAGGGGATTGCCGACTACGAGAAGAAGACTACGAGAAGAAGACTACGAGAAGAAGAACGCCTTCGGTAGATGCAGCAATGAAGTCAAGTTTAGAGCCTTCGCTTCTGTATACTGTGCCGAAATTGTTGTCGCATCGGCTGCTGGAAACACGGGGCACGCTTACACTGCGTTTTTTTCAGATAAAGAAAGCTGTGTAGCTGAGAGAGCCAGCCACGTCATGCCACCCCTGTATTGCGTTTGACCATTCGCAACGGCCTCAGTCAGCGTTTCCCAAGCCATCTGCATCCCTCACCAAGCCATTGCTGGAACCACCTTCGCCGACCCGGTCGTTTTTTGGACTGTCACCTCGTCGCGGACCGACGGAGTAATTCGCCACATTTATCACCAGCGCTCTTCTCCCGCGGAACTGAACTCGATCGATCTTTGCGTTCCAATTCTCAACTTCCCCGGTACGATTCCTGCTTACCCCCATAGCCTCAATCTACAGTTTACTCGCTCTCGAAACTCGGAATGGAAGGCAGCGTTTCTGCAGCTATTGCTGCTTCTGTCGCATCTGGAGGCGTTGAATCCGTCGGCTTTCTTAACGATCTAGTTGCGCGACTATGGGACTATATCAATGTCGCTGGAGCCAGGCTCACAAAAGAGATTGTCGAACCCATGTTCGCAGAGATGCTCCCGGGCCCGCTCAAGTCGTTGCATTTCGTCAAGATTGATCTTGGAAAAAAGCCCATCAAGTTCGATAATGTTGATGTTCTAAGTCGCGAAAGGGGTGTTGTCAAGTTAAATATTGATGTTCATTGGGATGGTAACTGTGATATTGAGCTTGCAAGTAGCATGTTAAAGTTCGGTGTTGAATCTGTCAAGATTAAGGGACGTTTGTCGGTGCTTTTGTGCCCTTTGATTGAACGTATGCCCATAGTTTCTGCTATGCAAGTTGCTTTCATCAATCCGCCGGAGCTTGAACTAGACTTTACTGGTTTGGCCCAGGTTGCTGACTTTTCACTTATTGATGATACCATCCGTTCCATTATCCAAAACGTTCTCGCCTCTATTCTTGTGTTACCAAGCCGGCTACTAGTCAAGCTTGACCCAGCAAATGATTTCTTTTTGACATACAAACCCCCACTGGGTATGATTCGTTTCACGATTGAGAAGGGAGAAGGTTTCAAGGTTCCAAAACAATTCATCAAAGATATTCCCGATGTGTACTGCAAGGTCAAGTTCGGCGTAGATCCGCTTTGGAAAACTTCTACCAAGAACAACGACACCACTCCGGAATGGAATGAAAGCAGAGACTTCCTTCTCTCGGATCACGATCAGATCTTGAAAATCCAAGCGTATGATGACGACCTTGCCGGAGACGATGATTTAGGATCAGGTAGCATTGCGGTTGGAAATCTGCTGCTAGAAGGTAAACAGTCGGACATATCGCTCAAGTACAAGGGAGAAGATGTAGGTGCCACAATCACCGTCAAGGCCACCATCTATGAATTTAGCAAAGACCTCCTCAGTTTTGAATTGCCTGACCATACAGGAAAGGGGCTTCTATGCGGCCTGGCTACTGTCATGGTTCCTGGGGCTTTCAATATTCCCGGTCCTCGTGAAGAAGCTGCATCGAAAGTGAAATTGAGTTTTGGCCCCCTGGATCTCTACTCGCCGGTTATCTTCAACAATCCTGGCATTGATGCCCTCAACCCATGCTATGATTGGGCTGTGCGTATTCCTCTCACGCATGCTATTGTAGCGAAAAGCCCTGATTTCGAGTTAACTCTCATGAACGGCAAGAAGGTTCTCGGCTCGACCACGGTTCCATTCGCGGAGGTTTTGGAGGCTGAACAGAAAACAGTTACCGACAAACGAGAAATGGGTGAAAGCGCTTCTGTTTCCTTCCGTGTGTGCGTCCGCGGTGTACATGTGGTGAACTAATGATGGAAGCGATTTCTACGTCCAAGAATGTGATTTAACCAGTTGACAGATACAAGTGTTTTCAAACCCCCTAAGCTTACTAGGTTCATCATTGCTGAGGTAGGAATCGAAATAGAACGTATCCGTATGGAAACACTTGGTAGACATTCGCGCCCATACGCGCAGCACTGAAGAATAACACTACGCCACTACCGTAATGAACTAGAAACAGAAATTTAGCACTTTTACATAGGCTTGTGCCAAACTTAACTTCGCAACTCAATACTTTGTTGCACCTGAAGCCCCTAGTCTTAGTACTATCTCAACTCGAAATGCGTTACTAGCCGTGTTTAATGTTACTGTCTTTGTTGATGTTCATCTTGAGCAATGAGGCATGTTTTAGCTCCCTCTCAACCGCCAATGCCGATCCAAGTATCCTTACACAGTTTCACCCTAAACATGAGAGTCGTCTTAAAAACACAAGTAGCTCAAAAGAAAGGTCGTGAACAGATACGTTCCTTGGCTTAGGATTTGCATCACCACATTCTTTACGAATTTTGTGCCCAAAATGCGCGAAGTATGCGGTGAAGCTATTCTCCCTTTAACGAGTTCGAGAGAATAGGTGTTGCTCGTTTTATCTTGAGCGTTCGTGGAATTTTTAATATAGTTTGCTGATTGCCCGTCATGCGCACCAAATTTTGTCTCCGAAATCCTTGTAAAGCAACGAAGAAACACTCAAGATGACCTTCTACGAAATGAAGTGTGGGACGAACCAAAATTGTTCAGAGAACCGACCCGATCCGGCTCTAGTGTAAAGCATTGATCATAAATGTCATGAACTATTTCTTGCGTATTTCGTCAGAAAGATTAACATGATGCTCTCTTCGAAGACTGGGCTTTATTGACTATTTCCGCTGGAGTGAAACCATCTAGAATTCGTCTCGGGCAGTGTACGTATTGGTTACATCTGTTGTGCTACATGCAAAAAAGGACCCTCCATTTTCCTTTTTCTGAAATCTATGGCAGCCAGTTGTGACTTTTGACTTCTTTGTTGGGGAAATAATCAATCACAAACACGCATCTACTCGCGCGACCAAGTTCAAACTTCTCCAGCATTCTTCAGTGTCGAACAATACAGATTACAAGGGATGGAACCAATCGGAGAGGCAGGGGAATGATTTTCAACTGTGCAATCTTATAAACTATTTCAATCTATATATTGATTTGCAATTGGATTCCGATTGGAGAAAAGCACGCTAGACCCTGCCAATTCCACTCTCATCTATCCTTTTTGCACCAAGTTTTACCATCATCTAGAAATGTTTGCCAGATGCACGTAAAACCCCTACGTCTGTGGCCACCAAGTGTCGGCGCGATTCCACCCCGTCGGATAGCGATGATACTGCGAACGTCGTCAAATACACAGGCACCAAGCGTGCTCGCCAATGGCTGTTCTTGTGTGGTACGAGATCCTAGTATGACCACAAAAGAGACATTTTTTCAGCAGAGACAGAACTCAATGTATGCTACGCGTTTTTTGGATACGTGTTACTAAAACTTACCGAGTCTGCTCGACTATACTGCTCCAAATATCTTATCTGGTGGTCGTCATATTGGACTCGGCAATAACCGCGCCGCCTTTCTGCGTATCTCTTTCACCGTCGTAAGGATATGAAGATCGTATATTTCATTGTATTATCAAACCAACTAACAAGAAACGGAACAAAATAACACGCGGGCAGTGATAGCCTCTTTCTCGAAACTCTACCACCTTGGTTTTGAGTTCTAGAACTTTGCCAATTCTAAGGTGTGCAACGAGAAAAGTCACCAATTCGCAAATACTAGTATACGAAGCAGAAGAACTCACAAAGAGAAAGAGTCTGACAAATAATCCACTATTATAACAAAAGTGACTCAGGAAGGTAGGTCATCAAGTTCAAAGAAAGTTAGAGAAAGCATTTCCATCTGCTTCTACATGTTTCCAATTTGTTTCCCACCGTCATCATTTTTTTCTGCAATAGCTATTTTCTTCAAAAATCTTTTTCGAGTTGAGAAAAAGTTGACGCAGAAGTAGACAGCTGCGCTGCTGCGCGAGACGTTTTGGTTTTTTTCTCATCCGTATAATATTTTTCTTTTAAATACCAGCTAACCGATTATCAAAACTTCACCTCAGCTTTTTACTTTAAAGTTCTTCAAAGAGATCTTTCTTTGTTTAGATCTTGATTTGACTCTCGTAAGCTGAACTGCCATCAGAATTCAATTAAACAGCCCCTCCCTTTTGCTTAAAACTACTTTTGTAGTCAATAGAGTCCAGATAAGATCGCAAAATATAATATCATTCGTTTGGTGTACTCAAACCAACAATGACCAATCTTATGATGACTTGCTTACGATTGCGCTCGCTTTAATTATAGGAATGGTTTCGTACCTAACTATGGATAAACTTCTTATATTTTGGGTTGGTGTGCCCATTATTCTATACTTGGATAAGGGAAGAGATAAACACTAAAAGTATTCCAAAATGATCTCAAATATATTTGTCGGTAAAAGATAAGATGCTGCTCGGGATTAATAAGCTAATCGAAAAGATATTTCAAAGCCTGGTGTGAGCACCAGGGAGCATCAAATTACCCGGTGTTGGATCTCATTGACCCAAATGATGGCCAGCCTATTTTTTTTGTCGATTTCAGAACGATTGACTATCGTGTATCAGATGCGTTTAGAAAACCCAGTTGATAAGTTGGGTCATCGCAGACAAGCGAAACAAGACGTACAAATTCAGAAAACAAGAGTTTCGTTCGCGTTTTCGTCTTTTGTGACTCATGAATGTTTTCCTTACTGTCAAAGATCAAAGTTATACCTTCAGCTCGGACATTACGGTTCAATTCTCTGAGAGAGAAAGCTTTGGAGACGTCTGAATCTTTCTCTCATGAGGTTACCGCAGCAACGATAATGTTATAATATATCGCTTGTATTCTGTAACCTACTGTTCACACCTCTGTTTTTCCATACTAATCGCAATAGCGTGAGAAGATTCCGCAAAATAAAATAGTCCATTTCTTCTGTTTGTTCTTGTAAGAGGAAAACATGTAGTCTGGGAGAATGAATGTACGTTGCTTTTCGAGCCAGTAGATCGGAACGCTATCACATTCGAAATATTTAAGACAAACTGTGGAGATCTGACATAGGTTTAACATGTAACGTTGGCATGCCGATGCACATAAACCTTTGCTCACGTGGGATGGTTCATCATACTTGTAGACCATTGAAGGCACAATTGATACTTGAAAAATGTACCGCGCACGTTGGAGACAAGAGCTCAAAACGGAATCGGTTTCCTATCGTACGCGAAAAACCCACCAGTGTCATCTATTTCCAACGAATCTACAACGTCCAACAGCCAATTCGCAGCGTCATCAACGGCAAACAGCTTTTGCGGCCTCACGTTCTTTTGAAAAGGTGCCGAAAGGTCTGTTGCAACAGTGCCAGGATGCAGGGCCACACAAATCACGCCCCGCCTTTGAAGTTCTATACTTATTGTCTTCATTGCTTGGTTTTGTCCAGCTTTCGACGCTCTGTACGACAACCATCCTCCTAACGAATTATCTGAAATGCTTCCAACACGAGCTGAAAGAGTGGCTAGTATGGATGGAACGCGATCTTTTTTGCGGGAAGTTGTCATCAAAGGCGCAAAATGTTTCGCCACTAGAACAGGACCCATCAGATTGATCGCAAGGTTCTTTTGAAGCCAGTCTGCTTTCACACGAGACAATGATGTTTCTGGCATATTCTCTCCTTCGTGAAGAATACCTGCGGTATGCATTAGCAAATCCACACGTGAATCTTCAGTCCATTTCTTCACATTTTGTACAGCGTCTTGTATCTGTATACAAGTTAATGAAAAACGTTAGAGTTCTCTGCATTTCGTATTGCGTTCTTCAAAATTTCTAGTGGTTAACGTACAGACTCTTCATTTTCAACATCCAGCCGGATGACGTTGAAACGATCCGGCATGAACTGCCAAAGAGCTGAAAGAGCTCCAGCGTCATCAGGCTCTCGACAAGTCGCAACGATGCGACCCTTCCATCTAGTCGCTAGTTGCTGTGTTATCGCCAATCCAATGCCCCGACTTGCCCCCACGACGAGTGCTACTGCGTTTGGATCTGAATTTCTGATGCTTGCCTCCGTAGCCACGGCCGGTTTCGAATGGACACTTCTTACATAGCCTGGTCTCCCCTTTACCTTGGGCGGTCTTTGCTCAGTGAAATTACGATGCCAGGTGGAGATCAGACTTGTGTGACGGAAGTTTACAACTTTGAACCTGGTGCGCGACAGAAAAGGATGACTGAATGATAGCAGCGTTCCTGAACGAAAGATCATGCTCTTTGTCTGTCTCCCAGCGAAAAGCAGTGTGATGTGAAAGCTATTCGTGCATGTCTCGCTTACGGCTGGTTCTTGTAGCTGAGGCGTTCATAATATGAACAGGTGGTACAGAATGCGCTGTTAAATTTCAGAATGTCTCATTTTATGGCCCTTTGGTCGTCCATGATAATGTAAAGTACATGATGGCATATACAACTCCTTCACTCACGCTAAGCCTTAATTTAAGACCTAAAGAGGTAGAGACTGAGTACGAGTTAAATTCCTGGAAAACCAGCACAAAGATGCATAGCAGAAAGCTCAAAAACAAAAAATGTGGAAAGTCTCACCGCACTTTGAAGCAATCTACCCATTCCTGCTGCCGTTCCAGTGAATTTCCAGATGAAGGGCGGTAAGGAGGAGAGGACAAATCCCATTGCGCCCATAGCATTACCGAGTGTATCCCGGCTTCGCAATGAACCCGGGATGCGAGGGACTTCCTGAGAAACCCCGCCCGTCCTCGGGAAGCTTACGTTCTGTATGGCCCTTAGGTAACTATCAAAGGCTTCACTGGGCGACAGGATCGTCGGGGTTTTCAATGAATGCCGCAGAGGCTTGGGGTTGCAACAATGAGAAAAAGGTGATACAAATGTGGATGTCAAGCTATTCTGCATATGTGACTAGCCAACTTGAGCAGATTTATTATCTCTGGCAGTATAACATGAGTCTTTAACTTTTCCTTGGTACAATATTGAAGTAATCTGTACCATGTTTTACCGAATCCTTTGAATATAGTACGTGCCCACCGGTTGACCATGAAAGGGGTCTGTCTCATCCTCCACCAGTGGAGCAATGTTTTTGGGAGGTTCGGATGGCATGTCAAGGCTCGCATCCGACGGATCAGTGAAGTCCCCCCCATCATCAGTACCAGCATCATAGGCAATAAGCTTGCCCCAAAGGGACTTCACAAAACGTCCTTTTGCGAACAAGTTTTGATTGGCGACGAACACCAGCCAATCCGGAGATGGTGCAATCATTCCAACAAAGGTGATGAATGGATGATCACAGTCAACCATGAAACGCAAAGTAGTTCGATTCCCGGGCATTGTAGGGCCATCGGCGGCAACGACGCTCTTCACCCCTTTTTTGGCGTCTCGAAGATGTTGGGCAACTTTGACCAAGCGGCGATTGTCACCTGTCTCAGCAATCAGTTCAACTTGAGGGGACGCAAACCCGCGCTCTGTGAGAATTGAAATGCGGTTTGAGTGAGAGGCGCCAGTGATGGGGGAGAAGACAAGCCCATTTTCCGGGATAGTGTCACCGAACTTCTCAGGAGTTAAAAAGTTACGAAATGTAATTCTGTATTCTGCTGTCGATCTGCACCCGATTTCTTTTCCTGATGCAGATACGGATTGAATAAGTGCGATGGTCAACAGAGATGCCAGCAGTTGGTGAAGCATTGTGCTTTCGATGCAGACGAGGACGGCTGACAGTCAGGAATGCTAATTAGTGAAACTGCAAGAAAGCAGACTTCACTTTATGGCTTCTCGCTACACGATTCCCCTGATGGAGCTCCGTTTTATACTCGTTGAAGACGATCCGGTTCGCTGAGTTATGCAACGAAGCCCTGGTTTCACACGTAACATCGATGTCACAGATATTCCACGTTAAACTGAACAATGTTTCGACGCTTCTTGTTCCCGTCTGGGGATTTTGGACTTCACTTGAGAGAATAAAATAAACAGTGTGCTTGTGGTAATCGTATGAGGAATATGCAAAGGTTTCCAGGATCCGGAAGACGTGTAAAATACGATTTCGTGGCGCCCGCACGGCGCCCCTTTTGATTTGAACTAGTTGGCACGCTTGCTTTCCTTGACGTCACCCCACAGTTAAATTTGTAGTCAAGAACATTTTGTGTAGATTGAAAATCTGTGGCACAAACGAAGCCATAGACTTCGAGAGCGGATTGCGCTATTATTGTGTATAGAATGGATATTTTGATTGCTGTGTTCTCAGAATTCAATGCTTTAACGTTGGCGTGGCTCTTTTGTGGCGGATTTTACGGCTTGAATAGAAGCAGCCTCTCAAAATGCAAGCTTTTGGTGTTTGGACGAAGTCGGCTCTCTAAAAGACTCTGTTAACACTGTAGAGCAAAGGAGCCCTGAAATTCAAGAACAAACTAGGATTCCGAATAGAGGACCGAGCTGCGCCAAGTAGATAAAAAAAACCTACTGCTCTGCAGTTGCAACTCATGTGGAGAGATTTGGTTTGAACGTGCTACAATTGAAGCGTCATCAATTCAGATCAATTCAAAGAGCCATGATCATTCAGAAAGGCTGCCAACAGTGCTATGACGAGAGCAGTTGAGCGATTCGGGGGCCGCAGCTAATACAATAGACCTAGCTAGAACTGCGCGTTTGTGTGATTTGGAAGAACGAGATTGTTGGATTTTAGAATGATTTTCGATTTATTAGCAACAGCAAAAAAACAGTTTATCAAGCATGAAGGCAAGTGCAATGGGCGAAACGAGACCGCGAAATAAATGCGTCGTACTACGGCGGCCCAATCCAGTCGCAACCCTGCTGGTTGAAGGTTCATGAGCACGATCGGAGGGTATGTAAAAGTATCATGGTACCGTCGTACATAAGTGGATAGTCTGCACCGGTCGACGCACTCTCTCACGCTTGGATTCACACTGGTTAGCTCACGGCGTCCCCGCTGCCACCGCCTGGTGTCAGGAAAAAGAATGAGACCCGGGACGTCCGACGCAAGCTAAAATTCAAAAACTTAAAAATCACAACGGTTGAACGGTTGCCGAAACAGCCCCCTTTGATGCGCGTCCACTGGGCGTCCACCGGCCCGTGGCGCACGACTACGACCCCAACACAGCTCTCAGGGCATCGCCACCACCTCAAATCCCATTGCGGATGCATGTTGTTCACAGAAACGCGTTTCCAATTGTCGAAACACAACTGTTGCGGCTCCGTATTCGAGCCATCCCTAGCTTGTGACACTTGCCTATATCTCCGATGACGCAGCACTCTGCCGAAGCGCCCAGTTTTAGCGTCTTACTCAACCCAATACGTGATCTCGCTGCCAATTGGAGCATAGATGTCGCCAATGAACTTTCGAAATATGCTGCATCTCTTGGTATAGACCTCGATGGAACTTCTCCGCAGCGCCTCGAGAATACCGTTCCGGTCGATTTCGCACAGGCTGCCTTGCTCGTACAGGGTTCTACTTCTATTTACTCGCGAAAGGTGGAGCATTTGTACAGCCTAGTATACACAGCAGTTTCCTCTTTAAATCAATTGAAGAGCAATGAAAAATTCGCCCGCGACGATGCAGACGGTGCTGATGTCCAATCTGAAGATGAGTTTCTGGTTGACCAAGTTAATTTTCTTTCTTTGGATGATTGTTTGCCCGAAGTTGATGAGAATCAGATCACGCTTCCACAAAAGAATCTTCCGCCCATTAGTTCTCTTGAGGACAAGACATGTTTGAAACAAATACCTCCAATGCTTGTGCGACATGGTTCCGATGCCGCAGAACTAGCGTCCGCAAAGTTCAACATGTTATCCGCGCGTTCGCATCCATCTGGTGCTCTTTTCATGCCAGGTTGTCCGCCGTTTGATGAGAATCTGCAAGCATTACCTGAAGGCTGTCTATTGCCTCAAATAGAGCAACCGAACGAAACTTCAAGCCTTCACGATCAGCACAATACACAGCCGACTGCCATCGATTTTGATGATGATGGATTTTGTACTCCGCCCCCGACGGCTGCCATTTACGACGAGGACGAAGTATTAGTAGCTGTTGCGAGCTCAGCGAAGAAAAGAAGAAATCGTGCTTTTTCACCTGTGGACAGAGACTACCTCGACCCTCCGAAACGCAATCCATTTCTGCTTTTGGATCCTCACCAGAAGATACCAAAGTTGGACAAGGAGCTGCGAGTCGGAAAAACATATCAGAAGCCGAGAAAAACTACTGCGCCAAAGCCATATCTTGGCTTTTTAGACGACGGTATGAGCAAGATGGAATTGGTAGACGCGCTTTTGGGACCTATATCTCGTGGCACGTCTATCAGAAAGTATCTCTGCTTCGAGGGCGCTAGGGACAGCTACCAGGACATTTTGCGTCGTAGAATGACGAAGAAGAGGCTGCGGATGCGAAGTGGGTCGCCTACGGCAGTTATCTTTGATGAGAATAGAGAGATGTTCGAATGCATGGAGGAGGACGAAGATCTGATAGGTATGGGCGTTAATACCGTGACATTTGATATTGGTGAAAACGATGATATGAATGGCCCCCCATGTCCAGATATTAATGATGAAGGAGACGGCGGTATGGACGGTTTGGATAGTATGGAAGCTATGGGTGTCATAGACGGCATAGACGCTGCAGCGAGTGATATGCTGCAACTAGGAGGTGGTTCTGGTTCGCCGTCTGTTTATCAAGACCAACTCCGCCGACTCGCCTCCAGCTATGAAGAAACGTGTCGGAAATACATGGAGCGAACGCGCGGGCTCTGGGAGCAACATTCCGTCGACGCAAAGGTAGCCAAAAGGGTGGAATCCTGGGAGGCAAGAATACAGCCTATTCTAGACGAAGAGGAGCAGCGACCAGAATTTGACATAGCAGCGTATGGACACCGTATTCTTTCACAGTTTCGAGAAAGAGCTGACAAGCAGCAAACGAAGGAGATGTCGATGAGTATCATGTTTCGGGGACCCGATACGTATGATGTGTGCCGCAAATTTTTGGCTACGCTTCAACTTGCAAACTCTTATTCTATCGAAATTGTCCCACCGTCTCAGTGCTGCGTGTCTGACCCGACGCTTCGTCTCATTGAGCAGGCTGGAGGCGGCGCGACGCCAGTGAAATCACGGCCCAAGCGCGTAAGACAGGCAGGCGGGACACCCCTTAACGCAAAACGTCCTCCTCTCCGTCAAAGACTAGACTTGTAGAAAGTGAAGGTTTTAACGGTGACATTCGCTTACTCTATTAAAAGTAGTTCAAAGAGCGCTCGCTTTCTGCAGCGTCGAGAGTTTTTTTTCCTCTTCTCTATTGTCTGTCTGGCGCTCTCTTGTCCCTAAATTACCAAAGTCGTACAAAATAGGCTTCAAAGTCCAAAACAAAAACAACACGTCGACCAAACACAATCCTCCAACATTGCTTGGAGGTGTCCAAACTGCCATTGCCACATCGCTCTCAAGTCCTTAAAGGACGCGTCACCGTCACATAGCCAAAGCGGCACCAAACAGAACACAACTCGTCAAGTTAAAAAAAAAAGAAAAAGGCCAAGAGTTGCCGATCAAACAGCGCTGCTAGCTGGTAGGTAGGCTTCTGCATTGAAAGATCACCAGCAGAGCAGAACGAAAATAAGTGGGGTTGGTGAAGCAAATGCTAGTTTCTCGGCTTGCGGAAAGTTTGCAGCACGTGATATATGTTATCGAAAGCTTCATAGATGTCTGAGCGAACTTTGGCACCAGTGAGAACGACTTTGCCCGAGACAAAGATGAGCAAGACAATCTTGGGTTTGATCATACGATAGATGAGGCCGGGAAAGAGTTCTGGTTCATAACTGCAGAACTGACTGTGAGCGTGGGCCAAGCCCTCCAAGCGAACAGGAAAGTTTACATCGCAACTCGCAACGATGTTCTGGACTGTGAACTCCTTAAACTTGGCGTTGTCATAACCAAGCTTGTGAACAATTTTTGCGTACTTTCTTGACGCTCGACTTGACTCACGTTCTGATTTGGCTCCAGTGACAACTATTTTGCCAGAGGAGAAAATCAATGCAGTGGTCTTTGGTTCGCGAATACGCATGATAACAGCGGCAAAACGCTTAGGATTGTACTCGGCATTCCTGGCGCGCAAGGCAATCTTCTTGAGGTCGAGCTTTACATCCAAGTTGGTGGTAGCCACGACATTTTGAATCTCGGGGACAATGCCGTGGCTGATACGACCGGAGGTGTTGGAGGGTTGAGGGGGTTTGGGCTGGTCAGTTGGAGGGGGGGCTGGTTGCGAGTTGGTTGGTTGCAGTCTTCCGGCAGAGGAAGCGGCGGCGGTGTGGGCTGAGGCGGGTGATTCGGCAGGCTTGTTAGTTTGAAAGGGCTCGACCTGCATCGTGCGGTCGGGGTTTGTGATGAGCGCAAACAGCGAGTACGCTGGGGCAGCGCAAAAGTTGAGAAGGAGAGGGTTGTGTGGTCAAAAGAGCTGTTGGATGAGATGAAGGGCGGGCGGATAAAGAGCTGTTGAAGACGGTGAGCGAACGCGAAGCCGCGAAGATGAGGGGAGCAAAAGCGGCTGTGGTTTGGGGGGGCATGACGGGACAGCAAACGCAAGCGAGGAGCACCAAACGGCGGGCGCAGCACACAAGCAGCGAAAAACGGGAGCGCGAAGGTGGCGAAGGAAGCAGTCAAAGGTCAGTAAAGCGGTACGAAGAGAGCAAAGCGCGGCGCACACGCACACGCACATGCACGTCCATAAGACGCGACGCCACACAAGCGCGAGGGCGAGAAGCGGCGGCAGAAAACTCACCGACTAAAGCCGGAAGCAAGGCGAGAGACCTAGCGGAGAAGACGCGCGCGCCGGGAAGGCAGGAGACGAGGGCGACGCGGGCGCAGTGGCGACGGGGGAGCGGCAGAGGGATGGGATGCGCGGAATGGAGAAGCGCGGCTACGACGCTGACGCGACTGAGCAGTAAAGTGGAAGTGGTGTGCTTTGGCTTTTTCGAGAGTCCGGATTACAGAGCCGGTTTTTTCGGCGCTCGCCGCAGCCGCCGGCCGCCCCGCCCACGCGCAGCGCCGCAGTGCGCGTCGTGGACAGGCCGTTTTGACTCGTCCGCTCCGCTTTCGCTTCCAGACCGCGAGCCTTTCACCATCTCGTCGCGCGTTTATTGTTTCTACCTCGCGCGCCGCTGCATCGCCGTCATGGTCGTCAAGTAAGTAGTCGTTCGACTTTTCCGCGCTCATCGTCCTCATCCCCTCCGATCCACCCCCCACTTAGCCGGTCGTCATCCGCGCGCTGCGCTGTTTCCCCTTGCAATCGCGTTGCGAAAGGGATCCACACACACGAACAATGTACTAACCGCGCCGCTTTGAGCTTGCGACAGAACTGAGCTTTGTAACTACTCTGGCTTCCGTATCTATCCCGGCCACGGGCGCCGTTACATTCGTGTAGACGGTCGCCAGTATGTGTTCGTCAACGCCAAGTCCGAGGCGTCCTTTCACATGAAGCGCAAGCCCGCCAAGCACTCGTGGACCCAGTTGTATCGCCGCCTCAACAAGAAGGGCGTGCAAGAGGAGACGCAGCGACGCCGCACCCGCAGAAAGATGTCCTCCGCCCCCAAGGCCGTTGAGGGTGCTTCGCTCGAGGTCATCAAGGCCAAGCGCAACCAGCGCCCCGAGGTGCGAAAGGCTGCACGTGAGGCCGCCCTTAAGGATATCAAGGAGAGGAAAAAGGGAATGCGATCGAAGCGCGCTCCCGCCCCCTCTGCCAAGAGCGCTAACAAGATGCCCGTGGCTCAACGCCGTTAGACGCAGTAAAATCGATAAACATCAACGCGTGTCTTTGACATGATTGTGGCTTCACCTTTCCATTTGCACCAATTTCATTGTGTTATCAATCATCTCAGCGATTCGACTTTGCTCTATCATCGCGCGCAGAGTCTTAACGTCGTCTGGCGAATGTTGCGGCGCAGCTGTTTGTTCATCTGCGCTGTGCCCGCCTGATTGCTGCCAATTATCCGATAGCTCATGCTCGTCACACTCGACACACTCAAGAGCATCCGTCGAGACGCTGCCGTCATCGCCATGCTGCACTTGTGCAACACCAGTCATGCGAGCGCCAACAAACGCAGCATGCTGCTCGCCCAACCAATGTAGCAACGTGGAGCAAAACTCACTGAGGGTAAACGCTGAGGAATAGGGCGAGTGATGAAACAAACTGTAGTGTTGTACGCACTCGGTGACGGTGATAACGAAGCGAGAGTCAGAATGCACGTGAACGACAACTGGCGCCCTGCGATGCTCTGCGTGCTTGACGATCGGATCGAAGTTTGCTACTGTTGGTGCGTACTGCGACGGGTTGCGGAACACGAGACGGCGCAGAGGACCGCCGTCTACATCGCGCGCTAGGCTGATGAAGTTGTGGATTATGGGCCAGATGTTGTCGGCGGTGATTTTGTGCGCTTCGGGCGGCTGCGGCTGTTGGGAAGGCTGCTGCCACACGACGTCGTGTAAACAGGTTCCATCGGCGCGCGCGAACACGTTGACGCGACGAGGTGACATCTGGAAGGGGAGATAGCGGGTAGCAGAGGGGAAGGGGAGGGGGGGTTTACGATGGCCGGGCGATGGTTGGGCGATGGTTGGAGAGAACACTCACGCGCGGTGTAGATACAGTAAGGATTACAGTGCATGGTCAAAACATTAAAGGCAGCGCAGTTTAGTACTATACAGACGGGAGATCGTGAATGATGGAGTCAACCATCCAGCGCCTCCGTCCGCCGCCGCCAAACTCCTGGCGCGACATGGAAAAAGTGAAGACGGTCTCGACGCCGCCGCGCACGCGAAAGAGTCTGCGACTGATATACGAGTCGTCGCCATCGCGCAGCGCCGACAGCGTCTCGCTCTCATAGTCAGCGAAAAAGACGTCGTAAGGGTCGGCCACAATGACACGTTTGAAGCGCTCAAACTGGCCAAGGTCCATGCGGCGGCCGAAAAAGTGGTGTGACAGCGCCCAGATATCGAGGTTAGCAAAAGCATACAGCGCGTCAATGCCGTCATCCTTACAAGGACCGCTGCGCGCGTTGCTACGAAGCGCGCTGAGTAACATGCGCAACGTCTCCTCGGGCGATAGCTGCGCGTACAACGCGACGCGGTCCTTCCAAGCTAGCTCGTCGCCCGGACGCGACGCCGACGAGTTACGTAACGTGCAACGTAACAGCGCGACTGGTGCGCGACGCGCGACACGCGACGACGACGACGACGAAGAAGAAGAAGAAGAAGAAGAAGGCGACGATGACGGCGCCGATAAGCGAGGCGCCAAGACGGGCGACGGCGCGAAGGCGACGGCGCTGCGAGCAGCTTCCATGTCGCCCGGAAGAAACGAAGAGCAACGCGCCGTTGCCGACGCGCCTTAAGCGCGCGCGCACGCGCCCAATGACGTTGCAGCGGCGGCTGCGCAGACGCGGATATTTTGACGTCGCCGCCACGCGTGGCCACGCGACACTTGGCGCCGCCCCGTTGCACGCCGCCTCCATTGGTCGCCAACGCATCAACGCAAACGCACCCTCTCAGGTCCGCGCTCCCTCCATTTCAACTCCCCTCCACCCTCCCTCACCCTCTCTATCATATACTCACCCTTTCTTACTCACTCACCCATTCTTACTCGCCCTTCCTCCCCCCCCCCCCCCCCACCGTCTCACTCCTATTCTGCAGACATGTCCGCCTCCCACTCCCGCCACGCCTCCCGCTCCAGCCACCAAATCCGCATCGAGAGCACCGACCAGGGCCCCCGCGTCGGCCCCTACATCTTCGGCAAGACCCTCGGCACCGGCTCCACCGGAAAGGTCAAGCTCGCCAAGAACACTGACACAGATGAAATCGTCGCAATCAAAATCGTCCGCAAGGACTACCTCGAGAACAAGCCCTCCCTCAAGAAGAAAATGCGCCGCGAGATCTCCGTCCTCAAGGTCTTGCACCACCCAAACCTCATGTCGCTCATCGACGTTTTCGAGATCGACACCCACCTCTTCCTCGTCATGGAGTTCGTCGACGGCCTCGAGCTCTTTGAGTACCTTGTGCGACGCGGCGCCCTGCAGATCTCCGAGTCGCTCAACTTCTTTCAGCAAATCATCTGCGGTCTCGAGTATTGCCATCGCCGCCTCATCTGCCATCGCGATCTCAAGCCGGAAAACCTTCTCCTCGATCGCAACTTGAATATCAAGATAGCCGACTTTGGAATGACCAGTCTCAACCCACCGGGGTCCCTCCTGGAAACCTCGTGTGGCTCCCCGCATTACTGCGACCCCATGGTCGTCTCCGGCGACATGTACGATGGCCTCAAGGCTGACATCTGGTCCTGCGGCGTCATTCTGTACGCCATGGTCACTGGCCGCCTTCCGTTTGACGACGATAACATCCAGCGTTTGTTGCAAAAAGTTCAGGCTGGCCAGTACCACCTCCCGTCCAACCTGCCTTCCGATCTGCGCCATCTCATCAAAGCTATGCTCACCGTCGACCCGGATAAGCGCATCACTCTTGAGGGCATCAAGCAACACCCGTGGTTCAATTCCATCCCACCGCGAAACTGCGTTCAGGACGATTTTGTGCCGCCTTCCGACCCCATTCTCGACCCCGATCCAATGATTCTGCGCAGCTTAATTGATCTGGGCTGGGGCGATGCCCAGCTCATTTGCACAGAGCTGGCCGGTCCCGGCCCCAGCATGGAAAAGGCGTTTTACCAACAGCTGGAGAGACATCCCATGTTCAAACGATCCACTCTGGAGCCACCGTCTCCCGGCTCGGAAAATGAAGATCAGAAAAGTGCCATTTCCTCCGAGCCGCCCGCAGAAACCGAGCAAGAGCAGCTGGAGAAGGGCATGGCTCAGGTGTCCGTGCAAGATGGCGAACGCCAGGAGGGGCAATTGGTGCGTCAAAGCTCGTTTAGACAGGGTGCGGAGAAAGACGCCCAGGCAAAGGAGGATGACGCGAAGGCTGAGGAGGCCATTCAACATGCCAACTCCTCCCAGCATAAAAGTTGGTTTGACTCGGTGCGGAATTACCTCACCGGACAGGCTGAGGACGAGAAAGATGAGCAGCAGAATGACAAGAAAGAGAAAGATAACCAAGACCAAAACTCGCAAAATGAACGTCGGTAGTATGGAAAACATCAGCGATTCGAATGTATTATAACTGACGACCATACTATGTTAGTTTATTATAATCTATTTTAAGATATCGTGTATGGTTTTTATTCTGTCCACATGAATGGCTTGCAAGTACAAGCACAGCATTTCATGACGCTCTTGCATGCATCTCCACCGGCATGACGGTATAGCCCCATACCAGCGAAAATAAAGTTACAGGTGTACAAAATGTATTGAATACCGCCAGAACGGCTTCCCAGCTTACCGGTATGCAACCGTGTTCATCTTCACCGGTAAACGTCTATGTGAGAGGAAGACTCTAGCTGACCTCTATTTCGTTCATCTCGTCGTCGTGCTTTTATGTCTGCTGTTTCTACTGTAATGTTTGATTTCAAAAAGCACGAAGCAGCAAAGTTCATGATGTTGGTGTTTGACAGTCCCCGGTTGCTCCTTTGTGTGAAGTAGGGAGAAGGAGCACTTGCAGTCTCTTTCTGAGCGTTTTATATCGATCTCGATGCAGTTGTTTGATGAATATGTCGGCTAGCATGTCCTGAGTGGGAGTGCGGTGTAGGGTGATGTTTTGATCGCTGACGTGATGTTGCAAATAATGGTTTCGGATGTCGATGTACTTTAAACGTTTAGTGGGTGCTTGCTTTTTTAGCTATCATCATGGCTGATCGGTTGTTGATATAATATGGTGTGAATTGGGGATATTAAATAGTTGTGCATGAGAGGAGTTTTTGAAGCCCTCGTGTGTGTTGCGTTGTATGAGTTTCCGATACGTATTCTGACTCTGTGGTAAAGAGAGCTACGATGGTTTTTTTTTTTGATAGCCAGGAAATCGGTGTGTGGTTAAAGCAGTGAACGTTCCCGGTTCATGATCTGCGTTTTTGTGCGTTCGCGAAATCAGCATCGCTATACACGGAGAGTGTGCTATTTTCATTTTCTGGTGTATTGCTTTTCGGTTTGAACAGTATTCCATGTATTCTTGCGCCCTTTAGATATCGTAACAAGGTGGTTTTTAGTGCTTGCTTGTGATGCTGCTGGGGATAACTCATTTGTTGGGCTAATCTGTTCGTGACGTTCATGATGTCAAGACGTTTACTGTCAGTGATGTATTAAATTTCACCCAGTAGTGAAAAACGATGCCCTTCAAGGGGGTTTCTTCACAGGACTTGGAGATTTCGCTCGCTTGAAAACTAGCTTGGTCAATGACAAGCTCTATCGCTATTGCCTGCCGACGGCCGGTTAGGACCGGAAGTGCACACTGGTAGAACACGTGGACTGCACGGATGCCGACGCTCGAGTGCGAGGCGTGCTCCACGTGGCCCGGATTCTACCTAATGGTTAGTACTATTTAGTAATTGTAAAGCAACGCCCAGTTAGGGGATACTTGAAGATGCAACTCATAGAATGAGGATTGAACCCCCCGAGGGTTATGACTATGATCCCCTCTAAGGTGTGCTGAGGTGGCACTGTTTTCTGGTTAGAGTTCGCCTATAAAGTGAAAATTCGGATGGCCCATGGTTGGATTGGCCCCGTGATATACGTGGCTTAATTTTGGAACCGATTTTCGGATATTTTTTAGAAAGTTGGACTTTTGGGCCCTGGCAGTGGGATCTCCACGTGTATGGCCCTGAGCAGGTGTGCACTACTGTAGAGTTTAGTTAGTGGGCCCTACTTAGGGAGACGAGATCTGACAGTCCGAAGCTCAGAGTAAAATGGGAACCAAGGTTGGTCTTCGATACCTTTAGAGGTTCTTCGTCGCCATCGTTTCGGCCTTACAACCCGGAACGGGCTCTGGTTAGCAACGCCTGCGTAGGGACACGACTCCACTTGGAGAGTGCCCACGTTTGGGTTCCGTGCAACCACCCCCTTGGGACCGCTCAGACGACCTGCGTGAACGATACCCCGTGGGGGTTCTGCTTACTTGTTGCGTGCTTTTTGTGTTTCCTTTCGAGTACAGGTTTTCGCCCCTGTATTGGGTTTCTTTTGTTGTTTCGCCCCTTTTCTGGTTCTCGGGTCCGGTGCCGGTTAGTGCCCAACCCTCCCCCCGTTTTTCCTCTTCGCCGGATTTTCCCCCATTCTTTGGGATACCCATACCCATTCCCGATCCAACGGTTTCTACCCCTCACCTCCGTCGGTACTTCCGGAATCCCCCGTGGGAGTTACACCCCACACTACGGGTGGAACGGAGGGCTCTGTCTCTGAGTCTGCCTCCCCCAGGGAGCAAGGCTTCGAACACCTTGAGAGCACTTCCCGTCGCCGGGTTTTGCTCCACAAGTGGTCTCCCGACTTAGAATCCGCTCTCGTACTTTTGGGTTGGTCATCCACGTGTTGGAATATCTCTCGGAAGAGGAAGCACCGTCGTGAAGATTTGTTGTAGTGGTCCCCTTTGGAAAGGGTGGAATTGGTTTTTATTTTTGTTTTGTGTTACGTCATCCGTTCTCCGGGAATCTCGTGATCGAATTTCATCGTTACCCCGAATCGTCGGTGTCATGTCTGCAGCATGTCGCCGCCTACCCGTGGTTCCAGGACCGGATCGAACCGTCAAGCGAATTCAGTGCCCCCGGCCCCGCCTAGGTCGAGGAGCTCAATTCCCGAAGATCGGAACGATTCCGGTATCGATTCGGACACTCGGAGAGCACCCTCAGTGGTTTCAGGTCCTCGAGAGGTCGTGGCTGTGGGCCCAGCTCCAGTGGTGGAGACCCCCTCAGCAGCACCCCGAAGTCGGGCCGACCCTGAATTACAGCGCCGGGAGACTCGAATCGATATCGCCAACGCGGCTCACGTCGAGCTCCTTCAGGAGGTTACTACCCTCCGCCTCAAGGTGAAGGACGCCCCGGTGCGGGGAGTCGCCGATGACCTTCGTACCCTGAGGAGGGATGTGAACTCCCTTTTGGAAAGCTTTGGTACCCCTGGGGTCTTTATCCAGGAGTACCGAAGCCTCGTGGAGGAACACCGCGTGCAAGCGGAACGCTTCCGAGCTCGGCTGGACACCCTCGAGGCCATTATCCGTATGGACGGAGACACAGAAGCCTCAAAGGATAAACCCGACGTTTTGGAAGACGAAGAACACCGCTCCGCTACACGGGACCGCCGCAAGTCCAAGAAGAGGGTTCACCTCCAAGAGGATTTATCGGATTCCGATCCCAATCGCTCGTCATCGAGTTCGTCCTCCGAATCTTCGGATAGTGAAGATGGACGCCGGTCATCCCGGGCGACTCGGTCGAAGGCTACTTATACCTCTCAAGGGGCAATCCGTACCCGGAAGAAGGGTAGGAAACACCTTGGATTAAGGGAGCTGAAGCCGACGAATCCTCTCTATCGGAAGCTGCTATCGTACCGCTATTACCGGTTGGATAACCCTTCGGGAGATCGAACATCCCGCGGAACGGGTAGGGTCAAGGAATACATCAAAAGGCTGAGCATCACCCTACAGAAGAGGGAGTTCACAGGAACAGACCCAATTCTGGTGCTCGATTTCCTTGCGAGGTTCGTCCAGGAGGCTGACATCCTCGGTATGAGTGAAGCGCAAGCGTATCTTGCATTACCCTATTTCTTAAAGGGGATGGCTGAAGACCAGTTCAACTCCGTCCGTGGATCATCCCGAGCCTCGGAAGGGGGAGTCACGTGCTGGCCCGAAGCGGTGCAGTACCTCTTGAGGTCATACGCTACTGGAAATGCGATTCAGGAAGCAATCCTTGCATTAAGGGATATGCGGCAGAAGCCGATGGAAACCGAAACGGTGTATTCAACTCGCTTGAATAAAGCGTTTCACCGATGTGGGAATGTATTCCCCGCCTACGAGAGATGCACCATGTTTGTGGATGGTTTGGACCCCTCGATAAGGGCATTGGTTGCCCGACATCGGGAAGAGAAGCGCAAGCTGACCTACTTGGAACTGGTTCAGTACGCCCAGCCTGAGGGGGATACTCTCCGTGCCCGGCAGAACCGAAAGAGTCGGCCGACACGTGCACTCCTCGCCGATGGAGGTAACTCGTCTTTGTCACTCGCAGGAGGCCCGGCCCCTGTGGGGGTCAATGATAACATTCACTTCATGGGAAGTAACCCCGAATCTATGGGTACGTCTGAGTTGCCGTCGACATCCGCTCCGACTACGGATGAAGACCCTGCGCTCTATACCCAAGGACGGAGGGTGCCAGCCGCATCGCTACCTTTTGCGAATACCGCTGCTCGGTTCTCTCGCCCCGGATGGAGGGATACAGCACCACGTCGCGTGGATTCACGTCCACAACCGAACCCGGCAGAGCTGATTTGCTATTTGTGTTACCTCCGTGGTCACAAAGCACCAGACTGCACATTTCCCCTGCGGGAGGGTTCACGAATTATCGCTCAGTACGAGGCTCTGACCCCTGAGGAGAAAGCTCGAGTCCCGAGTAGGTCCTATGAGGAACAAAGGATACTCCGAGCTCACATTGCTGACAGGGATACAGAACTTGTACCCGCGAACGGGGAACAACCGGTCCCCTTCGAGGCAGCTGCACCGAATTCGGTGGGGTCCGCTTCGAAAAACTAAACTTGGGAGTCTCCCCTGCGGGAGGGGCGTCTTCTAAGCCGGAGTTGAAGACGCCCGAGGCGCTCCAGCTTCGCTCCCCAGCTGTGACTATCCTTTCAAGGAGAACGGCTGACACCGACGTTAACTCGGGATACTTTAGTGTCCTCCGTCGCCCGTGGATACGGTCCCGTAATCTCCGTGTTCCGGATCGAGTTATGGTAATGGCCAAGCGGAATTATAAAGTATTCGCCGACTTCGGCCTGTCCAGCCAGTTTATGGTTCGTCAAATATCTGTCCTGGATACAGGAGCCGCTCCTAACTTAATTCATGTTGAATTGTTACCCCCGCTGCTCCGGGCTCAAGTTCGTACCGGTCCACGTTTGGATATCGCCGATGCGAACAACAACCCGCTACGGACACTGGGTACAATTTCCCTCATGGTGAGGTTAGGCTCCTATCTCGTTCAACTAGAGTTTATTGTATGCAAGTCACTTGCAGCACCAGTCATACTGGGTTGTGACTTTTGCGACCGCTTCGTGGAAGCCATCCGTCCTCAGAATAGAACTGTGGAACTCGAAGACGGGTCTACGATCCCAATCGTTCGTAAACCCTTACAGGGAGCAGCGCGAACACGCGTTCCTCTCCCTGTCGCGCAGGAATCTGTGAAGAAGGACCCGGTGTCTACACGGGTAAAGGTTGCGAAGTCAGTGGCTATCCCGCCAGAAACCCAGGTTTGGGTCACAGTTGTTACCAAGCAAATTGGTGTGCATGTGGTACAACCGAACCCGTCTCTGTATACGCGGCGTCAACTCGCCCTTGCGAATCGGGTTGTCTCCGTGGAACCGGATAAACCTTTCAAGGTTTTGGTAGCCAACTTTGGAAAGACAACGCAGCATTTGGTCAAACACCAGATCCTGGGTTCTGTTCTTCCACACCCGCATGCGGTCGTACCTACAAAGATCTCTATCGCAGAGGTCCTTGGTGTGGCGGACCCTAAGGAGGGGGAGGACACTGCCGAAATCGCGGAAGACGGTGAGCATACGACTGCAGCTCCAAACGCTGAACACTTTAAACCTCAGGAGGTTACGGCCCCTATCACAGGAGCAGACCAGACGGATCCTGTTCAGGAATTGGAGAAATGGGATCTCAAACATGTACCCGCATCTCATCGGGAGAAGCTGAGGCACATGCTTCGTGAATTTACCCCCATGTGGGATGGTTCCCTTGGAACTATTGGGATTACAGAACACCGCATCGACTTGCTACCGAACACTCGGCCTATTGCCCAACACCCTTACAGGGCTGGACCGAAAGCTCGGGAAGAGGAGAAATCTCAGGTGGAGAAGATGCTTAAAGCGGGCGTAATTGAACCTGCCCAGTCCGCTTGGGCCTCACCAGTGGTGTTAGTTCCGAAACCGGATGGATCGTGGCGTTTCTGCATCGATTACAGACGCCTGAACGAGGTAACCATTAAGGATGTGTACCCGATCCCTCGGATGGACGAATACATCGACTCCCTTGGGAGCGCTACTGTTTTCTCTACCCTCGACCCCAATTCGGGCTACTGGCATGTCCCTATTAGGGAGGAAGATCGAGACAAAACGGCTTTCGGGTGTCATCAAGGACTTTTCCGATTCCGGAGGATGCCTTTTGGGTTGACAAATGCCCCCGCAACGTTTCAACGGGCGATAGACATTCTGTTGGCTCCCTTCAAGTGGAGGACGTGTCTAGTGTATTTAGACGACATTATTGTCTTCTCCAACAACCTGGATGACCACCTCGAACACGTCAGGGACGTAATGAAGATACTCCGCGACGCGGGAATCACCTTGAAACTCAAGAAGTGCGAGTTTTTCACCGATTCGGTTAAGTATCTGGGTCATATCATCCGTCCCGGACAGCTTTCAATCGATGAAGTACGAGTGAAATCCTTGAAGGAAGCAAAACACCCGAAAACTCAAACGGAGTTGCGATCCTTCTTAGGTCTGTGTAACGTGTATCGCCGATTCGTCCCGAACTTTGCGGATATTGCCACCCCCCTCAACAGGCTCCTGACGAAGGGACAACCAGTTGAACTGGAACCTTTTGACGACGCGGAAGCGTCTGCCTTCACGGCACTGGTGAATGCCGTAACATCACCGCCAATCTTGGCTCTACCCAATCCTGGGCTCCCTTACGAAGTGGACACCGATGCTAGTGCAAACCAAGTAGGGTGTGCACTGTTCCAATCTTCTGAGGATGGTGAACGTCAGCCTATTGGGTACTGGTCACGTTCCCTGAATGTCCATGAAAGGAACTACTCGGTCTCCGAGAAAGAATGTTTAGCCGTTGTGTGGGCCTTAGCTACACTTCGCCCCTATCTGATGGGTACTCGTTTCAAAGTCCATACGGACCACGCATGCTTGCGTTGGCTCCTGGAGATCTCCGAACCCTCGGGCCGTCTTATGCGCTGGCGTCTCCGACTGTCGGAATTCGACTTTGAGATCCTGTACAAGAAAGGGAAGCTGAACACTCAGGCTGATGCACTATCCCGCTTGGGAACCACAGCGGAAACGGAACCCTACGAGGACGATGACATCCCATGTTTTATGGTACCGGACCTCGAGGGAGGAGCTCAACCGCTGACGGATGATGTTTGTGACGATATACTCGTCAACGAGAGTCTGGATTTGCCGACCGGCTCTTTTATATCTATCTCTCCAGAGGAGATGATACGCGAGCAACAGCTCGACCCATTCTGTACACGGATTCGGGCTCGCCTCAACGGAGGATTTCAGTTACCTTTCGAGGACGACGATCAGGGTTACCTAATCAGGACCGTTGGACCTCGCCCGAGGATAGTGGTGCCGCACACCCTACAACAGAGGGTATTACACCTCACTCACTATGTGAAGGTTGGGGCCCACCCCGGGGGAAGAAAACTGTACCTCACGCTGAGAAGGGACTTTTACTGGCCGGCAATGGCATTCGATTGTTACGCCGTCAAACGGGCCTGCGCCAATTGCGCCAAGAATGAAGTCAAACTTCGAAAGCACTCTAAGAAGTTGACGCTGTTCCCGGCACGGGCTCCACTCGAATTCGTGGCCATAGACATCCTAGGGGAGTTTATCAAGACGCCCCGAGGTCATCGGTATCTCCTTCTCATTTCTGACAGATTCTCTAAGCTAACGAGAACTGTGCCGCTGAAGCGGATCACCGCCGCTACCGTCACGCAAGCGTTCGTGACCCATTGGGTGTTCGTATATGGACCGCCGGTGCAGTTGTTATCCGACAACGGAGGGCAATTCGCATCAAAGTTCTTTCAGGATGTATGTCGAATCCTTGATGTAAGGAATTTATTTGTTACTACGTATCACCCTCAGGGGAATGGCCAGGTGGAGAGGTTTAACCGCACGATACTCAACGCTTTGAGATCGTATGTTGCGGATCACCCCAAAAATTGGGACTTGTACACAGACGCTATCACGTATGCATACAACACCCAGGAACATCGGGTTACATCTTTATCCCCATTCGAACTGGTACTGTCGAGGACACCGCCGCCGGTCGCCATCGAGGCTCAACCGACGCTGTCGACGTACCTGTCACCGGGATTGTACCGAAAAGCCTGGAAGGAGTGGCTTACGAAGATGGTGCCGATAGCCCAGAAAGCAATGGACAAAGCTCAACGCGCCTACAAGAAGGACTTTGACAATCGGGTTCGCAAATCTCTACCTCAGGTGGAGCCCGACGACTTCGTCTTCCTTCGAAAGGAATACTACAATCCTGAAAAGGAACGTAGGCACAAGCTTTCGCCAATTGTGGACGGAACCTATCGTGTGGTTTCAGTAGACCCGGACACAGTGGTATTGGATATCGCTAACCGCCACGAACGGATCTCCAGGGACCGCATCACACGAGCGCCCAACCCAAATGTGGAAGTGGTGTCGGCACCAACGCCCTCCACAGGGGATGATTCAACGGAAGTTAACCCGTCAGGCGGAGATTCGAACACCCGCCCCGTTATACTTCCGCACCCGGAACGTGGTTTAACCGACCTACCGGAAACTTCGGATACTCCCGAACCTGGGCCCGCTCCCTCAAGGGCCCAGTCAACGAACTCTTACAGAGTTACTCCCCCACCGGAGGTAATCAAGCCTCCTGGCTCTCCGCCTAAGGAGGGGGAGGAGGACTTAGTTCCTTCACAGGACGATGTTTCGGCGTCAGCCAGTCGCCCTAACAGGGAATCTAGTTCTCACAGTGAGACGGCGAGCCCGACCGAGCCGGCGACAGAGAAGTCACAACCCCAGCGTATGGGTAGCGACATCACCGCCGACCCAGCCGAGCACGACGTCAGAAAAGATGACGAAAACCCGCCTAGGGAGAGTCGTGTGGAGAACTCCGCACCCGGAACGCCTACAGAGCCGACGATCACCCGCCGCCGCGGACGAGACACTGAGGCGTGGCACACTCAAACCCCGCTTTCTCGGGAACGAGCTGTGTCAGTGGACCCGCACGGGGAAGATCTCGACGACGAGGTTGACCAAATTTGGCTCTCCGTTTTGGAATGGGAATCAGAACTCCTATGGAGACACTGGAACCCTCAGGAATGGGAAAGAAATGAGTGAGACTCGTCGGAGACAGCTCAAAAGAGTGCTAGCGCGTGCCTAAAGCGCCACCTCATATCCGCTCGCGGAGTGGCCACCGGCGCCCGCGCATTTATGTGGCCCACGTCGAATGGCACCGAGCCAATCAAAAGGCTCTGACGACCAACTGTCGCGCAACCCGCCTCACTGAGCCAATCAAAAGGCTCTGACGACCAACCGTCGCGCAACCCGCCTCCGTCGCACGGCGCGTTGCACCAGAGCAACCTTCGTCCCCGTAGCTCGGGTTGACGTTGAAGTCTTACCCCCCTGAGACTGGAGACGCTACCGCGTCGCGGTTTCTCAACCGTCACGGAATCTAAGAACACCGTTGCTATCGAGAAGATCTCAGCTTTAAGAATAACCTAAAAGTGGGCCGTTTTGACTTCGTAGACGGAAGTTACAACGTAGCCCACAGGCCACTCGGCGCCGTTTGGACGAAGTGCTGAGACCCGCTCGCAACACGGAAAAGAACCCACCGGGGTGTGTCTAAATCCTACGTTGACACCCTCAAGGGAACTAGAGCGTTCCAAGATGGAAGAGAAGCCCGAACAGGGAAAAGTGTACCCGCAGGAATTCGTCATCGATCGCATCGTGCGTCACATCTACACCCCCGAGGGAGAAGTCCGCTACCAAGTCCGATGGTACGGATTCTCGCCTGATGAGGATACAGTGGAACCCATTGAGCACCTTCCGAGGTCTAAGGTTTTATCCTATCACCGACGCGCTCGGGTAACCTTGCCTCCAAGTCTGGATCGTGCCCAAGTCGGGTAAGCCACCACGGGAACTGGTGTGGATGGGACCTCGAAGTGAGGAAGATGTTGGACCTCTGAAGAGGAATTGAGGAGAGTATCCCGAAGAACACGTATTGAGAGGGAATGTCTACTGGCCCTCGGCCTAGCGCCGTTAACCGGGGAACACAGCACCGGTTATCGGGACAGTTTATGATGAAAAAAATGGAAAAGAAGACCCACGAAGTGGAGAAGAAGATTAAGAAGAAGATTGGACCCTAGGAATGGAAGAAGATGAAGACGAAGATGAAGAAGATCCTAAGAAGGAAGAAGAAAAGAAGTAGAAGTTAAGATCCTAAGAAGGAAGAAAAAAAAAATGTAGAAGTTAAGATCCTAGGAAGGAAGAAGAAAAGAAGTTATGCAAATATCAGAAGTTTACTATTGTCGCCAAGCTATGGACTCCACAATTGCCCGAAGGCGGAACTACGGAAAGCCCGAGGAGGGACCCGCCCCACCGTTGGGATTCTGACCCTGATGGTACGCCGAGGCGAAAGCCAACATCTGGCTCACATCCGTCATACCCGGGGGAATCGGAATGCCCGCGTTCACGAGGCCTTGTCGCACACTATCCGCTTGCGGAGTGGCTACCGGCGCCTGCGCAAGGGTGTTCACACCCCACCCGGGGGGAGCAGATGGACCGCCACCGGATGCATTCGCCGCCGCAGCTGAGGTCGTTCCCACTGGTTGGAAGGGTGCAGATGGCTCCACAGGGAGTACTCCACTAGGAGCTGGCATGTCGTTATCCAACGCTGGATCGTCCAGCTCTACTGGAGGCTCGTACTCGAAATCGTCGGTATAAATGAACCCCGTCGGGTGTCCCACCGGCGTCGGTCGAGGCGAGTCAATCAGCGCCCGTTCTTGCGCCGGGCTAATGCCAACCCCTTCGAAGGGATTGTAATAGACCCAGTTACCGGAGCCCGGATCGTACCGGCCAGGAGACTTGTCTCGCGCGGATCCTTCCCCTGCGGGCTGATTTTCCACTGGAACTCGATCCCATTGGGTGTCAACGATCACGTCCAATATTGGATACAGGTCCTGCACGCTGCTGGCCGAACCCAACGCTGGGACAAGGTCGATCTGACGCATGATGGTCCGTAGCATCGGAGGAATATACCAGATACGGAAATGGTCATGAGCATCCCAGAGGAGGTGCGCCGCTACGCGGGCTGCCCACTCGGCTGCAACGAGGGCCCAGTAACCCGAGTTCGGGTCGTGCATCAAACGAGACCCGATATAGTAGATGCATGGGGGCAGTTCATCAAAGCACCCTCGGGGGACCTCGACCTTACTCCACCAAGCGGGAAGGGGCACGAATCGCCCAACCTTCGCCGTGTTACGGATACGCTCCAGTTCCACGTGAGGATACGGGACAAGGAACCCGAAACGGGAGCGCGAGCGGCGCTCGAAGCGCACGCGTCGATCGAACCCATACTGGGTAAACTGCCGTTGAAGGTACTTGAATTCAGCCCGAAGGATGGGACGACTCCATTGGAGCATATCTTCTCGGAGAGGAAAACCCGGTCCGCGGAACTTGGCTTCGGGAAAGGCTGCCAGGTTATCCCCGTAGGAGACCTCACCGTACGTGCGGTAATAGGCGACATCGAACCCGTACTCCGGGGGAACCAGATGGTCAAAGCGTGACCTCTCCAATCACTGGTAGGCCAGAGCCGCCATCGCTGCGCGTGCCTTGTCCAGGGACTCCCCGCGACCGCGGTATAGATACTGAGGCTCTATGGCTACCCGCGCCCTCCAATCGGGAGAACGTACAACCTCGACAGGTAGGCCACCCGGCAGTAAGCCGTCCTCCACGTAGGAGTCGATGAGCTCATCGTCGCGAACCGCTGTCGGATGGAACCACGGAGCGCGGGAATATATCACCGGATCGGTAAGGGGACTCCACCTTCGAAAGGATTCGTTTGAGATCCAACCTCTGGAGTTTGCTACCAAGGGCATCGCATGAGCGGAGTTCCACGCCACCGCGTTAATGTCCAAATCCTCCTGAGGATGTCGGTTGCTCGCCGAGGCGGAAGGTTCGGTACCTGACGGAGCCGCATCCAAACCGGAGAAATATCCACCCTGCTGGGGAGCTTCGTTGTCCGCCGGCGCGGAGGCCGATGGCCCCGAGAGTGGGTTGAGGACGTATGGGTTCATTCCTATGAGAGGGCTGGTTGAGACTGCTGTTGCGAGAAGTTTCTTATCGCCGAAAGTCGGAGGAGTAGAAGAAAGCTGTACCGACGTGCCGGTTTTGTGGCGATCCTCAGAAGTGGTGAAGGACCCCATTGGGAGAGCAGTATATATAGTGACCAGAACGCGAGACACCCGCGGCTCGGAATGTTCTTCCTCGTCTTAAGGAGGGGGAGATGAAGAGCAACGCCCAGTTAGGGGATACTTGAAGATGCAACTCATAGAATGAGGATTGAACCCCCCGAGGGTTATGACTATGATCCCCTCTAAGGTGTGCTGAGGTGGCACTGTTTTCTGGTTAGAGTTCGCCTATAAAGTGAAAATTCGGATGGCCCATGGTTGGATTGGCCCCGTGATATACGTGGCTTAATTTTGGAACCGATTTTCGGATATTTGTTAGAAAGTTGGACTTTTGGGCCCTGGCAGTGGGATCTCCACGTGTATGGCCCTGAGCAGGTGTGCACTACTGTAGAGTTTAGTTAGTGGGCCCTACTTAGGGAGACGAGATCTGACAGTCCGAAGCTCAGAGTAAAATGGGAACCAATGTTGGTCTTCGATACCTTTAGAGGTTCTTCGTCGCCATCGTTTCGGCCTTACAACCCGGAACGGGCTCTGGTTAGCAACGCCTGCGTAGGGATACGACTCCACTTGGAGAGTGCCCACGTTTGGGTTCCGTGCAACCACCCCCTTGGGACCGCTCAGACGACCTGCGTGAACGATACCCCGTGGGGGTTCTGCTTACTTGTTGCGTGCTTTTTGTGTTTCCTTTCGAGGACAGGTTTTCGCCCCTGTATTGGGTTTCTTTTGTTGTTTCGCCCCTTTTCTGGTTCTCGGGTCCGGTGCCGGTTAGTGCCCAACCCTCCCCCCGTTTTTCCTCTTCGCCGGATTTTCCCCCATTCTTTGGGATACCCATACCCATTCCCGATCCAACGGTTTCTACCCCTCACCTCCGTCGGTACTGCCGGAATCCCCCGTGGGAGTTACACCCCACACTACGGGTGGAACGGAGGGCTCTGTCTCTGAGTCTGCCTCCCCCAGGGAGCAAGGCTTCGAACACCTTGAGAGCACTTCCCGTCGCCGGGTTTTGCTCCACAGTAATTTTTAGTATTTATTTAGCTACGCTATCGCTATTTAGTGTCTATTTTTCGGGCGCGCGCCCACTGTCAGGGGCCGTGCGCCTCACTACTTAGGAGGTTGAGCACTGCTCCCCAGTAAGAATCCTCTTGGGAGATACCAAGGAGGGGGTCTTGGCTCTGAACTTTTCGCCTTCGGCGCATCTTCACCGCATACTGCTTGAGCGCCCTTCGCACGTTAGTTCATTAACCCCTCTGTCGACTAGGGTGCTACCACCACCGTGGGTTCATATTTAATGGCCGACACTTGTCGTAGTCTCGCCCCTGTATAGGGTTTCGCCCCCGTTTTCCTCTTGTTCTTCTTTTTGGCTCTCGTGAGTGGCCGCCTCCCTCACCCCGCTCGTCCAACTCATACGAGTGTTTCCTCGCTCCTTTTACGACAATCGCCGTGATACTGCTCCGCCTAGGATTGGTCACACCCTGGACTGTGCCGTGCTCACCTAAATACTCTAGGTATATCCCGCTGGATTGGCCTCGGTCTTACACCCGACTCCATCGTGCCTTTCCAGAGTGGCTCTGTTTCTGTGCTCCGCTGGGACGCGTCTCCTCCGCCTGAGGCGTGACTCTCAAGAGAGGAAGATCCCGAACATCTTCGTGGTGTCTCCGCTCCAAGCATTTTCCTACACTTATTTGTGTGCATATTGTTGTTCTAATGTGCTCACATTTTCTTACAGTGGATGCAATGCGACTGAAAACACTGTTTAACCGTACCCGCAAGCAACTTATGTCGTCGATACCATAACTTCCTTGCCAAATTCAACCATGTTCCGCTCGGTGCTTCTTCACCAACTGAACTTGCTTTTAGTAAGCGCCACCGAGAACACCGCCATCTTTGCCGCCAGGCGAAAAGTCGCGCGGTCTTCGTCGGAGAAAGAGCTTCTGTTCGCAGAGAATTGCCTACACACAATCATGTGCAGCAGAGTCGAGCCCAAAACACAATATAAGAAGTCGATGTTCCTTATTGCTGCGCTTCATCAAAAGTGTCGCTACCGGCATTTCTTATACCCAATACCCTTTCTATCGTTCTTTCAATAGATTGAGATACCAGCCTCTCCAAATTGCGATTTGCAGTCAACTCTTTGGGTTCTCTTCTCAACTGCACTTCTGCCAATTCTGCCATCGATTTGGTCATTTCGCTAATGCTTTGTACCAAGTTAACTTCAAGTCGTTTAGAAAACAATGCTCGCGGGTCTGTTTCTGTTCTTTTTCTTTTCCCCGAAACGCGAATATCAACCACGGTTTCAACGCCTGTTTTGTCTCGTTCTTGTTCATCAGCACTACTTGGTTCTGTACTACTTTTTTGAACTGCTGTTCAAGGCTCGACATCTTCATTATCAAGGTTGCTGTTATACGTGGGAGAGACCATCTTGGACAGTATTGGGTTATGTATATGTTTAACGCCACGTACCTGTGGCGGGCACGTAGGATCGCCTGTCTTTTTCTTCATGTAAACAATTTTGTCAAACTTCTTTTTCAGACTTTTTATTGTCGTTTAGGTCTGTCGTTCATGCGGGCGTAGCATTTGAAATCTTTCCACACACGATCCCGTATGTTCGAACCAATGGGTTCATTTTCCTCTACGCAATCAATAAGTACTGTTATATCTTCTGCATCATAGTTCCACGTACCTTTTCTTTTGCCTCCAAGCTTTGTGACAGACAGTTTTTTTTATTTCAAGGTCAGCCCCAGCTTCATCATCGTCGTAAAAAGAGTGCCCGTCTCTGGTATCTTCGTTAAGGGGCTCTTCAATGACAAAAGAAGCTCGCTGCATGACTCAGGCGTTGTTTTAGTGCTTTTGGTTGGGAATGGGTCAAATACTTCTTCGACCTAAACAGTTCGAGCATCCGAGGCGAAGAGTGGCCACAAAAGGGTTTTGACGCTTGATCTGCATAGCGTACAAAAGACATTCAAATGGTTACATGGAAGCCTGTGTAACCTATGACACACAATCCTTTTCGTCGAGGGAGCCTCCCTAGCCTCATTCTGGAAAAGTAGGACTAATGGGATGGTCCCACTGTCGCGGGTTTTTTCTGAGATTCATGCTCGTGGTTGGCTTCGTAGGGATTAAATGTGTGCTAGTGCCAGTTCTCGGATTTCCGCGCTGCTTGGCATTTATACGACAGATGGAACTCGCGCTGCGTAGGGAGTCCCTAATCGCGGTGGGATGCTGTGGGAAGTGTGCTTCCTACAGCTTAATACAGTCCCAAAAAAGGTTTTTGAGTTGTCACCCCATGATATCGGGGGCGCAAAATCTACGAAGGTAGTTTCTGAAAACTATGAAAACCGACAGATAGTAGAATGTGAAGGAAGGCTGATGTCGTCTGATCACAATAGAGCATCCGCTGTACACACGTACGTGTTTGTCCAGCCGGCGCCGAAAGTGACACCTTGCCTGGCGTCCTCTTGTCGATGGCGGCTCGACGATCATCATTGAGAAAGAAGCCGCGTTGTTTTTGCTCTCTTTGTTCTTTGTTCCTAGCTCGTTGCGCTTTCGCAACCCTCCCGCCTTCCCGACGCTGTTTAGCTCGCCCTCTCGGAGAGAGAAGGTGCTTACCTTCTCTCTGTAGCTCGCTTCTAGGTCTATTGCTGGCACCCTAAACTCAATAAATATCGAGTGTAGAGCTATGAAGTGGGCACGATATATTCTTGTTCGCAATACCGTTGAGACCGACCACAAAGTTTGAAATATTATCAGTCTACAGGAGATATTTCATGATTTATTTACACGTGGCAAATTGGGGATCAAGCTGGAGCTCTGAAACTCCAACCTTTGGGAGATCCATTGACGCCACCGAGGTTTATGCCGGTGTGGAGATAGTTTTCTATCAGCATTCTGCTTGAAAAGAAAAGCTTCATCGATACATTGTGAGGAAGAAGATCCCGCTTCAAACTTGGCAGGGTTTGTGAGACGGTACGACTCTTGCCGAATTCATGCGAAAGTCAGCATCAACTCCCTTTTTGTTTTCTTCTCTTCTCAACCTTCAACATTTCTACTACAAGTATGGCTGCTTTCAGCGCACCCTCTCTATGCAACAGCTTTGTCAACAAAAGTATACGGCACGCAATCAGTCGCCGTTCAGAGTCGGGAACATGCCAGCCCACCCGAATGACACCACGAGCGATGCGAATGCGTCGTGGAGCCATACCTGAACCGAGAATTCCGCGTACACTGTACGAAGCAAATCCCATACTAGATGTTGACCTGAACCCGTTTGATTTCTCGACGTTGGAGGGAAAAGTTGTGTACGTTGTAAACGTGGCCTCGGAAGACGCCCGCACCGATGAAAACTACCGGATGATGTCCGATCTACTTGAGCACTACCACGGGTCTGGACTGGAGGTGTTGGCGTTCCCAAACAACTGGTACGGCCAAAGAGAAACACGTGCGTTGAGCGAAATCAAGGAGTTCGTGTACAGCAAATACAATAAGAACATTCGGCTTTTCTCGAAGACTGATTTGGAATGGAACCAGGTATTTGCTCTGGGCTGCCACTATTATCCGGGCGAGATCGTTTGGAACTTTTTCGGAAAGTTCTTGTTTAATCGGAACGGGGTTCCGGTGGGAAGATACGATTTGCTCACTACATATCAGTTTCTTCACGATGAGATTGGGGCGCAAATAAGTGGCGGCTACAGCGTTGAACCCGTGGAAATAACTGAGAGCACAGAAGGCGACAGCGATCTCTCGGAGTTTGTAACGTTTCAATGAAGGCCGCTTTGCTTGGAACCGAACGAGCGCTGCACAGAGTGTACTCGGGCGTGGAGGCCGCCGATGCATTCGTTCACGTTGCACCGTTAGAAGAGGCCCCAAGCTCCTGGGAACGAAAATTAGAGCGAGAGAAAGGGCAAGCCTGGGAAATCCGGAACGCGAGTTTGGATCTGTTCGGTAGATGTGCGTATGCGAAAAAAGGTGTAACGCTTGTGTTTATGGCACAGACCGAAACGATGAAACGATATAATACCTAAACCACGGTCTGTGCAGACCACTTACTATAAATCCATTACTAATAGAGAAAACATGAGTGAAAGTCACCGCCCCCACCATTCTAAGAAATCGTTTGCCGGTTCTTGTGTCCAAATTTAGGGCCAAGTCGTCAGGTAAACCATGATCGCTCGCGTAGGCAGACCGAGTACCCGTCGCGCGTAGACTCAAACATGCTCAGCACCGTGGGCGAGTTGTTGCAATGGGTGCAGTTCTAAAGGTCCCAGGGCAGTTGCTGCTGTTTCTGTCTCTTCGCGGAACGTTGCGGCGGCGAATGGAGTTGTGGAAGCTAACGTTCCAACCTTGGGTTCCAATTCCACGGCAACGATAAGGGTAAGGCATCAACGAAACGAGCGGCAAATCACATAGTTGGCGTCGCCAAAACAGCGAAGCAAAACACACGACGGACGAAGAAGCGCCGCCGCGCAAAGGTCTCGAGACAAGCGTCAAGTGGCGCAAGACCTCTCGTTACCTTCGGCCGCGGATGGTTCCGCTTTCGCCTCGAGTGTGCGAACGTACCGAGTTGACCCTCGAGGAGGCGCTCTCCTCCGGCGAGTGGAACGGCCAAATGCTCCAGTGTGGGCGAGCGCCCGCTCCGTTATTCCTCTCGCGTTCCGCAAAGCGTTTTGCGCCATACAGTATGTCGGCGCCATTGTGCGCCACTTGCTGGGCATAGGCGCGTTGGAACACGCGAGAGGCGAGGTCGGGAAACTCGCTCTCCTCGACGAGTTCGCCGTCGTCAGTGGTTTCCACACTGTCAGTGACGGTGGAAGAGTGGCGAAGATCACTCTTGCGACGCGGTAAGCCGGCGACACTGGTACTAAACGTATCGGACTCGAGTTCGGGCATGTCGCTGATGGTACGTAACGCATCGTCCAACTCCGAGGTGCGTCTAAACTGGGTGCTCTGTACTGGGGGCTGGGCCTCATAGCTTCCCGACTCGGACGGGGACAGCGAAAAGGAGCCGTTACTAGTGAAATCACTGTGACCATCGCTATCCTCGTCGGTGTCGAAGCTATTGGAGCGACTGGCCACAAAGCTGGGGGTGAGGGATGGCCAGTCGGGGGCGCTGGAGGGGCCATCATCGAGGGGGAAGCGATCGGGCGAGTGAGGCAAGTGCGGCGGCACCCCACTCGCAGACGTGGGCGCCAGCCGACTATTCAACGAAATGGACACATCTGCGCGCGGCTGGGAGCCTAGGGGCTGTGCGCGGTGGCGGGCAAGCACGTCGGCCAGCGGCTCGTGGCTGGGGGCGTTGGGGTCGGGCGCGGGACGATTCGATTTGCGCGAGCGCTTCGCAGAGCGCGTGGGAACATCCAAAGAGGCCAGGCGACGAACGTCAAAGTCCGAGACGACGCGGCGCGTGGAGGAGGTACGTCGGCGCAGCAGATGGGCGTTGCTGAGGGTGCGCGGGGCAGGCAGGTGGACGACGGGGGGCGCGGCGGGGTGCGGCTCGACGAGGGCGAGGGCGTGCAACAGGTCGCGCACGGCGGTGGCGGCGGCAGGATGCGAGGAATGCAGCGCAAGACGGGCGCGCAAGATATTGGCCAGGGCGTGTAGGGTGACGTCGGAGGAGACGAGATCGGCCGGCGAGAGCAGGATAAAGACGTTGGCGGCAGCGGCAACGACGTTGGGGTGACGGGCGTGCTCGGCGAGCACTAGCAGCACGAGTTGGGGCAAATTGGCGGCGACGGCGGCGGGGCGGTTGCGGTCGTAGCAGTGGATGAGGTGTCTGAGGGCGAGGAGGGCGGGCAGCACGACGGAGAGGTTGCGAGAGTGTGGGCGCGCAGCGTCGGACAGCGAGCGCGCGGCGAGCGCGGTGTGGGCGAGCTTTGCAAGCTGCACGTTACCGGCGAGCAGCGACGCAAGCAGCGAGAGCGCGGGCGGAAGCGCGGGCGGCGGGAGACGCGGAAGAAGATGCACCAGCGGCGGAAGCACAACGGGCGGCGACACAAGATGTACCGGAAGCGCGGCGAGTACGCGCACGGTAGGTAGCAGCTCTGGTGGACGGGCGCAACGCAGGGAATCAAGCAGCTGCGGTAGCAGCAGATTGTACGGCAGGTGGGCGACGGCGGCGGGCAGACGCAGCAGGGCGGCGAAGAAGGAGAGGACGTGGGGGCGACAGCGCGTGACGACGAGGGCGCGCGCGAGCAGGTGAGACATGCGTAGCTCGGCGAGAGAGGCGACGAGGTGGACGTGGTGCGCGGAGAGCAGCGCGACGAGGAAGTGGACGGCGGCGGCGATGAGCGATGCGCGCGAGGTGTGTACGGCGCGTAGCACGGCGGAGTGCACGGCGCTGAGCAGGGCGCGGTCGCTGAGGTGACGGCACGCCGCGAAGCGCGGCACCTCTGCCAGCGCGGCCAGCGCGGCCAGTGCGGCGACGGCAGCGTCGTCGTGGTCGGCGTCGGCATCGTCGTCGTCGTCGTCGACGTCGTCGCCGCCGTCTTCGTCTTCGTCGTCGGGTCGACGGCGGTGGCGCAGCAGCGGGGCGCGCAGCAGCGGGAGCGCGAGCTGCGCCACAGCCGGCGCCACGGCGGCCGACACCTGCGGCGCGTCATTGTCAGCGACGGCGGCGCGGCGCGCAACGGTCAGCAGCGCGGCCAACACGCGCAGCGCCTGGGCGGCAAGCGCGCGCGACGCGGCGGCGCGCAGCAGCAACGCAGCCAAGTGATGGCGCGTGAGCAGCGGGGCGCGCGCCGCCGGCGCCAGCGCCACGACGGCGGCCAAGGCGCGCAGCGCGCAGCGCGCCGCCGACAAGGACGAGGGGGCCGACGCGGACGGCGCGGCGAGCGCGACGCGTAGGGCGCGGGCGAGCGCGCCGAGGTGAGCGTCGCTGGGCGCGGCGGCGTCGGCACGCGAGGCCACCAGCTCCAGCGCCACGGCCGTCACCTCCGCGTGCGCGGCCGCGTGCATCGTGCGCGCGCGGGCTGCGTGTCGCGCGCGGGCGTGTGCGCGCGCCGCCGGTGCGGTGCGCGCGAGCGCGGTTTTATTACGCCGCGCTGCGAGCGGCGTACACGTGGCGCTCACGCTGTCCTTTCTTTTGGCAACTCGACACAAATTCCTTTTTGTCACGTAAAACTCTTCGCTTGGCCGCCTTGCCGCCTGCATCAAGTACCGCTTTGATTCCAGTTTGCCGCGCCAAAAAGCACTTTCATGTACTGTAGAGCACAACTGTAATCTTGTCATGTCGCGGCCAGTGGGTCTGCTTACACTGCCGCCGTGGCAGCTCCACTATGCGTTGTGTGCAGTTCGTGATTGTAGTTTTTAATGTGTTACCCCTCACCGATCTGGGAAGGCGGGGGTAAGAAGAACAAATGTCAAGGCTAGACCACACGGTCTTGTTCGCTTCTAACTACGTCGCTGCGTGGTCTCTCCTATCCCCTTTGTTCTTATAATTTAATCTTTAAGTCAGGCTTTTTCCTCGCTGTAGCTTGGTCTGCAGTCAGCCTGACGCGCCTGCAAAGTGGTCAGCGCCAATCCAGATCTGCTAAATCATCGTGTACGCCACATCGCTTCATCCACTCCATGTGCTTCTCGAGTGAAGTACGACTGGTTGCTCCGACGCTGTAACGCATTTCACGCCAGATTTGCCTTATCCAAAATCCTGATAAAAGTTGCGCAAGAAGTCCTTGCTACAAACTCGCTGAGAAAATATGATGACAAGGAGCAAATTTCCTTGCAGATGATGAAAGCTCCGGCGCCTTCGTCAGTCGTCTTTAAACCGCAGCTGTACACTCAGCCTTCGTTTTCTGTCGTCTTAACCAAGGAAATCGCTTAGATGTATGATGTCCTTCGCCTTGAAAACATCTTTTTCGACACTTTCGATACCTGCATTGGAAAGGGCAGGATTGCCTTGGCCTTTGCTTGGCTTACTGAGGTACACGAAGAAAGTCAAGAAGATATTCTACAGCTTATCTCTATCTACAAAAAAGCCTTCGAATTCCAGTTTGGGACGGATGAAAAGCTTCCATCTCCTAGTACTGAGGTCCCGCCGTCTGAAACGTTTTTGTAAAATTTTCAACCTTGTGACCAACAATCCAATCGTCACATTCGAGGTTACCAATAGGTGTGTCCTCTGTAGTCTTATATACTAAAACAGGTACCAAACCTCAACCAAGGGCATCTAAGGCAGACATCTCGAGGGGATCTCGAGAATCTACCTTTCCGATGGGAGGAACCCGTAAAAAGGCTGCTTCCATTCAACAGTACTTCCCTGACCCCAAGTTTTCTGGAGGTATGTCGCAGTTGAAAGATCACAGTATTCGTGATAACAACATATGTAGCAGATTGTTAGAACTTTCCGAACCCCAAAAGTCCAACTTCTTTATTAGCGTATTTTCCGGAGCAGCCCGCACATTCTTTTTCCAGAACGCAACCCATGAGATGGCCTTAACGGATTTTCAGAGGCTCATGAGAAACGAGTAAGATTTTGATGCTCTTCAAACTACCGTCCAAGGTGAGCTGGAGAAGATATGAATCGAAAAGCACATAAAGGATAAGAAGATCACATATTTGAGCAGCGTTTTTAACTTCATTAGTTGATCGCATCAACTCTCATATGCCGCAATGTCCAGTCAACTTCAGATCAGATGCGAATAATATTTGTTTCTTACGTTCTGCTGTAGTTAGACATCCATGGGCATCCCGGGCCGATGGTCAGATAACCACAGCTGGATTCATCTTCAACAGCTTTGTAACTTCTCTTCGCGAAGGTTTGCAGTTGTCCGAGGATGAGAAGCCACACGCCTCCAAGGACATGTCTACATCAGGTACACTGTATCAGCACTATGGACGTGCCCTGGAAACTAGACGCATGCCTTATGCACGATTCGATGGTGCCAGGAACTTTCACAGTAACACTATCAGTCGGGATGGAAAGGTCATGCGCTGTATCACATGTGGATCTGACAGGCATTTTAAGCGAAACTGTACTGCTGGTAGCGTTTCTAATCGTGTTCGAACACAGTTAAGTAACGTTGTGCCTGCCGTTCAAAACGATCACGAACTTAGTACGGACCTCGAGGCATGTTTGAATGACATGGAGCCGGGCGAATATCTTGACACGCCCCATACTCCTGTGGAACTACTGGTGATTCAAGTGAGGCTACTGTATTTGACAACTTTTAACTTGATAACGCTAGGGATGCTTCGGGTACATCAGATGTTCATTTTTTCAACAACCTCAACGCTGCGAATGCTACTGTCTTTCTGAGTAGTACTCTCCCCCGTGAAGATATTTCTGGCCGGTCTACTTTCCGCAAACTCAAGCTGGACTATCCGAATGCGTCGAGAAAGCTACTGTAGTATCCGCTCTATCGGAGAGAGCAGACATCTGCGACAGTGTTCGGGACTGCCGAATGGGTGCTTGCTACTAAGGGGAAGATTTGGTAGAGCACAACACTAGCGAGCTAGAATGGGGTTAGTAAGGCCCCACTCGCCGATGAGGGTGGTTGGTACTATGGAACGGACAACTGCTCGTTGTAGCTTGCCCGGATTTCCGGTTAGAGAATTCTGAACAAGGAACAAGTTAGTTTGTAAACCCGTTCTGGTCTCCTTTACTTTGGATTCCGCGCTCCCCTTCGTCTCATATATGCTGTGCACAGGGCTGAGCGCGGCACATAATAATATCTGGATATAAACTTGGTTCGCCAATTAACCTCTCTATAGTACTGGAGAACTAGCTTTAAATGAGCTTGCGCCTACGAAGGGTGGGCTTGGTTGCCACGTGGCTACCCACTATATACATCGTTCCCCGTCCGGTATTTCCTTACGAAGGGTCGATTCGGATGCGCAGTTGCAGACCGAGATCCCACGTGTAACATACCACCTCGCTGGGTATCTGCGGGATGCCGCTTCATAACTTCATCCCAGCCGTTACACTCACCTATGAATAGCATGGTACTTAGACAAAGAAATATTCCATCGGCATTCTGACAGTAGTAGAATATTACAGCTACTGCTTGCTTTGTCCGTGAAGGGTCTTAACGACACCCTTTGACCTGAAGAAATTGTTCCTTCTGCGTTAGTCTTTGGTGAGTATAGGTCTACTCGTGTGTACACGAACGGTGCTGCGCATCTGAGAGCGTCGTTAGGGAGCCGTGCTAATGTGGCTACTTCTCTGCGTAAGGATATGGAGCTTCACATGGCAATTGTAAGTGTTAAGCTTGCTCTTCGACATGCATTATCTCGTTCTGCTGATGCTGTTTTGCATGTCGGTCAGAAGGTTCTTGTTTGGAGGGAGAAGCAGGTTGAGCATCGTATTAGAGGATGGATTCGGCCGTTTTTTCGTTCAAGCTGTGGACCGCGAGGAGAAGCTCGTATTAGTTCAGGCTTTCAAAGTCCGCGAAGCTCGTCCACTAGGTATCACGCAGGTGAAGCCCTACATGTCACCTTCTACAATCTCCACTATGTTTCTCGTGGATGTCCGAGATATTTTCTCGTCGCAGTATGCTCAGGAGACCTTCTTGGCAGAACATATCTCTGCTTATGACCTTCATGCTTCTGCACTGCAAATGACTGCTGCGAAGCGGAAGGAGATTCAGAACTTGATGGACCGTGGGACTTTTAAGGTGATCCTGAAGGAGGATATATCCTCTGATGGAAACGTTTTACTTGCTCGTTTCGCTTTCAAGATCAAGTCAACCGAAGATGGCCTGACTAAGGGGAAGGCTCGATATGTTATTGGAGATCACAGAGAAAATCTCAAGAAGTAACTTTTTCATACCTCGAACACTGTCCAGCGCTCTTCTGTTCGACTCATCTTGAGTATGGCTGCACTACACGGATTCGACGTGTGGACGTCTGATGTCATCCAAGCCTACTTACAATCCTCTGTAGGGCTCTAGAGAGATGTCTACACTCGTGATCTTGCCCATGAGTTCGAATTCAAACCTCCTGAAGCTCTTCAGCCATTGCGAGCACTCTATGGTATCGGAGAATCTGGCAACTTATGGCACGAAACCTTAGATGGTCATCACAAGGAGTTCCTCGGAATGTCAAGTCTTTCTTCGAATCAGGCGTGCTACTATGTCATGGAGAAAGGTAAACTCCAGGGAATGTCTGGATCATATGTAAATGACATGCTACGAACAGGCCCCCTTGATTTCAAGGACATATGTCAGATTATGGCTCGACGGTTCGACATTTCAGAAGATGACTATCCGCCGTGTAACTTCGCTGGGTTTGCGCTTCACCAATCATCTGATGGAACTTTGTCTTTGGACCAAGCCCGGTACATTGCAAGACTTCGTCCTCTACCTGAAGATGCTGCCTTTCTACAATTCGCATCTATTCGTATGAAGCTGATGTGGATCGTACATAGCCGTCCTGAGGGCATGTTCGAAGTCTCTCAGATAACGCAACTAATCCGAACCCGCTTCGATGATAACTCTGGAGATTTTGGATGTTGTTAAGCGCGTTAACAGTATCGTGCACTACGTCGTTGAGAACTCTGTTTCAGTTCGTTTCCCGCTTCTTGACTCTTCTACTCTGAGAGTCTTTGGCTACTCTGATGCATCGTTTTTCGGAAATGCAGACTACTCATCTCAATTAGTTTTTGTTTTCTTCTTTGCCGACGCCGGTGTTCAGGCTATCCCTAATATGTATCGCTCCTACAAAGTTCGCCGTATTACTAGGTATGTGATGGGCGCTGTGCTAATTGCGTTCAGTGACATGTCTGATTCAGCCATTACTCTTTCGCAAGAGCTTCGCGCAATCCTACGTAGGGACAACATTCCGGTACAGCCATTTACCGATAAAAAGTCGCTTTGTGTTGTTAAAACGAAAGGCATTCGTACTTCGGAGAAGAGGCTGATGTTGAACATCGTTTGCGCACGTGAAGGACACTTACGTCATGATAATAGTGACAATGGTTTAGTTCGGTCTGGTGATAACATCGCTGATGGTCTCACTATGTCAATGCAGCAAGCCTCCTTTCGTTGTATGTTGGACACTGGCAGACTTAATGCCCAACTATCTCAATGGATCGTGCGAAGTCGTTTCTCTGATCGTTGATGGTCAAGAGAGCTGATCCTTTTATTCCGAGTTGTGTGAGCTGTAAGGTTGTGACACGATGACCCCCCGAACTGGCTTTCGCCTTGCTTCGTTCACGCGATATTACACCATCTGCGAGCTTACTGTTGTTCGTTTGGGTCCAAGTATTCGGGCCCTTATGCGTACAATGAAGATGCCAGCATGCTTCCATTGTCTAACGAATGGTGGTATTATATCGATCACAACGACTGGTTGGTGGTCTAATGGTGCTTACAGTATCACGTAAGGTCTTCATTTCATTGCAATCAGCTGGATTCGAACTTGGTACCTCTGGATTTGCTTCTAACAATCTACTCACCTGAGAATCTCCTTCGCTTGTTGCACTACCGTTTCCTGGACAATTTAAACCTGACGAATACTTTCAGGGTTTCCTTTCGGTTTGTTTTGGCGCAAGTAAGTTATAATATTGGTGCTGCAAGCGCACGAGGCCGCCAATGGAGGCAGTGTCAAACTCTATTTTTACCGTGTATGTAGGATTACACTTACTGTAATCCTGTCATATCGCGGCCAGTGGGTGTGCTTACCCTACCGCCGTCGCAGCTCCACTGTGCGCTGTGGGCAGTTCGTAATTGTATTTTTTAATGTGTTACCTCTCTCCGATCTGGGAAGGCGCTGGAAGGAGAACAGAAGTAAACGCTAGACCACACGGTCGTATTCGCTTCTAACTACGTCGCTGCGTGGTCTCTTTTATCGCTGTCGCTCTCATCTTTCAGTGTCTACGTCGGGCTCAATTCCCGCTGTAGGCTGGTCTGCAGTTAGCTGTAGTGTCCAGCAACAAAACTATACCCTTTATACAGTCAATAGCTCAGTCGTCGAGTACCAATCCTTTTAGGATTGTATCCCGAAGCTCAAATTTGTGATTTGAACCGTTACGTTGGTTACAGGGTCTTTGCTTGCTCACCATCACATCAGTTTCTGGCTACCCAAAGCGGCTATCCCCAAAGTTAAATATAAAAAACGATCGAGGACATTAAAGAGTAATTATAGAATATTTTTAATTGTTTCGTAAAGTTTCAAAGCTCTGTAAAACCTGCACAACTTTCAAATCACATACTACGGCTTCATACCCTTGGTTGTGTACTTTGCCATGTATAACGACATACTGTGCTCCAATCTCGTTAAAAGGTGTGCTTATTCTAGGGCAAACTGCGATTGGCGCAGCAGACTGGATTGAAACGTCTGGATGTACGTGGCATACAATATGATGGAGCAGCAGATTCGGCTTAGACGCAGTAGAATACGACTGCACGGGGGAATCGGCGTAGACAGAGTAGAGGAGGGCGGGAGGCTGATTCTGACTACATGCAGTAGAGAACGGTGAATTGGTTGATAATGTTGAAGGAAACATAGAATATTTTTATTGATGAGGGTAATGATGATAGAAGAAAGAGACGAGGAAATGTCTCGTCTTACTCTCAAATACTTTTCTGTAGCATATTAGAATTTCAAACCACACTGGCTTTTCAAAATCGTTTCGTTGGTATAGTGCGTTTCAAAAACACATCCCTTCACAAAGAAAGCGCCACGTACTGTTGAGCACATTCCACTGCAAATAAAAACGATATCAATAACAATGATTCAAAAGTATATCCTTTTTACAATCATTATCTCAATCATGGCTCGTGGTCCGCTTCGGACACATTCTGAACAGCTGCAAACTATGAAATTAGTAGGTCAGGGTATGATTGCAGCAGATATAGCCCGAAAACGCAAGCGCAGCCCAAAAACAATCAGAAACTTCATAAAAAACACCGCTATATACGGAACGAAGCTTTCAACCGTCCGCCCTACCTCACTATCTCCAGCCAATAAGCGTGGAATTAAGCGAGAACTATGCCGTAACACTTCATCTTGCCGAAAAATTGTCAAAAATCTAAACTGGTCTCTATCGAGATTTACTAAATGGCCTGAAAATAACCGTCAAAATTTGTTCAAATACAAAAAAATGAGAAAAACTTTTTTTAAAAAGATAACCACAAGAAAAATCATGTAGAATGGTATGCTTACAAAGCTTATTAGAAACCTGAATGGAATAATGTTATGTTTTTCGGCGAAAACTGTTTAACCTTGATGGTTCACATTGCTGTAAATTTTATTGCTATGATCTACGAAAAAAAGAAAGATTTTGTGACGAGGCATTCAGGAGAGGCATCAGTAATGGTTTGGGCTTGAATTTCTACTAAAGAAGCAACTGATATGGCTTTTGTTGAAACTACGATGAACTCCTGGAAGTATGTTGAGGTTCTAGAAAACTATCTTCTACATTTGGCATACTGTATGAACGGAGAAGACTTCATTTTTCTGCAAAATAATGCACCTGTGCATATTTCTAATTCTAAGAAACAGTGGTTTAATAGTCTAAATATGTCGGTTATGGAATGGCCTACGCTCTCTTTTGACCTCAACCCTATGGAAAACATTTCGGGGAATGTTGGCTCGAATGGTTTATGTGCAAGAAAGGAAGTTTGATACAGTTTTTGGTTTGAAATTTTTTATCAAAGTTTGCTGAGAAAATATTGACAGTAATGCTATCAATCCTTCTATAGAATCAATTCCAAAGCGTTGTATAAGTGTTACACAGGCTAAAATATCAAAAATAATCTCCTGAACTCGCGTTAGAAAAAAAGAATGCAATAAAGGTTATGTTTTTGAAACAATAATTTACCTTGGAATTTTTTTCACACTGATTTTGCTAGTTTTACTGTAGCCCAAATGTCGGTTTTCCAAAAAATTGCGCGAGAGATGTAATTATGAAACAGACTTTACGTAAAATTAAAGCCACATAATTCCAAAATTTTTATAGTAACCAATGTTGCAGATAGTCTGACATCGGACTACCCACGCAGTAGCGATAGTTGCGTCCAAAATCTAACGACAACTTTACTCTCTTTACAGTTTTTGTACGTTAATACAATATTCACTACACTCGCACCTTTTTTGCAGAAACAAGTGTCTTAGATCCTTTTCAAAGTATTTACTGCAGTGTTCCCCCACACATAGCATGCCACGTGGTCAACTTATTCCGTATGCTGACAACGGGGGTATGCTCGCAGTGGGGAATTGTTTACGGCTTACTGAAGTGGTCTAAAATTGTCGTCTGACGGAGCGAGGCGTCCTTTTCCAACCTCACTGCCCTTTGGCGGGCGCGCAGTGCCCTTTCTATGCCTTAATTCATTGTGCCCAAGCGCTCCATCGTATATATTGCTATTGAAATAGCTTTCAGCTCATCACTTACAATATAAAGCTCCTCTTCTACCTCATCCTCTGTCACATCTTCATTCGAGCAATCAATGCCTGCCACAAAAGCTGCCTGAAGCTCCAAAGAAACGGCATTAGTAACTTCATCCTCCTCCACCGGGTTCAGAAAATTTTCTATGCCCACCCTAGTATATCTTACACCATGTTCATTGAGATCTCTGACGATTTGCTCGCGTAGAGTACTCTGTACATCATTGTTGTGTTCTCCATCATCCAGAACATTTTTTTCAAAGCAATGCCTAAAACAGTTTAAAATTGAAGACGCCGCCAAACCTTCTCATTCTTCAGTTATCCAACGCATTGCTGTCAGTATATCGATGTTGTAAATTGACTTCTCCCCCGCGTCTATGTTGTCAAACACAAGAAAGAGTAGTCGACGGCGGTACTTTTCCTTCACTGCCGATATTATCCCCGCTTCAAGACGATGCAATCGACTTGTAGTGTTCGGAGAAAGAAAACAAACTTCAACATTTGAGAGTTCAGAGAGCATGCCATGCAACCTGTGTGCCGAAGAGTTGTCAATGAACAACGCAATTTTACGATTCGGTGTGCGACGCACGTAGGCGTCCAGGCGGCCCAGCCAAGCAAAGAAGAGGTCCTGCCTCATCCAGGCCTTCTTGTTGGCATGATAATCAAATCCAAGCTCATGTCCGTACTTGCCGCGAAATGGACGCGGACGAACAGCGTTTCCGATCATCACCAACGGGAACTTCTCAGAACCATCGGAATTACAGCATGCCAGGACAGTGATACGGGTTTTGTCCTTCTTAAAACCCGACGGAGGTTTTTGTGATAGGAACCAGCCCGGCGGTTGTCGGAAGAACAAACCGAATTCATCAGCATTCCATACATCCCTCGGCTCCAATTCAGCAACCTTTGCTTTGATTTCCGGCAAGGCATTGATGTGCCCCGATTCATCCGCGCTCATTGCCTCCCCATGAACACGACGAAATGTGATGCTGTGCCTTTTCTGAAAACGGTTGAGCCATCCGTTTGAAAACTTGAGATTAAGCTGCTGGTCGGAAGGTAAATAATTATTGGCTTCCTTTTGAAGCCTTTCGGCTTGAAAGCGTAGAACGACAACGTTTATCTGCACCCCATTTGCGGCGCGATTGGATAGCCAAGAATACAGTGCTGCTTCGAGTCGGGGCGCGGCGGGAGTGCGACGGCTTTTGAACCTTGGGCAGGCTCTTGGTGGCAGGTTGATAAACTCCGACTTGAGTGAAAATTGTCGAGATATGGTGGTCTGGTCGGGTGCTTTCTGGAGGCGGAAAGTGGTTTGGGCCCAATTCGCCAGCGCACGCTATGTGCTTTGTTCTTTCAGGGCGCGTCGACGGTCATGTTCTGAAATGAGGCGCTGTTTCTGCAGCACAGTAAGTGGCTGACACATACTAAGACGCTCTGGCGTAAAAGGAATGTAGTAGGGCGGTGTGGGGTGTGTAGCCATTGCGTGGTGCCTGCCGAATAGTAGGGAAGATGTTCTCCTGATGCAGTATTCAACGTTTAAATTTGAATTTCAAACCGGAGGCGGGGACGGATAGCTTCAAATTTGAATTCGTATGCATCCAGCGGGGGAATACATTCAAAAATATAATAGAAAACAGGTGTTTACACCGGCACGGTATGCAAGTAGGCGTTATGCATTACATCACGATTCCGGCTCACATTCGTCCCTTTTTTGACGGCTGCATGGAAAAGCATGCTGCCTGCTGGGGTATGCTTTCAGTGAGGGATGATGTGTGCGGGGGAACACTGTATTCAAATTGGTGTTCACATTTTATCAGTGACAGATCTCATCGAAAACTTTGCTATATGGTTTTGTGAAATATTAGCTGGATTTTTTGATGCTTAATACATTCGACGTCAGAAAGTTTTTTTCTTTCATAAGGTTCTCGTACAGCGGAAATGTCGATTTGTAGACGATTCTCTGCAGTAAACAAAGCTTTCGTGAATATATCGAAAAGTCTTTTGGAATCAGTTATCATTCTTATTTGTATAGTCTCCTCAAACCTAGATTCCAAATAGAACTTTAGAGTGTAGGTGAAATGGAAGGGGTTAATAAGAGCATAAAAATCACCACCAACTACTGATCTTACCATGCGGCGGTTCTTATAGATCTTGTACTGGATGATATTGCATATATTGAAACGATCAGACAATAATACAAATTGTTGAAGCTGAGATGGATTGTTTTCATTATTTTTCAACGATGAGTCACGTTAAGCTCTAACAAATTATGATTTAAGATTTGGTCTTACGATTCGCATGGTTGGCAACTTGTTTCCGATGTGTCGAATGAACTTATTCATTCTTTTCGCATGAGACTAATTGAACATCTTTTGAGTTAATTGAGCAGTTTTGTTGAAATAAAAAGATATTTCTGGAACGTTGTTGACAAGCCATGCTAGCTCATCTGCTCTAGATCTGAATTTTGAGAAAACAGACGTATTCTCCACCAGCTTGGTTCTTTGAATAAATTGGGCTTGCAGTGTTTCATATTTCTTATTTTCGGTCGATATTTGAACACCAACGAACTTAAAATTTTCCAATAACTTTTTTTCTTGATTTAAAGCGTTCTAATGTGCGATCTGTGAACTTCTTGAATTAAATTTTCTCGATGATAATTAAATCGTTCACGTATGAACCAATTAGTCCGTCAAGCTTTTCTGCTGATGCTTGGTGAAAGCATGATATAACTGCTTTCAACGCTGGTATGCCAAGGTTGCCGCAGAGATGGCTCATTAGTGTAAGATTCCAATAGTCACATGTATCAGCAAGTCCTTAAAGTGATTTCACTAGGAGTAGTAACGAGTCCTGAAAGATGCCCATACCTTTTGGAGGTTTTATATACCCCTTCCGAGACAGATCTTGCTTACTCTAAATGTATGCTTGTGTTACATCATGATTTCAAACATTGTGGTTGAAAATTGCGGCAATTGACAAGATTAGACAAACGGGATTTTGTCATATCGTAGAAATATTGTGAACTGGGTGGTTCTGTTTTTTGTGATAAAATACTTGAGCAACAAGTCTGGCTTTGTATACTTGTTTTCCTGTTTTTGGATTTTCGATAGATAGAACGAACCTTGATCCAATTATGTTTGCATCTGCTGGTAATTCACGCTTTGAGACAATTTTCCAAGTACCTCGTTTGATGAGTCCGAGTAGTTCTATTTCTTTCTCTTTCAAGAATTCGTGGGTGTTTCTACGTGAATCACGAGGGGTTAATGTTTCGGTAATGTATTTCATTATTTCCGTTTCTTGAGGTTTTTTTGTTTGTACTCATCCAAATTGTTCAAAATTTAATTAACTATGTTTTCAAAACCATGGGGTATTGGGTTCAAGTTTTGAACACTTTAGGTTTTCTGGAGAATTTTGGTGAAATTGCCTAGTTTGTGCGAGGCTGTGTTGAATTTTTTCGCCATCTTTCTTTTTCACAAAAATTTGTTTTTCAATTACTTTAGTTACCTCAAAAGCCCTTCCAAGGCCTATGAAGGGGAGGGTAAACTACTCAGGCTACCAATTTGGCTGCGTTGCAATGATAGCTTCTGGCTGACAGGCTCTTAAACGTTTTGATGCAACGGTCAAAATCCAGTTTTCCATTCGTCAAGACCTGGATACAGAGCCTCAAAAATGGCTTGCGGGCCGCCTCTCGCACGCCCTTAACCGCTCACAATCATGCGTGTAAACGGCCTGGGATTGATTTCAGTAGCTAATGGGCGAAAACTCAAGTGAAATTGGAAAACAATACCAAATTTTATCAAAAACCCAAGAACATGCAGAACAAAGCCGTCCATCACCCGTCTTAAATCACCTTAACCGGCCTGAAACCGTGTAATTAAGAAAAAACTGTGCTGTCACACGGCAGCGTGCAGCAAAAATGTTTGTAAGATTAGTTTGTCTCTATCAAAACTTTCTATCGGGCGTCAAGTCAACGGTAGAAAACTGTTCAAGTACAAAAAGATGTAGAAAACCGTTTTCGAAAAAGAGGATTACAAGATCAATAGCTGAAAATGATGTTCCAGAAAAAAAACTTTCTCGAAAAATGAAGAAAAAAGTTTTTTTGCTCTCACGAGAAGATTGTCAACCTCGACATTTCAATTTTCTACAAATTTGAGTTGCATGACATCCGAAAAGAAAAAAGAAATTTCTTGAGAAGAAATTGAGATGGAGCGCTGTTAGTGGTAATGGCTAGAACATTTACAAAAAATATCAACGGTTATTGACTTATTTGAAATTGCTATGGCGTCTGAACAGTATGCTAAGGTTCTCTAAAACTATTTGCTACCGTAGGTTTACTGTATGTATGGTGAAGAATTTATTTATCAGCAAAAAGACCGCATCTTTGCCCACTTTGAATGATATGAAACAAAGGTTTAGTAGTTAGCATATGTCAGTTATGGAATTGGATGCGCTCTCTTGTTCTTGAATATAATGAAAACATTTGGGAAATGTTGATGTGAATTATTTACGCGCAAACAGGCAATTTGAGACAGTTTTTTATTTCAAAACTTGCATCAAGAAGTGCTGGAAAACCTTTACAGCAGTTTTATTATTCCTTTCAGAAAATCAAGATTGAAGCACTTTGTAGGCGATACACAGACTTAAGCAGCTAAAATAAACAACTGCACCCGCATCATAGTAATATTGTGGTGCAATTCGGCGTGATAAAGCAGTCACGACGATTTTTGGATCTTTCACTAAAGAGGGTAAGTCGGCGATTGGTGCCTTTCCAGTTGGACACGATGAAGTGGAAGTGTAAGTTCGAGTCTTAGCTTCACGACAAGTGGGGAGGGAAGAAAACAAGCAGCAGAATTCAGGATACGTGTATACGGTATTCTCCGATGAAGACAGGATTCAAGAGTAGTGATCAAGTCAAGGACAATGTGTCGGTAGTCCGAGGCCACGGGAGCCAGTAAATAACCACCAACGATAAGGGAAAGGAAACCACGAGAGTGGGGGTAGGATAAAAGGGGAAAGGGGAATAAGATCGAACAAACTAATCCCAATAATGTGGTGAAAATCCGCAGACTGTGTGTATGGCGATCCAATGACAGTATCGGTGGAACTATTAGTGAAGAAAGAGGGAAAAAAAGTCGTAGGCAACACAGAGTACTTTCTGGAAGTTGTAAGTATGTACTCACACAAGCGAACATGTCCATAACCAAGAACCCTTGGTAAGGAAGCTTACTTGGTGTCTCGAAGGTGTCACCAAGACACCATATAGTATTGGGTACTATAGGAAATCTCCCGACATACGTGTAAAATACAAAGGTATTTACCTAAACTGTGCAGAAATGCTGGCAACCACCTCCCAAGTATCCGTGCTACACGTCTGCTAGTCTGCTGCATTTGATGGAGATACGTAGCGTACGTGTACAGCGCAGACGCATGTTGCATGAATGAGAAATCATATTCCGCCTGAGGCGGCGCTTTTCATAACTTGGACATCTGCGAAAAAGTCTTACGAAATAATCCCCAAAGATATTGCACTTCATATCCTCTTTCTTTGGCGCGAATCCACCGTCGACATCGAGTGTCGAGGACCATAAAATGTACATAAACGCGAGCATGACTGGCTAGCTTTTCATCGGTCTCAACAGTCTACACAAACCCTTGCTGTTTTATGTTCAAAGAACGAACACTGAAGCTCTATTTAAGACGCGCCGTTGCGGCTCTGTCATTCGATTCCTCAATTAAATCTCTTGAATCCCCGGTAAACTCTTCCGAAACCTGGGAGTATTACTCCGATTTTACAGTCATTACTTTCGATTGAATCGAATGAACACAATGCTTGACTTGTGCACTATATTCCATTGCTAACGTGGTTCAGATAACTTGTGCTTCATCTCTTCTCTATCTCTGTGGTTTAAGCCCCACTACTGTGGTCAAACTATCCTACTCAGTCGTTAACAATCCTTGCTGGATGCCTTGATATTTTATCGTTGCAGAACGTGGGAGGTGTTCCACCGGTTAGTCCAAGGCGGCCCCGGAAGCAAAAACGTACCAACATGTAGCATTCTGGATGCACGTCAAATCCAATGATCTAGAATCATTGAAGTCTCTACACGGCACTCATTAGCTATTCTTGGTACTGTACACGGTAACGAGATATTATGAGAAGAATACTTCAAGGAATAATCGAAAATTAGGATTAATTTAATAACACTGCACTACTGTATACTTGTACGGTGTGACCACCAAATAATTACGTCGTTTATTTTAGAATTATTACTTTGTGGCATACCACATTGTAGACATTACAATACAGTACCTCCTTTGCCTCCTGGCACAATAAAGGGCGCTCGGGCAGGGGTGCGGAAGGCTGAGGCCAACCAACTTACCACCATCTTGGTGTTCGCTAAGAATCCTAATTTTGCCATGACCTTAAGAGTACCTATAGTCTGTGCACTAATGTCATTTGAGATATGGCTCTTGTTCCGAGGGTAACCTTTCCTTTGCGCTGTTTACCGCTTTTTTAATTGTTTGTGTGGTGCGTGGTTTCTGTTCTTTGGTAGTTCTTTTTGTCAGTGCACAAGGGCTTTAGAGCACATCTCGTTTGTCTTACGTACCCTCGTATTCGAAATCTTCTTTCGTGTCAACACCCATCGTTCCATTCGTCAGGCTACACTGTCTATTCTCCTTCGCACAACTTCTTCCGTCTTTTAAGAACAGTCGCTCGCAAGGCGACGCCCGTTTTTTGCGGTGTTTTCTGTGGACGTCCAATTTCTATCGAAAGTCTCACAGTCTCTCGTGGGATACCACGAAACGGAAGAGGTGCTGAATCGAACGATGCAGATAGTGGGAATGCTCTACACTGTGGTCGACAACGACCTCCTGTTTGTAGACTTCTCGGCCTTGCCGTATCTTGTATCACATAACTCTGTGAGGTAGTTTCTGCGATTGCGATGGGCTCGTTATGTCGCTCTTCCAAGCAGTCCAGGGCTTGATGCCGCCTATTCCTTGTTTGGAGAAAAACACTAACCGGTTTTCGGGACGTTCCTGGCTGGGCGCGTACGAGTCCCCGGTTCGCGTTGTTAAAAACACTCGTCGTTTTCAGTGGTTCGTCCTTGAAAATACCCGACGTGAAATATTCTAAAATTTGGGCTTGAAATAATTTCCAATGTATCTCAATTGTTGGTAATTATTTGGGAAAATACGAACTCATCTCGAAGATAGGTTTTTAGTTCACCCTTCTCGGACTTGGGTACAACTTTTCCTCTTGAAGATGGTGGACTTGACGACGAAGTCAGTTGCACAACAGGGCATCGTGCATTGTAGTGTTGGTCGCCTTGCGCGGTGGTTCGGGCACCTCACGAGCCAGTTAAAGTGTCCAAACGTATAATTTCGAACCGATGGCTGAGAGTGCTCCGCGACGTGACGTGTTCCACCCTATCGCGTGAAGGATTGTGCAACAACTTCTTTCCGCCTTTGAAGAGTGAACCCTTCGAGGTGATTGGCATAGTCTCAGCGACATTTTCGGGGTTTTACAACACACAAAATTTGCGTTCGCAATGTCGCGATTCATCCATACTACGAGTTTTGGTTCGATGCTTCCGTCGCGACATTATTTTTTGGCCCGGTGTACCAGGTATGATCTCCTGTAGGGTGCTACATTCATCATTTGTCTTGAATTTCTAGTGCGGCACTATGTTCTTGTTTGGTGTAACAAGTATGTATTGCTGTATTGTGCAAGATTCATTACTTGTCTCGTCTTTCATGCGTGGCATGGTGTGCTTGTCCGGTTTCACCAGTATGTACTTTTATATTGTACAAGGCAAGACTTCTGATGAAATTGACTGAAAGGGACCCGCGAGGTGCTCGTCTATGGCAGAAAGCGTAGCTAGCGACGGTGAACCTTGATCCAGATACTGCAGATTACATCCAACTGCTTTGTCGGTGCAGAGTCTCGAGTGAAAACATTTTTCTGTGACGCTTTCACTTCGGTAGGATATTTTCAACTGAGTGGCTGCTCGAGCAGAATGAAGTCTCCGTGGAGAGTTTCTCCGGTATAGATGCGTTAGAACTTTCTGGTGAAGAATCAAAATGAGCTGTAGCGCGCAATTGCAGGTGTAGCACCTAAGGAGACGATAGTTCCAGTACACTACTCTCCATTTCGAGATGTACAGAGGTTTATGCATCTTGATGGCTATAACTCGAAGATTCATTCGCAATATCTCCACCACAGATAATATTCCTCCCTTTATTATGATACTGAGCGTCATGGGAGGTAGTAGAAAAGCCAGACACCGCGTAGTAGCTTGAGCGATTTAGCCCCATTCTGGACAAAATCGGAAAAACCTGTGAATTAAACAGTTCCTGAGTAGGGTTGGTAGAACTGAGGGTCTTTCCATCACGGCTCAGTCTGGTGTTGCGCATTCTGCTGAAAAGTTTTATGTTTCTTTGTCGATTAATTTACGGAGGCTGATGTGGTATTCTACGAGAGACTGTATCGTACTTGATAGTGCATAGATGCCCGCAGAAATCAATGAAGGAATTGAGCGTCGTCTTGCGAGCGACTGTCATTATGAAAGGAGTGTAAAAAAAGATGGTCAGGGAACTTATTAAAAAGGAACGATGCTTATAGACACGAGATAAATTTCCAGGTATGGCTGTAGGTAAGACACACGAGATCTGCTCTACATCGTTTTTGCACTCACAAAACAACAAGAAAATAATAGGAACAACACACAACACAAACAATAACAAAGGTGGTAAACAGAGCAAAGAAAAAAATATTACCCGATCAAAAGCCATAGCTCAAATGCGATTAGTGCACAGGCTATAGGTGCTCCTTAGTCGATGGCGACTTTAGGAATCTTAGCGAACACCAAGATGGTGGTAACGTGGCTGGCCGCAGCTTTCGGCACCCTGCCCAAGCGCACTGTATTGTGCCAGGACGCAAAGGAGGTACTGTATTGTAATGTCTACACCGTGATAGGCCACAAAATAATAATTCTGAAATAAACGAATTAAATATTTGGTAGTCACAACGTACAAGTAAACAGTAGTGCAGTGTTATTAAACTAATCTTAATTTTCAATTTTTACTTGAAGTTTTCTTCTCATAATATCTGGATACCCTGTACAGTACCAAGAATAGCTAGTGAGTGCCGTGTCTCCACTGATTTTCGATCATTCCATTCAATGTGCTTCCCCAATGATACAGTGCTTGTGCTAAGACAACCCGGTCCCGGAAAAGCCACTCCTCAGCCTAATCTATTTCCATTACCCCCGTTCCCCCTGGGTGAGGATTTTTCATCACCTTTAATTTGGGTGAGTTTTGGGTGAGGCAAGTCTCCTCTCACCCACTCACGGTGAGCGGGTCCCTCCCGCGGGTGAACCTCACCCACTGAGACCACACCATCACCCAACGGGACTGTCTCACCCCGGAGCAGTCGTAAATTCAAGTGCTCGTGATAATACCAACTCCATCCTCTCGTTACTTCATAGCCTCATGTCAACGATCCTGTCGACAAGTTGACACATTTCAGACGTCCCCGATTCGAAACACCGCTCACACCCCCCCAAAATGGTGACGATGTAGCAACAGATAAGCAAGCTGATCTGTATCTCACGAATTTTAGCAATCATCCAAATAAAATGACTCTATCTTTTGATCTGGAGACCTTCCTAAAGATACGCTTAAGGACCATATCCCTTTAAATAATGATGAAGAAACTGCAACTTTTCAGCCATCACTCACACTGACGTCAAATGATTGCGACGAGGCATTTTCTTGCGAACTAGAGGACTGTGTTCAGCGCAATTTTCTTCACGATCTCATCACGGCAAAAGAAAATGAGTATGAACTCTTTACTCTTTCGCAGAATATTGAAAGTACATTTGGAAACGACATCTCAGAAAGTGAACTGGACACAGCAGAAACTGATTCTCATATATCTGAAGAAGAATTGCGTCAATTGCGTGTCGAAAAAGTGGGTGTGTGCCAAGCACGACAAAGTAGTATGAATTCGACAAATGCTTTCGAAGCTAGGCGGACTGCAGTGAAAGATGTCTGGTCTTCGCTTTTCAACGATGGAGTTGGAAACATTATGGACAACAGTATTGATTCTATATACTCCAACAGAAGCTGTCAAGACAATTTACAAGGCATAACTGATCGTGAAAACGTTAGGGGGCGCCATAAGGATTGGGAACATTCGTCGACATTTCGACCATTTTCTATTGATGTGGATGGAATCAACACGCTGCTCGGTAAACGATATATTACCGAAACGAACCGAATTCTGGAAAACGTTACTCGGGAGATACAACAAAGAAAGAACTGTTCGGAAATTGTGTCTGCGACAAACTTGAGTAGATTATCTGTGCTTGACGTATTTCTTCCTGGCTTTATCTTGACGAAAATTACTGAAAGCCTAAACCGGGTTTTACTCTCGAGACAGCAAGAGCCAACTACCACGTTCAAATTTAAAGGAGTATTAATACTGCATGTTCTTGCAGCATCTTACTATTCAACTGTTGGCACAACTACTGCAACTCGCAACAAGTATTTCTTTTCCCAGATGGAGATTACAGGTACAAGCTACTCTGAGATCTGGTCGGCTCTGTCTTTCACAGTCGGCAGAAGGCAGAGAGTGGAAGACTTTGGTGAAGGATGGTTCAATTTACTACAAAGAGCGAACGCAATGATTACGGAACTCGAAGACGAGTTGGTTTCAGTGAACCGCATTTTTCTGTATGTGCCTGGAATCACTATTTTCAGTCTTGACGACGACCATCAACAGCTGCGATCCAAAGCTGTGGCTGAGCTCCCAGCTATGTCTCATAGAAGCAATCCACAAAAGGCTATTGTGGTACTTTGCCTCCGGCGAGGATGATTCGTCCTACTGCGTTGGTTTGCTGGAACTACCTGAAAGAGGGTGTCGATGAGTTTAGCAGGGCAATGACTAGCCTCTGTTACACAAACAGTGGTGAAAATCCCATCGTCAGCATCATTGGGCGCTTGCTATGCGCCCAAGTCAACAACGCTGCTGATGTTCACCGTTTGTCAGTAGCAAGGCGTAAAGGACAACTACCGGGTCAGTTCGAGGAGTGCAGAGGAAAGAGGTATAGAGAACTCCGAAAGAGTGTCTCTAAATGTGCTTCGTTTGCTGATTTTGCACGCCAACTTGCTAAGGAGTTGGTGGTTGCTGCAGAACAAAGCTCAAAAACAGTAACGTGTGCCAGTACTAACAAAATTTCTCAACAGTGTGGCAAAAATTTCGTGAACGTTTACCCACTGTATCGTCGCAATGTCGTCGAAATGTACAATCGTGAGGACGACATAAAGCGGAGATTACGTCGGAGAGCGTTGCATAGGTGGGTGAAAGGAAAAGACACATATTGTTCTCTGTGCTCCTACAGCCATACAATTAAGAAGAACGGGAAGGCCTACAGAAGGAAAGGGAGCGCTCGCCAGAAACAGTGGTGTTTCATTTGTAAGCAGGCAATATGTTCCAGTTGTAGGGACACATGGCATTCAGAAAGTATTCTTACTGGAGCCCAAATATCTGAAGATGAATTGGACAATCTACAACAAACGATTGGAGAAACCAAGACATGAAAAATATGCACTATGTACGCGGAGAATAAAACCGATGCAAACCTGTTTGTTTACTTGACTCAAAGATTATAGGAGCCGAAAGAAGGTAGTGATATGGTATTTGATAGTTAAAACCATTTGAAGAGACTTGGACGCTTCACGAGAACGCTTCGACATAACAGAGAGGAAGACATGTTGATTGGCGCAATAAAAACAAAGTTAGACGATGCGAACAAGTCTCAGTGTTGTTGGAGGAAGAAGAAGTATCAAACAGTGTGAGACAAGTAACTGTGACAAAGGAGCAGCGCAGCACTCGGGAAGTACTAGAAAGGCCGCTGTAGAAATCTGACATAGCGGGGATGTGGTTGAGACTAGCTTATGCGGCTGTCGTGGGGTGAGGCAGTCTCGTTGGGTGATGGTGTGGTCTCAGTGGGTGAGGTTTGGGGTGATCTTCACCCTCAGAATAAATGAGGATCACCCGCCGGTGGGACCCGCTCACTATGGGTGGGTGAGGTGCGACTGCCTCACCCAAAACTCACCCAAATAAAAGGTGATGAAAAATCCTCACCCAGGGGGAACGTGGTTACAACAGTGTCCTTTTCGAAAAAGAAAACCTTATAGGGTCCATTTGCATTGGGTCACAGCTTGTAGTGCATCTCAGTTTGAGGGTTCCAGTACTCTTTTTTTATAAATACGTGATCGCTCACCTTGATTAACGGTAGGTTGTTTCAAGTGCGATTGTCTAAATCACGCTTATACGTCTGACGAGTAAGCTCTCCCTCAGTTTACCCGGGACTGAGCCGGGGGGCGGCTTGTCAATGTACAATATCGGCTACAGGCATGTGGTACCTGTCGTCCATGTGTGCGGTCTGGCTGAAGCGAGGTCTCTCATCAGCGTGAGAAGGTTGTGCGGTCTGACAGTCCCCAGCACGCTGATGAGAGGCCTCTAGGGGCGGGGAGATGATGTTGAGCTTTGAGCAAAGATTGAGGAATTGGGGCTTCTTCAGCGGCTTGTGAGAAGGTCGGCGAGCATGGCGGAGCTCGGTACGTGTTGTTTGGAGATGCGTTGTTGTCTCACAAGGTGTTGGAGGTGATGGAAGCGTAGATCTATGTACTTCCGTCGCTTGGTGGGGGCGCTGTTCATAGCGACTGGAATGGCGGACATATTGTCGACGAGTAGTTTGGTTGGTTGTGGAGGAGCAACACCGAGGTCTGTGAGGATTCGTGACAGCCATAGATTCTGTTGAGCTGCAGAGGAAGCGGCTAGATACTCGGCTTCGCAGGTGGAAAGAGCTACGGTTTGCTGTTGGGTTGATTGCCACATTATCGGGCTGGAAGTGAGGAGATGTATAATGCCGCTGTACGATTTTCGGTCAGGTGAGTTTGCAAACCCAGCGTCCGCGTTGGAAACCGGAGGCTGATATGGAGAACGTTTGTAGAATATGCCGTGTGTTTCTGTACCTCGTAAGTATTTGAGGAGATATCGGAGCTGGCCCCAGTTTTTCTGTTTGGGAGCGTGCATGGCTGTGGCTACCCGGCACACTGCATGGACGATATCGGGGCGCGTGAAGTCTGCTATATACCGGAGTTCTCTGACTGTTTGCTTGAATATTTGGGCGTTCTCGGGGCAAAGTAAAGTGGATGGTTTGTCGAAATTAGTGTTTGAAGTGTCGACATAGGGTGTAGGTTTCGGGTTGCACTGGTGTAAGTTGTGTTTGTGGAGGTTGTTCCAGATTGTGGGGGGTTGTGAAATGTGTAGAGACCCGTCCGGGTATCTCCGAGTGGACCAATCCAGGAACAGTTTGGGTTCGCCGAGGCGTCTGATGTAATATTGTGTTTGTAACTCGGTGTAGAGGTCGTCGATTGCAGTCCTGGATGGGGATTTCATGAGAAAATCGTCGATTGTGATGGAGATGAAGACGTATCCCGCACTGGTTCGTTTGAGGAAGAGGCAGGGTTCACTGTGTGTTTGACTGTACCCTTTGGATAAATGAAATTGAGTGAGTCCCTCGAAGTAGATGTGTGATGCAGGGGGTATGCCGTAAAAGTTCCCGATGAAATCGCCGCCGGAACAGGAGTGTTTGAACGATCCGTCAAAGCGCGGGAGTTTACGGACATATTTGGGGGAGATGTGGTGGTACTTTTCATGTAAGAACGCAGATGAAATGTCGAACTGTTCCACAACGAGGTTGTGAGTGGCAGCAAGACAAATTATCGTGTGGATAGAGGGGCGTTCCGTGGTATAAGTGGTTACTTTGTTTGGGTCAAAATGTACGAAATGTTTCATTTTGTCCCCCCGGACTGTGCAGCGAGCACGGTATCGATCGATATGGCCGGTTTCGGTGCGTTTGTACTGGTATGTTATTTGCAGTGGAATGAGTTCGGTTTGGGGGAGCAATTCCGAATCGGGGGTCCATTCAATTGTTCCAGTGTCATCAAGGGTATCTAATTCTGTGTCGTGGGCTACTGCCCAGTGTGTGGCGTCTGGGAATTGGCGGGCATGTGGAAGGGATGTCGGTGGTGGGGTGTTGGGATCTACGGTGAGAGAGACCGGTTGTCTGATATGGGCGGCAGCATGAAAGGCGTGGGTTTTGTGATAGATGGGGTCAAGCTGGTGGTAGTATGGTTGAAATAGATGTCTCGAAGGTTTTGGTAGTTGTTGGTGCGGAGGTTGAGTTCAAGTATGTGGGTCAGTGATATATTGTGCATAAAACGTGCTGGATCTGCACGCGCTTCGAGTTTCTTCTTGTGTTGCTGGTAATTCGGGATAGTGCCCAGCTGTCCGAAGGCAAACAGTTTCGGTATTTGAGGGGTTTGGTTGTACCAGGATTGGAACGGAAATGTGCCGGTGGTGTCGTGGATTGTGATGTTGTACTTATATATGACGTCCTTCATAGCGTGTTCCCATAAGGAATGGTCCAGGTTTGAATGGTGTAAGACTGCGCGTGTGGCGGTGACAATTGTGCGGTTGATACGTTCGGCCATGGAATTTTCTTGTGGTTGATGCGGGGGTGTTTGAACGATAGTGGATCCCATGAGAGTTGTAGAAATTGTTCATTTTGTTGCTTTGGAATTCCTTGGCGTTGTCGGTTCGGTGGATGGTCGGGGTGCGTTGGTGTTGTTTGGTTATGAAGGACATGGCCATCGGGGTTGTTTGTTGGACTGATGAGCGGTCGGGGATAAAGAAAGCGATGAAAAACCGACTCTTGGCGTCTACATAAGTGACGAAGTGGATGTTGCCGTGCCGTGACGGGGGTTTGAATGGTCTACAAGTGTCACTTCTGATATAGGAGCCGACGGGGTATTCGTCCTTCGTAGGTTTGTGAGGGTGGGGGGTCTGTTTGGCGGGAGGGCATGTGAAGCAGGTGAGCTGAGGGGATGGGTTTTTGAGGGTTTTGGGGAAAATTGGGAGAGTGTTGGCTTTGGCCATGCATTGTAGTTTGTTGAGGTTGACGTGGTTCAGTATGAGATGCCATTGGAAGAAGGTGTGGGCGTGCGGACTAAGGGGTGGTGTGGCGCTGGGGGGGGGGGGTGGATGTGTTGGAGACGTGTGGCGCTTAATGGAAGTGGTTGGGATTTGGAAGAGAGTAATGGGGTTTGTAGGAATAGAAGAGTGGGTGGTGTCGCTTTGGGTGGTTGCTTTCGTGTGCACGTCTTGGGTTTGTGACTTTCGGGAGGTACTCTGCGAGCGCCGAGGGCGCACTGAGGGCGATCGGAGGCCTGTGAGTGTAGTATGTATGCATGTTTACGCCAGGGAGCAGTGGCAATAAGGAACGGTTTGAGGGGGTGGTACAGATTGCCTATATAGCCAGAGTGTGGTGTGAAAAGAACGGCTCCGAATTTACGAGCTGTGTCGCGGACATAAAAGAGGTTGGAATGCAGCGATTTTGTTGTGACGCAGTTTACGCAGAGTGGGGCATGCTGAGGGGGCAGGCGGATCTGTATGGGGCCGGAATGGGAACACGGGGTTGTATGGTTAGCGGCAGTGAGTTTGGAGACTGGTTGTTGTACTGCAGGAAAAGATGGGAGAGGTGCACATATATGAGTGGAATGTGGGGCGGAGTCAAGGATAAACGTACCTTCTACGTTGTTGTTGATGTGTTACTCGCGAAGTGGTTCCCATTTTTCAACATCGCCTGGTTGTGCGGCATATGAATAATACAGTGGCGGAAAAGGGGCGAATTGTAGTAAAGAGACATGTGGGTGGGGTGATACAGCGTCGAGTTTGGCGGCAACGGCTTTGTTTGCATGGGGTGCGGGTGCTTCGGCCTTGGCGTTTGGTGGAATGCGGTTGAATTTTGGGTGGCGCGTGTCTCGGCATTGTTCATCTGTATAGTTGGGAGGGAATCTAATGAATTGTTAATGAAATGGGCAGGGCCTGGCTGGTGCTTGGATTCGACCATTTCTTTGCGGCAGGAATGGTGCGTTTGTTTTGTAACACCCTCTTCGTGGTACTATGGCTTCAGGATAGTAGGCTTCGCGTCTGGGGAGGATTAGGCCTGTCGCATAAAGTGTAGAGCTTGGAGGGGTTGGGGTGACCATGCGATACGATTTGAGTCGATTAAAGTTCTGAAGAAAGTCTTTGATAGTGTTACGGTTGATAGTGAGTAGCTGGCGGCCAATTTCTACGGTGTTTTGGTTTTATCGAAGGCCGTTGATGAAAAATTCAACGGAAGTGGATTCGTCCAAGAAATTTGGGTATTTTGCTGTGATCATTCGTGCACGTAGCGGATAGTGTTTTTCGACGTAGTCTTAAATAGACATATGGGAAGGGTATTTGTGGTCTTTCTTTGTGTTTGTTCGTAGGTGATCCAAGATTGCTGTTAGCAGATCTTTGGGAGTCGGGTCCGTTCAGAAATTCAGAAGATTCAATATTCCTGACGGAACGGTGGAGAGAATCAGAGCACGTAAAGTGTGCTTGTCTTGGTTAAACTGCTTAGTCTGGGCAGGGTCAGCGGGTTGATCGGGGTTGAACGTAAGGTGATCGAGTGCATCCATGGTTGCTGCGCTGGATTCAAGCACCATTTTTCAGAAGAATGGATTGCTTTCTTTTAACTTAGGTACACGAAATTTGAGTTACATGTTGATTGATTTATTATGCTGTGTGATGTCTGTTGGTTGGGAAGTATCAAATTCTGTGAGATGTTTTGATCTGAGGAGATGTTCCAGAAGACGGAGATCGGTAGTCTGATCCTGTCCATGCTTGTAGCGTTGGGTGCAAAGTTTTTGAGGCTCCGTGGTGGGAAATGGATTGTGGAAAGCGTAGGGGTTAAAGAAGAGAGTACAGGTCGGAGAAAGAAGCAAGTGCGTTGCGTTTGAATGGAAGAATAAGACGAGATAGAGGATTGTGATGTGGACGAGAAGGGGGCGGGTTATTCGAGTTGTAGCGTAGGGTCCATAACCTGTGACGAGTAAGCTCTCCCTCAGTTTACTCGGGACTGCGTCGACGGGCTGCTTGTCTATGTACGGTCTCGGCTACAGGCATGTGGCACGTGTCGTCCGTGTGTGCGGTGTGACAATACGCGGCTTGTGCTCTAAGCTGCTGGTGCTGTGACGAAGAAGAAGACATTGGGGGTTGAAACGTGTCAGGGGGAACAGCAAAAAGGTTTAAATGTTATGTTTAGATGCTCAAGGCGGCGGCAACAGCAGCAGCGCGGCATGCGGCGGCAGGCGCCATCGCAGCGCAGCATGGGCGCAGCGCGCGCGCAAATGGGCGCCACGCAGCGCGTCGCGCATCAGCAGCGTCTCGTGTGCGCGCAGCGTGGCGTGCGGCCACAGCGCGCGTATCTGACGCAGCGGCAGCGCCACCTCCCGCCACGCGCCGCCCAAGTTAACCACCCCCAACACCGTCTCGCCGCCCACTCCGTCGCGCGCCACCACCAGCACGTCGTCCGCCGCGCCATCCACGCCGTGCAACGCGCCGCTGTCGCCGAGTGCGCAGCACTCGCGACGCACGCGATTCAGCGCTTGCGTCACGCGCGCCGTTTCCGACAGCGGCGCCTCTAGCGACGCGCGCGTCGCGCGGGCGCGCTGCAGCCACTGGGCGCGGAAGAAGGCGGCGGGAGCTACTGGTGGTACCACGCCGACGCGCGCGAGCTGCGCTCGTAGCGGCGCGGCGAGCGCGTGGGCGACCGACCAGTCGGCTCGCGCTCCGCGCTCCAGCCCGCCGAATACTAGCGGCGTGCCGGGCGTCAGGTATAGTGTCACCAGCGCGGCGCGAAGGCGCGCCGTTGCGCGCTCGTCGTCGACGCCCATGCAGTCGGTGAAGCGCGCGCCGGCGCTGCGTCCGTTGTGCAGCACCACTCCGTTGTGCGTTTGGATGTAGTCACCCAGTCGCCGCCGCATCTCCGCCGGCAGCAGCTTGCCTAGCGGTATGTCGCCGTCGTGCTCAAGCGCGTTGAGCCACGTCATTGTGCCACCGGCGTCTGCCGCCGCCGCCGATGCCGCCCATGCCGCGTGCCAGAACGGCCCCACTGTGCCGAGGTACGTGCTCTCTCGGAGCGCCATCTGCATCTGCGCCGCCGCCACCAAGTCCGCCTCGCTTGCGCACCGTACCCCGTTCCACCGCGTCGCCTCCCCGCCGAAGCGCCCCGCCGTGCGGCTGTCGCCCACCACCTCCGCCAGCACCGCCGCCTTGCCGTTCACGTGCTTCATAAATCCCTTCACCAGCGCCAGCACCCAGTGCGTTTCCTGCGCCCACACCGTCGTCGAGTGCATCCGCTTCGCAACCACTCCGCTGCACAGCTCGCGTCCCAGCACCTTCATAATCTCCTCAACCACCTCCACGTTCCGCACGTTCACGTCCACCTCGAACGGGTACCTCGACCGGTACAACTGGTACGTCTTACCGTTGATTTCCACCCACAGCCCGTGCGTGCGATCCACGTCCGGGAACATTACCACGTGCTCGCTTATCGTCCCGTCCGCGTCGCGGTATCTGCACACAATCTCACCATCCCTGTCCATCTCCCCGATCTTCTCCCGCCCGTTTCTCTGAACGTAGTAGTTTATGTATCGTTCCTCTCCGCGAAGCGCGCGTTTAAACCACTCGTGTTCCGTCGAAGTGTGACTGAACACCCCTTCAGTCCCCACCCGAATCCCGTGTGCGTACGCATCGTCCATGAATCGCGAGAACGCCGCCTCCCCGCCCAAACTCTCTCGCGTCTCGTACCGCGACACATCAAACCCGCCGTCCGCCATCGGCGACTCGTAGTGCGCCAAAATGCACAGGTTGTCAAACCCCAGCCGCTTCAGGTACGGTAGCAAAGCTCGCAAACTGTCAAAGTCGCCCTCTTTCTTGCCCTCTTCCACCGCCATGTCCTGTGCGTACACCATGTACCACGGCTCCTTGAACCAGTCCTCCGCTACACTGTCCTCCCATTGCAACACGCGCTCTGGCAGCGCGTCTCGCGCACGCACCACCTGTTCAAAGAACACCTGTTGAAGCCGCTCCCACTGCTGCCCAACAAGTTTCTCGCACAATCTTCCAACCGCACGCACGTCCTCGACCGTCGTTAGTCCTCGCTGCAGCGCCCCTAGCGAGTGGCCCGACGGAGCCGCTTTCTCCACGCTGGCTGAGCACTCATCCGCCGACAACCGCCGCAGCTTTTCTTTCAGTGCTGCTATCTCGCGCCGCTGATGCTCAATCACCGCCATCAAGTCGCCATCACTCGGCTGTGCGCCGTCTTGTTCCACCTCCGCCCCCCTGCTCTGCTCCCGCGCCTTTCCACATGTCCCGGACATGGCGCTGATGCTGAGAGTGGCTTTTGTTGCGCGCTGCCAACCTCTCTACCCCGTACTGTATGTTTTGGGATCCCTCGCATGGGAGCCCACGCGTACCGCGACGTACAAGATGTGCTAGCAGTCTAACGCTGCGTCTCGACGGTTGCATGGCACATACCTACTCCGCACCGTTATGCCCTTGGCGAGCTGCTCCCTGCGAATGTCGCCACTTTGGTCCAAAACTTCGTCACGCCTGTAAAGTTACTGCACCTAGAGCTACCGAAGGGCCGATTGCTAGCTACAGTAGTCTACAGTAGAGAGCAAGCGTAGTTCCGCGCTCCTGTCTCGCTCCCAAATCTTTAAATCCAGTTTCAGATCAGATCCCCCGTTCACGAGTACAGTGATCTCACAGAGCGAACGGAGCTCTCACCATTGCTGCTCTTACTTTCTCGCATCCGACAGTTCTCTAGAGAACGAGAGGGAGAGGGAGAGAAAGAGAGAAGTTAGTGCTCACCCGTTCTGCGTTCGTCTTTTATCGAATTCGGTTTCGCTATGATGCCTGCCCGTCCCAGCGGGGTCCCCTCATTTGTGTCGTCACTCCCCCTGACGAACAGCTCGCAGTTTTTACCGCCTCGAAACCACAGCTTCGAAACGAGCAACCGCACACCTCTCAGCACACACCCGTGCAAGTCGCCTCCACCTCCTACACCCATCAAAATGAAGAAGGCGGGCGAGAAGCAGAGGGCACCGAGGGGGTTCAGCGTTGAACAGATACCTCGCTTCAAGTTCACAGGCAAGCTGCGCCCGGGAATGGTCTTGAAACGGCGTCCTGTTCCCAGTGAGATACAGCGCCCCAATTACTGGAAGGACGGAAAACCAAAGGCAAAATTGCCTCGTTTCGCTACCGAAATCCAAAGTCTAACAGAAGCGGAGGTTGACAAGATGCGCGTTTCTTGTCGGATGGCTCGCGAAATTCTGGACATTGCAGGCCAGATGATTGAGCCCGGTATTGTCACCGACCAGATTGATGCCGTCGTGCACGAAGAGACCGTAAAGCGAGGGGCGTACCCCTCCCCGCTCAACTACAACGGCTTCCCGAAATCTTGTTGTACGTCCATTAACGAAGTGGTGTGCCACGGCATTCCAGACACGACGGCGTTGGTGAACGGCGACATCATAAACGTAGATGTGACAGTGTACTACGATGGGTACCATGGAGACTGTTCAGAAACATTCCTCGTCGGCGATGTTGACGAACGCGGAAAAAAGCTCGTACGAGTCACACACGAGTGCCTTGAGAAAGCTATCGAGATTTGCAAGCCCGGTTTACCGGTGAAAAGAATTGGTGGCGTCATTGAAGAACATGCAAAACGACATGGTTTCACTGTGGTTCGAAACTTCTGTGGGCATGGCGTCAACTCAATCTTCCACACGACTCCTCACGTGATGCACTTTAAGAACAACGACCCGGCCGGCATTCTTCAACCAGGTGTAACATTTACAATTGAGCCAATGATCAACGAGGGAACGCACCGCAATGTCACGTGGCCCGATGACTGGACTACCACAACATTGGACGGAAAGAGGAGCGCTCAGTTCGAGCACACTCTATTGATTACAGACGAGGGTGTGGAGCGATTGACCCAAAAACTAGCCTCCAGCCCAAAATACTTTTGGGAACAATAGTGAGTGAGTCACCAAGGGGTTTCTTACTTTCGTCTTCATCCCCCGTCGGTACCGGGGAACGGAGAGCACGAAGAATCTGCTCAAGAGTTTCTGGTCGGCTCTACACAAGATGTCTAGCGAAATGATCCACCCATCCCTTTCTTAGGCTCAGCGAGCGAAACCATTGCGCAAATTGGGAGATGAATGGGTGCGGTCAAATACTTGTTAGTACTTGCCAGCAGTAGTTTCTGTCTGGAGATTATTACCAAGCTGTGAAGTGTTTCAAGTGTTATAATATCGCTTGCAGTGAGGACGAGTGTGGGAATTCCCTATGGTCCCTTGTTAATAGCATGATACGGCGGATACGGTCAAAGATGAGAAGCCCGATCTCCATCCATATGGTCTCACCAGATCATAAATCGTCAGCAAAATCAAACTGATCAGGTAAATGTGACGTGTGTAGGACTTGCGAGACGCAATCCATTGCTTTCGGCGGGATTTCGAGGAGAGTGAACCCTTACACGAATCACGAACACGTGACGTGCCTGTTTTGCATGTGAAGAGGGCAAGCAAAACTGATTTGCGATGATCTCATCAACTGAGGCCAGCTTCTTCTCTACGGTTCACAAAGATGGAGCAAATGCTCCAGACTCTGTGAACTCATTGACCATTTGCAAAGTCACGAAATTAGTATGCAGTGACTATCATTGTAACAATGCGGCAGAGAACTGCAATGGGTGGCTTACATTTACATGTTGTTGTGAACTCGACATCTCCCGCAGTTTTCGTGCGTGCATTTGTGACTCATGTTGCGATCGTGATCCCTTGCTTCGTTCGTGCCTTGTTCGCGTGTTTGTCAGCGAGGATGGTCGTTTCTGGTAAATTGTGTCAATTGTGACTTGAGTGCGTTGAGTTATGGTGAAATGCCTACAATGCCTACATAGGTGGTGCCCTCGTAATGATCTGCAGCCTTCTCGATTCTGGTTCGGATTATAATCTTCTGAAGATTCTCTTCCTAGGATTTCGAGGTACGAAGAAGCGGGTTTATCGGTACCGGAGCAAGCACTGGACACGTTGGCTCCGTAGGCCCGACACTGCTATACTAGTGTGACACAAGACGCTTCCGTCGCCTTGGGCCTCGTCCCTTTCCTCGTGAGAAGACTTCCATGCAAGGCCTCTCTGTTTGCCGCTATCACAGCTCTGTAGCTTTTTGTTCAACCCACCCTCTTCCCCGGCGCTATCTAGCCCCCCGTGTTTCTGGAAAGGTTTAGTGGCGCTGTTTAGCCCCCCCGTGCTTCGCGAAAGGTGGTTACCTTTTCGCGCTTGACCGCTGCTGCGGTTCAGAGCACTCCAAACCAGTAAAGATTGTTCGAAGAGCTACGAAGGTGACCCGAAAAAAACCTTGTCCGATAGGATCCGAAAACAGCGGATTTTGTTTTGGTCACTTAATGATAAGAGCATCTCTACCGCAGTAAATCTATCCGGCATTGGCATGCCGCGGGGCAAAAATGCAAAATGTACTCCTGAGCTTTTCAATGAGGCCCTGAATTTTTGGGGTGACTATGCTCCTCTTTGGGGCTTTTGGGTCGAAATAGAGGACGTGAAGGCTTTCGACTGCCTTTTGGAGGACAGAAGGTTCGGAATGTGCGGGTGACGTAGAAAGAGGCAAAGGGACGGGAAATGTTCGTTGCCAGCTTTCTAATGGCGGTTGGCGGCTTGTTGACGATGCTGCCAGGTTTGATCCTTCTTTTTCGGTGATCTTTGATACTCGCTTCGACTCCTTGACGATTTGAAGGACTTTATTGTCTTCACCTGTGCAGCGAATTGTCGATTCAGGCGGTTTTCCACCTCTGGCAGCAGAGAGTGCGAGCATGGAATCACTTGGAATATAGGGATCGCCACCCTGCACGCCTGTGCCCGGGTTGCGTTTCGCGTTCGGATGACGTTTTTACTAAAATCAAGGCGTAAAGCCTTCTAAGCGCGACTTCCCTAAAAGCGCAAGACTCCAGTTGCCGATTGCGTTGTGTCGTGCTTTAGCGAAGAATAGCACAGAAAGATTTATGATACGCGGCAAGGTGCAGGCCTCTGCCTTGGAAGCTATTACTTCTCCACATGCTCCTCGCGTCCATGATAGTCTGCCACCGGATTGTTCGGCGTTTTCTCCCTTTCGTATGAGAGTCTGAAAACTTCTCTCCCAACAGCTCGCTGACAGTAAGTGTTGGGAGGGAATCTTTTCCCGGGTAAGATCCCAGATTTGATGGACGGTTTGATGTGTCTTTCCTTTGCTCGCCCACAATCGGTATTCATCAGACTGTAATTCTGCGTTTCTTTGTTGGCTGTTCCAGTGTTGCTAACGACATAATTTCAAAGACGTTCTCAGGTAAAGGGAGTATATTTGGGGTGCTTCCACTTGGCGAAGGCTGCTGAGAGTTACGATTCGCAATGAAGTTTAGAGGAGAGGCATCTGAGACAGCGATAGAGATAGGGTTCTGGGAGCCAATCTCTGCTGTTTGCAGTTTCAAGTACATTGTAGTCAACACCAAGTCCTTCGGGTCTTCATTGGCGCTGAACGCCGGTAGAGCAGGTCCGTATTGTTTGCTGAGCTGCATCAAGTTCAGCAGTTGTGCATGGAAATTGGCAATAAGGGCTTTCAGCTCTTCAAAAGAGCTTCGCATGATTTTACGCAATGTCTTTTCTCCGCTGACATATTCTGTGATGTTTCTCAGCTTTAATTGTATCAGCAAAACTGCGGCAAGCTTTTTGCTGTGGGTTGTTGCTGTGTCACTGCCTTTTTTCTAATTAGCGTTCGCTGCCTCTCTGATATTCTACAAAATATCGTCGCTAAGCTTTGAGATTGTTAAACAGCTTTGGCATGGAAGTTTAAGAATGCGTAGAGCGTTTTGTGGGGTGGTGCATATATTTAGCTGCCGGAATATGGTTGTGACAAACGATGGTGGCTGTTTGTGTAATACAGATGAGATTTTACGACGTGATATGTATTAGTGCTGTCAACGAGCAACCGAGGCTCTTGTGTTGTGTCTTTTTGGTGTATGAAAGATTACAAGGGGTTTTTAAAGTGTAGTGCTTGCTGTCTGTACGCAAATATGCTCTTCCTGTATGGTTTGCGGGTGAATTTGAGAAAGCAGGGAAGGAGTGTTTTGAAAAGGCAGGGTTCCTACGCGATGGTATTGTCTCCGAAAAAATTGCAACGGTACGTTAAGGGTTGTTAAGGCTCGCAGACAAGGAAGAAGGTTTGGGAGGGTTTGAGGAAGGTTTTAAGCCGTCACAGGAGCTTAAAAGAGCGGCGCAACGAAAATGGGGTTTTGAGATTGAGAGAAAGTTCAGGTAAGAGCTATTGAACACTGTGAAGTGCAAAAGATGGCGGAATTGGCTGCCTACGGCATGGATGACGACGAGGATCGGAGGAGGAAGGGAGAAGAAACTTTGGCACCTCCCTTTCCGCTCGACAAGCCTGCAAAACATTTGGAAATGGGGTAGAGACGGTGAACCCGCTCCACGGAATCCCACAGTTCTTGCAGGATGTCGGAGACAGTGCCGACAAGCTTAGATATAGCCACAGGAGTTGCGCGAAAGACATTTTCAATGAGATATTGACTTGGTAGCAGCCGGGCAAAGACCAGTTGCAGAGAAATATAGTTGTCAGAGCGTGAGTGACGTGCCCATGCTCCCATTTCAGATGAAGAACCCTTCGCTTGTGTGTACCCACAGCATCCCTGATGAATAGCGAAATGAAATGAAATCGCTCAAATGCCGTTCTTCGGGATTATTCTAATCCTTTCCATGGGCGCCACCCAACTCACAAATATCATTGATATTTAAAAGTTGGATGCCGGCATAAGGAATGAAGTCTCGGTCGCCGAGTGATCTTTCTCCGCTTCACTCGCAGTTCGCTCGTATTCCGAGGCTTTTCACTTTTCTTTTGAACAGCATGTAGCTCAAATTCTGCAGTTTCATGAAGGACAAAGATAAGTTCAGACAAGATTGTATAGAAGCCTCGAATGAGATTCCGTGTGGATCGCTCGAAAACAAGTTTCTTTTCGTTGACAAAGACGTTCGTGATGGGAAGCAACGATTTGCAACGTTCTATTACAGGTACCCTGTGGATGAGGTTCTGTCTTGTTGAATTCCTAGCGTTGACGACATTCTGAATTGCACGTTACTGAGGTAGTACAAAGAAAGAATTTCAATCCAACTGAGAGTGGCGCAAGATAAGTTTGGACAGAGGAAAGAGGGCAATAAAGAGCCGTTTTTGTTGACATGCACAGGTGCAAAGGTGTGCAGTTGGGAGGTCTAGTTGGGCGAACCAATGTCAACAGGCCCAGCCGCGACAATTGGCAACGAAGAAAGGGTGGAAGTTGATGTATACAGCGGATACGTTGTAGGGCTGGCGTGCAACGGAAATAATGATTCACGACGAGGATTGATGTACGATAGCGGCCGCCTCCTCGTCGCCAAGTCCATGCGTGGATAAGAACTTTCGAAGCGGTTGTGCGCCTCCTACATCAAGACAGCGGCCACAGGCGACGCGATGGGCGACATGGACGCAAGGTAGAGTGCGGAGAGCGTGGACAATGGGATCGACGAGTGAAGAGACAGAGCGGGAGATGATGAGAAGCAAACCGACAGAGGCGGTAAGTTGTAGGGGCAATCTTCAGAGTTACCAAAAAAAGCACGAACTCAACAGTTCAAGTAAAAACCGCTACCGGTGTTCTGATTCCGTCATTTTCGCATTCTCCCGTGTCACTAATGGCTTTAAAAAGCGCCTTGTTGTGGCGGAGATCCCTTTCCTCTGCCCACAACCCTTGCAGACGCATCCAACGTGACCAGAGTGCGAGGTTGATCAGAGTTCCTCTGACAAATTCTTTCATTTCTACCTCGAAGCGCAATCTATCTACATCAACGTCATTTGCGTCGAGAGTTGACGAGCTTTCGAGAGCTGCAGCTGACAATCTCCAAGCATTTCACGAAGCGATACCTATCCATTGTTCGTGGTCTCTCACAATCCCAGTGATTTCATTGGCGATCCGCGGTTTATCTCTACCTTTATTGTATCACCATCAACTACACCGCGGTCGTGCTCGTATTGCTGCAAAAGAAGATCTTCGGATTCAGCATTTCGTGCGAAAGTCGCCAGGAACTCTTCTGCAGAAGTATTACACTTATCGACATCTTCGCAGAATAGCGCTGAGATCTGCTAGCACATCGTCGTGGCAGCAGTTTAGATGGCACCTCGCAGTTCATCTACCGCTTATTGTATCTGCGTCACTCGGAATGCGCGAGATTTCAGTTCGAGCTGATAATGGATGGAGCGGAACGTCTTTGGCGTGGTTAACGGATCTGGGTGCCCCAGATCCAACCTTCGCGTTGCCGTTACTCACGGCTGGGTTGTGGTTGTGGAACTTGGAACCGGGGGCCGCGCCCTCTGCAAAGCTTCATCCTGTGCAGAAACTGCCAACAAATGCGGGCAGGTTTATCCTGAGGTCGTTTCAAGTATTTTCCGTAGTATCGCTATCGGTTACCACTCAATTACCTTCAGGGCTTGTGCTCTTTTGGGCATGTAACGCGCTGTTGACGACTGGATTGCGCAACGCACTGGGGAACGACGCGCTTAGAAGACGTGTTGGTCTTTTAACGGAAGCTGACTTGAAGGAGATATCAGCGCCTCCTGTCATGAAGGCAACGGAGCAAGCCTTTGAGCAAATGAGAAAGGAACTGGGGACAATGCAGTCAGAACTGCTCTCGAGGTTCAAAGGTCGAAACGTGGACGACACCCTCGTCAAAGATGTCAATCGAATGTTGAAGCGGGAACGAATGAGCGGACGAATGATCGCCGACTTTAAGGCTGTGATTCGGACAGATGATCGAGACGGGAAGAAATACTTGGCTGTCATTCCAAACAGCGCCTAACCGCCGTACACTACGGCGCTTCTTCATTCGTTTAACTCCTGAAGACTGCATACAAGAGAATGGCTGCTCCAACCTGCTCAAAGTAAAAAGTCTGGAGCGTTCCAAGAGACAACTCCTAGATATTGGCCCCTTTGAAAAGCGTTTTCCCTCGTGCATCATCATGCAGTCACGTGGACGCTTGCGGTTTCTTTTCTGCACTTCACATGGCACACAAGATTACGCAGACGAGTTTGAACACAGCCTTGCCGCAATCTATGGCAACAATGTTTGTCTAGCCGTTAGAATTCGAGCTAAAAGCCAACGCAGTACGGTAGCACTGAGAAAGGAAAGGAAATTGGTCAAGTGCTTTTAACTTGACGAATGACATTGTTGAATGGACAATCACAAGAAAAAAGACAGATATTCAATCGGATGTACACTGGTGTTCGCATATTTCAATCTATGGAGATAATGAGAGCGACGGGGTCCTTCGCTTGCTGCTATTGAAGGCAGTGTTCAAGCTGACATGACGCTTTCAATGTCAGCATCCACTTGGATGTGTGTGCACTGAGACAAAAAGGTACACAGAACAACTTGAAATGGGATCGATGATTTTCAAAGCTGCGCAGCAGAGTTCATTTCACGAGCTCTCCAAGGCCAGAGACATGCGATCTAGTAGAAAACGCTCTTTGGATAGTACTTGTACTTTGTTTTGTTCCCTTTGCGCTGCCAGCGATAACTTTTGGAGAAAAGGGTAAAACACCGGCAGTACCCAGAAGTCTGGCGACTGTATGATTCTCAGGTTAGATGTTGATTTTGGCTGAAGGATTGTTCGCTTGTACTACGTACCAGTATCTGACGGTTGAGCTCCAACGGAGACCCAATACTTGATTCTTTCCACGTTGAGACATACGCGTTTGATATTGCTAGCGGCCTCGCGTCGTGAGTGTGACATTGGGTTGTATGTACCCAACACTTCTATGAACCTTCCGTCTCTCTTTGCTCGCGCATCTGCAGCAACAATTCTGTAAAACGGACGATGAGTTTGACCCCACCTTGCCAGCCGTATACGAACAACCATGATGGCGGCTTTCACGAGTGAACAAGCGATCCTCTAGAGTGCAGGGAGATCGTTTACAGATTACTGCCGCGCTGCAGAAGGCGCTCAAGGCTTTATAATGTGCACAGGGTGGCAAGCTGGTAGTTCGGCTGTTGGAGGGAGAAGGATGGAAAACCGATCCCCCCCCCCAAAATGGGATCAAATTGTGGATCACTCTTAAATTTGCCGCCGAACAAAACTTTTGCAGACATGTCTTGGAATTCTCTCCGCGAGTAGATAGCAATTGCTAGCAATCCTAACCCTTGCAAAAGGGTTACAAACTTCACCTTTGCAACCGTCAGCAGACACGGACGTGCTGCTCAGGGTATGTTTCACCGTCCAAGTTTCTACCATAAGCATTTTAAGTTAGCTCTGCAGCGTTGGGGGACGACCGCAAGAAGGCTTTTCGGTTCCCCGTGACTGAATCGACGATGGAAGATTCGCCAGGCACAAATGTGGGTTTCGCGGAGTGTGTCCACGCTCCATATGCGTCTGACTGTTCATGGATGCAGCCCATATTTTATTCACACAAAATCATACAAGCCCACGCGAAGACGTGGCTTTCCGCCCCAGCCTCGTTCTTTCAACTTACCTAGAGCCGCGTAGACATGATGCGGCATTAACCCATCCGCTCGAGGTTGAAAATAAAACTTGCGAGCGTATGGTCGACTAATTAACGATCGAATCTCCCCCGCAAGTCTCGAAGCATGCACTTCAGGACAAGGAACGGTGACAGCCGTGCCAACGCCATGACCAAGAGCTTCCAGACAATGCCTGTCCTTGTTCCATGAGGGAGAACTGGAGCAAGGCAGTTGGGATTGAAGCTCGCCGTTGTACCTACACAACAGAGCAGTTTGAACGAGCTGGCCAACCAATTCCCACGTAAGATGTGCCATGGCAGGTAGATCTTGCTCTGTGCAGGGCACTGCGAGCCATTCCCTGAAAAGAGCAACTCGCTCGACGCCTCGGATCTTGGGATCTGCCGAAAAGCTCTCGCTCCTGGCAAACGAAATGGATTTGCATCGTACCAAATGGGTAAAATCAGCGGGCGACATGCTGAAGCGGAGCGACTGAAACAAGTGCTCGGACCAATACGTAAGCAAATCAGTAACGGCACCATCGGGGAAAGGGTCGGTGTAGGAGACAAACGGATCGCCAAAGCGCGGAACGGACACTCTTCGGTTTGTCTGACACGCCTTGAAGTAGTTGTTCAAGCGATGGCTACCCCTAGCATCCAATCGAGAGCAAACGGCCATGAGGCCGCCCGGTGCGATACGACGCATCTCGTCACGCACGCAGTCCTCCACCAACTCCAGCGTATCCCTCGCGCAAAAGCGAACGTCGCCAAACGCAAACAGCAAACACTGAAACTCGTGCGCAAACACCCTGGTATGCGGTGCAACCAGCTTGACGTCGGGGAGAAAGTGGGCACCAAAGAGCGTCAAAGTGGACTGGGAATGGGTTACAGAAAGGGGGCGCGCGTTTCGTTTGGAGTTACGCGGTTGCTCGCGCGCGCGTTTGCGCGGTCGGACGGAGGAGGCGGATGGGGAGGAAGGCGGCTTGCTGCGCTTTTCTGGTCGCCGGGGGGTGGCAGGCGGCGTGGCAGCGGACGCGGGACGCGGACGTGGCTTTGGCTTGGCGCGCGAGGTTGGCGACGGCGGTACGGACGGTGCGGGCGGCACGGACGGCACCGGCGGCACCGGCGCGCGCGGTGGCGGGACGGTCATAGTACGCGCCGTTGACGAAGCTCCGTGGCTCACCGTGTGTCACATTTTGCTTGGCAGCGAGCTTTGTAGCTAGATTGGCAGCTCTCTCTCTCTCTCTAATGATCGCTAACTATTAGCCGCAAGTAAATGTATCGAGTGTGGAGGTGAATGCCGTGCAAAAAGGCCAAATTGTTGCATGTTCAACTCGCTTGTAGCCATGGGCACACATTCGCGCGCGGCTGGCGCTCCGCGAGTTGAGCTTCCGCGTAGGGATGCCCCCTCTGCGATGGCCTCTGGGAACTGGACAGCGGCCAGAGAAAGAGGTCAAGCTAACTAGACATGGCAGTGCTACCATAATCACCATGACCCTAGCTAGAGCTCTCTCTCTCTCTCTCTCTCTCGCTAGCTAGTGTTTTTGAGTCTTCCGAGAAACCATCATCTCATGTCCAGTCAAGCAGCAAGACTTGGCAGCAGTAATCGTTTTGCTATCTTCGTCCCCGCATCAAATATCCCAGCTACATAGTAGCACATAGTAGCACATAGTAGCACACGAGTGTGTGCAGCGCTTGACGCAGAATCTGACTCGTGGGTTCAGCGACTAACCGCTAAAATGGGCTAACCATTGAAGGCTTTCCAGTCGCAAGTTCGCCGCCGCCGTTTTCCTCATCTAAACCGCTAAACAAGCCGATTGACGCATGAATTGTAGGGCGTGTAATATTTTGTCAAGCCTTCAATTTCAGTAGTGGCGTTTGGGCTATACTACCAAACTCTGCCGTACTCGGCCTACTGTCACGCCCCCGCTAGTGCTTTTCTTCAACGCGAGCCATGTAAACCGGCAAGACACCTTCAGCTACTGGTGTACCTAGCTCTCCGTGACTCGCAAATCTTCTCTTTGCCTGTTTCAGAATCGTTTTATTGTTCAACTCACTGCAACTCTTGGTGCCATCGTACTTGCGTCTGGTTGTGGATGTTATTGCGCCTCATGACGGCTGTTCTCGACTCCACCCACGAGTGCGCCACATGGAGAATGCCAGAATTATTCACAATCCTGTTTGTGAACGAGCATTGCAATATGGTCATCGTGCACTGTGAAGAAAACCGCTTTTGCTTTCCGCAGCTAGCTTCGCCTGAGATACCATGGTACGGTCAGAAAATGAGCGAGTGCCTCAGTTTGAGCTTTGAAAAGATGTGCGATACCAAATACAAGCTTGTGTTTCTTTACTCGAACATGAATAACATATGCCAAGATTCCGGTCCATATATCGCAATTTTTGAAGTGATTTCTCCGAAGGATCCTATCAAAGGCGAGCCCGTTTGTCCAATATCGGGTGGGTACGCATGGATGTCATTTGACGGTGTCCGTGAATTGTTCAAACACAGCAACTCACGATGGATCCAAAGTGGCGGTGAGCAACGTGCTTTTCAAGAGCTAAGGAGAATGATGACACGGCGGTTACAAGAAAACAAATTAGGAGCTTGGGAGATGCCGGGGTGGCACACTGAAACCACAAGCGCAGCTTCAAACGTGCTGCGAAAGTTAGGATACATTCCCAGGAACAGCTTCGAACAGTATTCGGTCACCTCAGGGTGCGCTGTGCTGAGAACAGCAACGGAAAAAGGAAGAGTGTACTTGAAAGGCAGTGATGGCACTGAAGGAAAACTAACGGCGTTGGTGGCGGGGTTCGCACCGGAGCTGGTACGAAAGCCACTGTATGTGAACGAAGAGAAGCATTGGATGTTGATGAACGACTACGGTGAAACAATGGAAGAAGATTTCGATAAAGAAGACTACGAAAGATTGTGTGTACTACTGGGTAAGCTTCACAAAGAATCTGTAAAACATATTGAGGAGCTAAAGGATGTGGGCGTACCAGTTGAATCTCCCGAATCGCTGTTAGAACGAACGAAAATGATTGTTGAAAAAGAGGAATTCACAAGGACATTGAAACAATGTGCAGGATTTGAAACGTGCGAGCTGGAAGATATGCGAGAGTGCTACAAACCACTGTATAAAGTTTTGCAGTTTTTGTACAGTAATGAACGGCTGCCGTTGTGTTTGGTTCATGGTGATCTTAACAAGGGCAACATTATCAGGACTGATGATGATGAGTACGTGGTTTTTGACTGGGGATGTGCCAAGATTGACATTCCTTTGCTGGATGTATGGTGTCTTCGGGATCAAGTGTGTTCCGAGGAGACGTGGAAGCAGTATGGTATGAAATCGTACTTTTCGGTGTGGGAAGAACATGAAATACCGAGTGATGTGGATTATTTTGTTTTTCTATTGCGTATAAAAGTGCGACTGAGTATGGCTTTAGAGGGCTTTGATTGCATCAAGTCAAACTGTACGATTTCCATGGGGAAAGCAGATGTTCTCGAGCTGGTGAATGTGTTGGAAGATATAGTGGAAATGGAGGAGAAGCAGTAGATAGTGAGAAGGCATCATCAGCAAGCGCATGAGCACCAAAAGCAAACCAAAACAAACATGGGAGCGGTTGAGAAGAAAAAGGGTGTGAATCGAAAGCAGACGTTCGTTGGTAGTGGCGGAACAGCGTGGAACGAATTTGGAATACAAGCGCGAGGACGTACAAAGTGTCAAGTCGGGCAGCGAGCAGCGCTGTTCAATCGTTGTTGCTTCAACAGACAAGGCAGATAAGAGAGCGCGCAAAGCGGCGTTGGTTGTGCGCTTGGAGCGCTAACCGTGACGGTGGCCTTAAACACGATGGAACACAACAACTTGAGCGATGGAACCATGCTTTTAACCACAGCAAGCAACGAACAGCGCGAAGCGTATGTGGATACTATACAAAGCAACAGTTGAGCGCGTGGTTGGTTGTTTGTTGCATGCTTGCTGTTTGCTTAGATGCATCTCTCTCTCTCTCTCTCTCTCTCTCTCTCTCGGAGAGGAGAGGGGAGGGGAGGAATTACGATGAAGAAGGTGCGTCACATGTAAAACATGCACACTCGCACACACACACACACACATGCACGCATGCACCCGAACACGAGAGAAACGAAACCAAGTGCAAGCACGCAAGTGCATCAACGCGAAGGCAGCGCGACGGGGCGACGCAGAAAAGACGGGAGAAACAAAAGAGGCACAGTACAGTAGTTTGGGGTGTGACGTCGTAAACTAACGCCGCCTTACACGGCGACGCCGACTCGGGCGCTGGTGGAGGCCGACGTCGGGCGCTGGAGGAGGCCGACGTCGGGCGCTGGAGGAGGCCGACGTCGGGTCGGGCGCTGGAGGCGGCGGCGCGCTCCTCGCTATCGTCGCACACGCCACGCGCGAGGCGCTCAGCGCTCGGCGCGCCCGAGTACACGCTGCGCGCTGCGCCCGAGCCGCTCGCGCAGCGTGGCCGGCGGCGACCCCGACGGCGACGACGGTGACGGCGGCGACGGCGACGGAAGCGGCGGCGGTGGCGGCGGCGGCGGCGGGTCGCCGGCGTAGTGCGCGGGCTGCGCGGCGGCGGCGGCGACGGCAGCGGCGGGGAGAGCAGCGACGGGCGACTGCGGCGACGATGATGACGACGACGACGACGGCGGCGGCGGCGGCGGCACGCCAGCATAAGCGGCGACTTGGCGCGCAGCAGCCGCGTACGGCGGCGCGCGCGCAGCGTCGCCAGCGACGGAGGAGGGGCGGTGAGCCATGAGACGGCGGACGGGGACGCACGGTGGGCGTGTGTGGGGCCAACGTAGCACGCTGCAGCGGGGGCGCCGGCGGCGCGCAACTTTAGCAAAGCGTAGCCGTGGCGTGGCAGCTGCGCGCGCGCGGCCATGCGCGCGTGTGACGCGCGTGCGAAACGCGTGCGAAACGCGTGCGACGCTGCAATGCTGCGCGCGCCGTGCGCCTCACACGCCTGCGCCGCGCGCCCGCGCCTATAAAGGGGCGCGGCGCGCGAGCGCTGCGTCTCCCTTGGCGACGCATCGTCATCCACCTTGCTTCTTCGCCGCTCTCCGCGCACCCCTTCCCCTTCTTCCCCCCCCCCCCCCCGCCGCACCCCCTCCGCCGCACCCCCACCGCCGCCGCCGCCGTCATGGGAGACGAACTCGTGCACCAGCTCAAGCGCGAGTCGCAGCGCTTGTTGCTCGAGCACGGCAACAAGGCGCGCAAAATGCTACGCGAGGCGCAACATCGCGACTCGCTCTCGCCCGGCGTGCGCCGCGGCATGACGCTCGTGGACCACGGTCTCAAACGCGGCATTCGCTCCGCCGAGCAGCGTTTCGACAAACGCGCCGCCCAGCACGCTCCGCAACGCGGCCCGACCGCTGCGCTACGCAACTTGCAGCGTCGCGTGCGCCCGCTGCGGCGCAATGCGCACCAGTCGCGCCGTCGTAACCGCGCGCGCTCGTCGCGCCGCCGCGACCACCGCAGTCGCAGTCGCAGTCGCAGTCGCAGCCGCAGTCGCAGTCGCAGTCCGAGTCGTCGTCACCCTCGCTACCAACGCGACGATGATGAGCAACGTTTCGAGCACGAGCAACGTTTTGAAGACGGGCGTCGATCGCCGTCGCGCCGTCGCCGCCAAAGTGAGGCGCGTCCTCACTCGAATCGTCGCTCAAGCCGTCATTACCAGCGCACACGCTCCACCCGTCGCCACCGCACCCCGTCGCCGTCGCCGCCTCGCGGCTATCCGTCGCCGCCGCGTCGAAGACGTACCTCTCCGGCCGCACGTCGCCCATCGTCGTCGCGTCACCACGCGTCGCCGCCCCGTCATCGTCGCGCCCCACCTTCCACGCGTTACAACCCGCCGCCGCCGCCGCCGCCGCCGGCGGGCTATCCCTCGCCGCCGCACTCGCGCGGATCGGGCAGTTCGGGCCCGCGGCTGTCGTATAGTGGCGTGCCGCCGCCGCCGCCGCCGCAGAAACGCCCTTCTATCCGCGCCTTTCTCATGGACAAGATGCAGGACCCCCGTGTGCAGGAGACCGTGGGACGTGGCGTCATCGGCCTGCAGGATCACATTATCAAGGCCATGGCGAACAGAGATAGACGTCATTGACGCCCATTTCGCCCGCACCCCCTTTTGATTCACGCTCTTTAATCGCGTGTGCCAATACTCTCTCTCTCCTTCCTTCCTTCCTTGTGCAGTTGTCTGTGTAAATAGTTCTATGGATTTGTACCACACCACACCAATGTGACTTGACGAGCCACTAGCTTGGCATCCGCGCTCTTCTACTCGCGCCCCTTGTCCATTTTTGGCCTTCATCTTGTCTTCACACCCACCCGCCGCTGCTTGCTTTGCCTTTTCTTGCTTCCAATTTGTCCTCCCGTAAACAAACAAACAAACAAACAAACAAACAAACAAAAACTGTGCGCACTTGTATCAATTCTGCTACTGTCGTCAACTTGCTCTTGCTGCCTCGTGTGTATTGCACCATCGTGCCCGTCGTCCTCCGCACCGTCCTGCGTTTCCAGTGCACTGCGCGCCCAACGTGCACACATTCCATACCACCCCTCGCACACCAAAGAAGCCGTCAGTGCCCCAACGCGCCATGCAAACATTTTCCCAGCGCCTTACATGCCGCCACAACCGCCACTTTGCATGCAGCACCACCACCCGCCCCAAAAGCAGCGCCGCACTGGCGCACCGCGCGCTCCCATACGTCTACCGGTTTCCGAAGCACCAATCCGCGCCCTGCCTCGCACGTTGTTCGCTTCTACTCGCCCCTTTGCCTACATGTCTATGCCTCAGTGTTCTGCTTGCTCTGTTTTAACTTGTTCTTCACGTGAGTGAACTGTGCGCGTCACGGACGCTTGCGTGGGCGTCGAGTATCGTGCGCGCATCCGAACATTTAGCTCAGCAGCGAGCTCAAGAGTGCCCTCATATGATATTTGTATGTGGTTTGACATATGTTTACCTGTTGTAGGATAGAATCACACCTTTGCTCATGTGTGGTGCTGCTGATGCCAGAGCTTTTGCTTTGCACGGGGCGGAGAAAAAAAATACACCGAGCGCGATAAATGCACCCACCCACCAACAGTACAGTAACATTACGCACGAACAGCCACCTTCTCATATCGCTCCAGCAGCCTCCCATACAGCAGCAACGATTGGCTGAAAATCGCCAGCTGCGGGAATAGCCCCATATATTTCAACACAGCTTTACATCTACTGTGCAAGTTGGATATCGGCTTCAAGTTTGATAATATCTATCAGCTCAATCCCCGACCCTTATCCTTACCATCAACATTTCTTCACCGTACGCCCCACACTCTTTCGTCATACAAACTGGCTCTCTACCTACTGGTCAAACAACGCCTGTAAATTTCTCTAGTCTTCTCTCAAACTGGTGTACCTTCGTACAGTACACGTTGGATTTCCTCCCAATTCATCTCCACGTGCATCACCCAAAACAAAAAAAAGCGGCAGCATCGCTGTTTGCACAACAATCCCAAAATGCTTTCCTGAGTATGGGCAAGTCAAATATTCAGAGCATGACATTCACTCCTTTTCTCTATTCATGAGTACCAGGTGGGGGTCCTGCTGCGGGTAAAAAGCTGAGAATCTCAAGCACACCAGGCCTTTTTTTCTCCTTCCCACTTTCATCTCAAAGTAGCATTATCAGCTGTTTCCAAGTATGAGTGGGCGCACAGTGTGACCTTTGCGCATTGTGTGAGTTCCAACGTTCTGCGAGTGTTTTGAATCGGAGCCTACAAGTTGCAAGCGACCTCTATGACCGTAACTGCATCCCTGATCCATCGTTGCAGACGGAAACCACCAAATTTCGGTTCGGGCCGGCGACCATCACCAAGAATCCTTTTCCTCGCAAGCCCATGTACGACCCCGATGGAAACACAGACAGCTCAAAACGTAAATTCGTTTTTTCCTCAACAGTTCTTATTTCAGCTCGGCCTCGCAGGAAACGTCATTTCAGACATCATTCGCGCTGTCCACACCCTCAAGCCACTCAAAGCAAAGTACGCAATGATGAAAAACAACAAGAGCCAGGGATATGGGCCGCTCGTTCGCATCACAAGACACGCAAGCCATAATAAGGCCGTTAATCAAATATTCTTTTACCACTCTTGCATAGGCAATCAACAATTAAGAGTGTAAAAAGAGAAACAGTCAGATAAGAAAAGTTTTCAAAGAGGTTGCCTTCACCATTATCCTTTAACGCTTCAGCATCACGTTGTTCCTTCCTCTGAGTTTAAGACAGAATAATGCTTCCGAGCTTGGAGATCAAAGCTCGTGTTTGTTAGAATCGCGAATCGGTTGAAACATGAGGTATAGGCTTGGCACTCTAGTCTCGTGCGTTCGTACTATACATTTTTCACTGCAAAGTGGCCCAAACAAATCTCCATAGTCCTTGATCTCATCGCGAGCCTTGCATCAACCGACCTTTTGATATCGTATTTCCACGAGTCTAGTCTCAATGTCTGTGATTTTCCCTTCAATATGTCTCAACGCTTCTTTCGCGGTATGAGCTGCAGGGTTCCTCAAAAAGAATTGAATATCTCTCAAAACCTTGTTATCTAGTTCATTGATATCCATTTCGAGGGACACTTCGTTGAGCAGGTCCATTCTATTCATTCCTCGAGCGATGATGTCCACTACGGCTTTCATGCGTACAAAATCTAGTCTGCCAACCTGCTCGCATACAGCTTTCTTTTCCTCAAAAGACAGTTCGATCTGCTTCATCTTATTCAGTTCTACAGACATTTCAAGCATTGCCTTTCTCCGTTTCGTCAGATCGTCGTGTTGTACTTCAAGTTCCATGACGATCGCGCTCTTCCGGCCGCGTTTCTTCTCCATGCCCTCTGTGGATACGAATGTAAAGGTCACTTCCCCAATTCCAGTGTCGTGTTCGTCACTACTCACGCTGCTGGTATTTACCAATGTGCCCCTTCTTTCTTTTCGTTGCTTCGCTAGCAGATCGTTGAGTGCTTCTTGCACTGCTCGAGCTTTTTCTTGTTTAAGACGTGCAGCCCACTCAGCCTCTTTCTTTCGCAACTCTTCTTGTCGTCTTCTTTCAGCTTCTTTCGCCTCCCTCCTCACCTTTTCAAGCGCCGCCGCCGCTTTTTTCGCTTGGGAGGCTGCCAGTGCGGCCTCTTCTTCCGCTGCCTTGCGTCGTTTCCTTTCATTCTCACGCTTTCGCTCAATCTCGCGACGTTCCTTCTCCTTCTCACGAGCGATATGTGCTTCGTTTTCAATGATCTGTGAGCTTATATCATCCAATAGTCTCTTTGCTGTATCGTACAACCCGCTACTCGGCTCGTTGTACTCCATGCAGTTCTGAAAGATCAAACGCAAGTCTTTCGCCATAGCTTTGCAATCGAATGCATAGGTATCGTTTTTCTTATCGTGGAGGATATACTTGTCGCCTTGCATGTTTCTCTTGACGGTTCCCAGGTCCATTGGATGCTTGATTTTATCCAGATAGCCGGGAACGTCCTCGAGGCTCCAAAGCGTGAGAACGGGCTCGGAAAAGTCCTGACATTCAGGCTTTTCCAAGAGTTCGAGTAACATGCCCTCATAGAAAGCCCATTGCGCGGTGCTGCGCACAGCGCGAGCAGATGTGAGAGATTCGCGTTCGGTGCGCTTACGTTTCTTGTTGGGGCGGTTTGAGGAAGGGGCCATGTCCATTCCCTTCCCCTGCTCAATCAGCTCTTCATCGTCTTCCGGCGGGGAGGCCGCGGGAGGAGAAACAGAACGCCCAGAGGAGGAACGACGGGCCTTCTGGTTTCGCGCCATATCGCTCTGGGTGGAAGGAAGGAGAGAAGGCTGGGGAGCCGAGAGAACGATGGGAGAAGTTGCGCAAATCGAAGGGGCGGGCGGGGTGGGGATGGCTTTGACAAGTCCGCCTGCCGGACTGTGACAAGACATGGTGTCTCTCTCGTGCTCAAAAACAGAAGAATGCAAAAGGCTGAACCAAACCCAAAAAACCAGGCTGAATTTGCGCTCTCGCGCGGCGCATTTCTGCAATCAAACTACGCAACGAGGCAGTGTCTCGCCGTGCCTCCGCCCTTTCGTGAGTCCCTTTTGCACACGTTTCCCGCACAGTCTTTCGGCCTCTTTCAAGACGACGTTGGCGGCGTTCGCCACTCTCAACAGCCCCAACGGACCACCTCATCGCCCGCGAGCTTGACCACCGTTGCCATTGCACTTCCTCCCCCTCGCTACGCACCGCTTGGCGGCACCGCCTTTTTTTCCTTCTTCCTCTCACCTGGTAGCTGTTTCCCCGCCTCCAGTAAAGCACTGCCCCCGGCGTGCTCATTTATCCCCGTACGTTGTGCTGCTGTTGATGGCGATGACCCTGATACCAAGTATGCGCACGGCGGCAGCAATCGGGGACTCCGACTTCGTAGACCTCGATGACCCCAACGATTTCATGCAGGTTCGTCAATCCCCTTCATTCGAGACCCCAACGTACTGGAACAACAACATCAATCCCCCCGCATCTCAACTCCCTCCGCCCCTCCCGCACTTACAGCACGCCCATCATTTCTATGATGTCGGCATAACCTCCGCCCACCAGCCCCAACCGCTCGCCATGCCCGTCGCCCAGTCGTTGCAAATTCCACAGCTGCACCACGTTTCGCAGCCGCCCGTTCTCCACCAAAGGAATGCTCTCCTCCAACATGGAAACCTTCTCCAGCAGGGAAACACTCTTCTCCAACAGGGAAACACTCTTCTCCATGATCCACCTCCGGGCCTCATGACAGTGCACGCGCCCCCGCCAGACGTTTTATCCGTTCACCATGGCCAACCCAATGTTCTTCCCATCCATGCTGCTCAACCACATCCTTTCATGCACATTCCACAGCCGCCTGCCCCACCCCTACATCACCTTCCGCAACAGGCGATTCATCCCGCCATCCTGCAACGACCCCGAGCACCACTTGTCCCTCGCCCTTCATATGGACCTAACCCCGTACTGCATAGACAGTCGCTGCCCATGACACGCCGCATCCCTTCCCATCATATTCATCGTCGCCCACCCGCTCCATCCCCACCGCCTCCTCCACCGCCGCCACCGCCACCACCTCCCCCTCCACTCCCATCTGCAGATACACCTCCGCCGCAGCATTCACCACCCACATCGCCTCCTCCCCCACGAAAGAAGCCGTCGCTGGCAGAGTTGCGTCGTCGGGCTCTTCAAGGAATGCGCCGCACCAGTTCTATCACTCCGAACGCCTCTAGTAGCAGTCTGCCTGCGGTGGGATTCACAAGCTTTTCGCTCCCCACGTTATCGAAGCACGGTGCTGCTGACTCTCAGATTATCTTTGAGTTTTCAAGTTCAGATGAAGAATCAGATGATGAGATTCTCCCTGGACGGAGCAGAGAGATGCCTGAATCACCCATCGCAACTCGAAAGAAGGCTATTGAGGATATGAAGATTCGTGTTGTGAGACTTGGGCAATGTCCATCAATGCTTACGAGGAGTTCTGATCAAAAAACATTTTCGGAGCAAAGACCTGAAGGTTCTCCATCTGTTGCTCTTCTACCTTCCACGAAATCACCTTCTCCGGTGCCTCCTTCAACTCCAGCTCTCTCCCTCAAGCCGGGAGACCCGAGTTCCCTTATACCCGTCAATTCTGTCGAAAATGATGCATCAGATTCAATTTTGCAGAGATCCGGCACTCCTCCTGGTGTCCAAGCCAAGGGCCAGACTCCCACCTCGAAAGCAAAGATGGAAGAGATAGTCCAATTGCGTCGTCAAATTCAACAGATTGAGCATCGCATTGCACAACAAAAGGCCGGGCGACAGAGGATAGAACAAGGGGTAGACAGTCAGCTACTCTCAAAGAAGCCACCATCGCCTTTAACAGATGCACCTGCAAACCCTCTTAAACGGTTTGCAAGCTCGCTTAAATCTCACGGGACACGGACCGATTCCGAAAAGCGTCGCAGATACTACACTGACGCCCAACGGAACAAAGCTCCAATTAGTAGCGCCATTCCGAGCGTCTCAGATTCAAGCTCACCTTTGGTTTCACCAAGTGGAGCGACTGAATCCACTTCAAGTTCAATATCTGATCAGGCCTCTAAGCCTGCTCTTTGGAAGGAAAACTCCGTCCAAAAGTCTGCTTTACCGAACCACACTGATGCCGCCAATACACGACTAATAGATGATTTGCGAACAGAGCTCGAGGAATCCAAGAAGAAGTTAGATTCAGAGCGCGATGCAAATCGCCTGCTTCAGGCTGCTGACGTGTCTGTGGCGGAGGCGTTTGCAAAGCTCAGCTTTAAACGAAGTCGTCTGAAATCGGTTCAAGACGAGATGCGCAGAGTCCAAACTGACCTTGTCACCGCTGAAGAAGAGTACAAAGCAACAATTAGTGCCGCCCAAAGAGTAAAGGCGTCCTTGGGTGTGGACGTATCAGAAAACAAATACGCTGCCCAAGATGTTTGTGCTGCAGCAACCGAGCACTCAACTACTTCGCAGGATGTCAATCTCAACAATCAAGAATTTTCGCCAGGTATGGAAAGTCCCGATGCCCAGCAGCTTATCAGGTACAATCCATATCCACTCAAGCTCGGCCTAGCACTTAAAGAGCAAGGTGAAAGCAATGAGAGAGAAAGCGAAATGTGTTTTCAGTCTGACCCAATTTTGCGACCATCACCATATACTCCATCACCGACAGTCATGTATAATAGTGTCCTCACTGGATTGAAAGCGTACGCTTTAAGCACCTCTTTTCCTTCTACCCCTGGAAGCTTGATAACTTCGTGACTCTTGCGTCCACGATGTGCTTCGAGGGGCCGTCGGCACGTACCGTACACAACAACGGTTTTCGAATAGCTGACAGATCTAACGTTTGTGTTCCAATTTTTACTTCGATTTTGTGCGACTCGCGTATCTGCCTCACCGTCAATTTCACTTGTTCATTCTTGGACCATTTCTGAACACATTATCTTGTCATTCTCATACGGGTATATCTTCGCCGAAATCCTGTTACGTACAATGCATGCGTTTTATGACATTCATCTTCGCAATCTAATTTTCCCTGACCAATTTATTTATCTTTTTTGCGCAGATATATCTTGAGAATACCGAAGTACGCCAAAGCAACAGACCGCAGAAGTTTTAGTCCCTTGTCTCTTTCATGGTCCAACAAGTTGAATCCGGAAAAGGCCCTCTGTCCACAGGAGCTTCGAGGACAATGTTCAAATAGGAAGTGCATATACCAACATCTCCGGCACCCAATCAACCGAAATGTTCACGCACTTAATGTCATTGACATAATCCAGAAGTATATCACGGAAGATACATGGAAATCGGCGGAAAGAAACGTCGTTGCTGCCAAATTAGCTATTTACGAAGGTAAGAATCAAAACGTAGACGATATCGTATTCCATCTCATCTCCTTCTTGTGTCCAGCATCAAGCAAGCTTCCACTTGCACCCATAACTCAAGCCCATGACAATAGACAGACCTAGTCAGACCTTCGCAAACAATGCCGCTCATGCTTATGTCTTGGACGAGTGCTTTATACTTATAGCTCTCATACAATGATCTTCAGTGCTGTTTCCGTCAATTAGATCGAAGGCCATAACTAGAGGCATAGAAGTAGACTTCTCCCTTATAAAGACAGTCGTCTGTGCTTGTTAGCATCCATACATTCAGAAATCAAGTAGCACCCAATAAGCTTGAGCTTGGCAACTTCTCATTCCCACTCGATTGTTCCGGGAGGCTTCGAAGTGATATCATAAGTGACTCTGTTTACACCAGAAATCTCGTTTACAATCCTGGAGGATATCTTTCGGAGCAACGGAGTAGGTAAATCCACCCAATCGGCTGTCATAAAATCTTTTGTCCTCACCGCTCTGAGCACGATAACCTCTTCGTATGTGCGCTTATCGCCCATTACTCCCACAGCCTTCACTGGCAGCAGCGCCGCAAAAGCTTGCCCAATTTCCCGATACAGCCCAGCTGATCGAAGTTCATGGATGAAAATAGTATCCGCCTCACGAAGAGCTCTCAGCCTTTTTGCAGTGACCTCGCCCAAGATGCGAATGGCCAATCCAGGTCCTGGAAATGGGTGTCTATAAATACTTTCGCTCTCGATACTCAACTCTAATCCAAGCTTTCGCACTTCATCTTTGAACAAGAAACGAAGGGGTTCTATGAGCTGTAGTTTCATATGAGCTGGTAATCCACCTACATTATGATGGGTTTTGATCGTTGCTGATGGACCTTTGTGGCTGACGGATTCGATCACGTCCGGGTATAAGGTGCCTTGCAATAAGAAGTCAGCTTTTAGCCTGGACGCTTCCACTTCAAAGCATTCGATAAAGGTGTTGCCAATGATTTTCCTTTTCTTTTCCGGATCTGTTACACCCTGTAGCTTTTGAAGAAACGTTTCGGTGGCGTCGATGAGTTTAAGATTCACTCCACATCGATTAGCCAAGCGGTCCATAACTTCCACGGCTTCATTTTTCCTCAAAACACCATTATCAACCAAAAATGCATGGAATTGATCACCGATAGCTTCCTTCATAAGTACTGCTGCGACAGTTGAGTCCACACCACCGGAAACAGCTCCAATCACCATACCGTCTCCAACTTTCTCCCGAATAGCCACCTTTGCTTCGGCGAGAAAATCCGACATTGACCAATCACATTTGCCCTTGCATATCTTGGTTACAAAGTTACGAAGTATATCCGTACCAAACTGAGTATGCGTGACCTCCGGGTGAAACTGGAGTCCGTAAAGCTTCCGCTTTTTGTCTGCCACTGCAGCGTGCTCTGTATTATTAGTGGTGGCAATGTCGCAAAAACTTTCGGGGAGCTTTGATAGTTTATCTCCATGGCTCATCCAAACGTCAAAACTGTGATCGATTCCATCGAAAAGGCCATATCCGTTGGATGTTCGGATTTCTGCATAGCCATATTCTCTCTTCTCCCCTGGTAGTACCTCTCCACCAAGGACATGGGCCATTTCCTGGAGACCATAGCAAATACCTAGAACTGGAACACCCAAGTCAAAAATTCCTTCGGCAGCATGCGGAGAACCTTTTTCATAGACGGAAGAAGGACCTCCAGACAATATAATTCCAATTGGTTTCAGAGCGCGGATTTCGGACACACTGCGATCATAGGGATGAAGCTCGCAGTACACATTGCATTCTCGCAGACGACGGGCGATTAGATGTGTGTACTGTGAGCCAAAATCTAGGATTATAACAAGTTCATGGTTCGCGGTGAACAGGTCTTCCATTTTTATGAGCTCGAAGTGACGAGTGACGAATTTGCAAGAGTGAATAGGTCTATCTTCCTTTATACAGTCAAACGTTTCATGAAATCCTCTTGTCTCGTCGCCTCAAGGATGTGAGTTATTTTGATACATCCATTCAACTCTCACCACGTGGGCACAAAATGATCAAATACTGTACCTGTCTTCGATATATCCCTGATACAGTATCCATTCCACTCTTTCGTCTTCGATGTCTTGGTCCGGGCCTATCGCTTTCCCTTGGTAGATCCGAATCGCGGTGTGTTTCATAGTGTGAAGGCCCAGTAGAAGCATTGCCATCTGTAAAGAATCTTTTCAATGGTATGTGGGTTTCATGTTTCCGTATCCTGATCATCCTCTCTGTTTGATTTGCTACCCAAACCTGAGGTCCAGTTCTAGGTTTTGACAATCCAAGTTTTCCTACCATTTACTTCAAACAGAGCATTGGTGGCTCTGCTCTCAGTCCATTTTTGCGGAACAAGATCATTTGACCGATACTCTGCTAGAACGTAACGAGGAAACCACTCAGAGATGTCAAGTGGCACGCAATCTCAGCTTTTGACGGAAACGGATTTCGATGTGGTTATCGTCGGGACTGATCTTCCTCAGGCAATTCTCGCCGCCGCTTTGTCAATTGCTGGTTCTCGAGTACTACATCTAGATTCAAATGAGTTTTATGGAGGGAAATGGGCGACAGTTCAGTTAAGCCTGTTGGAAAGCGTGATTTTTGAAGCTGAACAGGACACACATGATCAAGGCACATCCTTACATACTTCCCAACAATTGGACTCTGCCATCGGTGAGTATTTCTCCGAGTATGAACTCCAACCGTTTCTTTCTCTGTCCCTTCATGATCAACTCTTCCCTCTAGGGGTTCGACGACTTCCCTGTAGTCGATCTGCTGAGAACTTGTCTTCTATTCAGTCATGCTTGTTAGATCTTGTCCCTCGCCCAATCATGTCTGCAGGAAACATGATCGAGCTGCTGGTACGCACTAATGTTGGGCACTACGTAGACTTTCGCGCAATAGACGCATTATATGTCCAATTTACAGGATCTACTGGTCTGCGCCGCGTACCTGGAAGCCGCGCAGATGTTTTTCAGAATTCATTCATAACTATGCCAGAGAAGAGGCTTATGATGCGATACGTGACCAGATGCTATGAGAGTATATCAGCTCAGAGAGAAAGGGATATCGACGCAAACGAAAGCTGTAGTGAAAATGATGAAGATGAGAATGTGTCCCTTCAAGAAGATATGGATACGATGAGGTTAACTCCTAAGTTGCAGACATTTCTAACCCAGTCTATCTTGTTTTCTGTTGGTGACGCGCAGTTTTCGAAACGAGAGGGGATGAATCGTGTCTACGAATACCAGGCTTCTGTCATGCGTTTTGGCACCAAAACACCATTCCTTTATCCTAATTTCGGAACTGGGGAACTCTCTCAAGCATTTTGTAGACTGTGTGCGGTCCACGGTGGTACCTATGTCTTACGCCGCCGAACTACAGGACTCGTCAAACCTAAAGTGGGAGGTGTGGAATCCAGCTCCAAAATTGACGAACATCGACTTGGGATCATTACAAATACTGGGGACATTGTGCGAACAAAACATGTATTCATACCTAGAGCTCTCAAACACCGAGAAAAAAAAGATCCTCCAGATGTTTGGCACGCCATTGTAGTGCTTGACGACAGTGTTTTAAAACCTAGTCAACCGGAACGTGTCATGATAACGATCCCCCGAGAAACTCTTGGCAATAACACGTCCGCCGTCCGCATGAGACAGTTGGATAGCTCGGTCATGGTCTGTCCACAAGGAATATACATTCTGTACGCAGAAACCATTGAAGAGGGAGGTACAGAGCAAGACCTGATCAGAGTTCTTGAAAGTTATGTTAGTCTGAATACGTCTGCAGAGCGTAAGCAGGAGAACGCAAATAGTGACGACAGGAATGTCAGTGATAATCGCGGCACCAATCGAGGCGAAACAGATTCCAGGGCTCACGTTGCGCCCAATTGTCTGTGGGGTATATCTTTTGCACGGCCACACGTCAAAAGCGAGACCGTTTCGACAGAACATGTTGCTCCTATGTCAGTAAGTGAGAGAGAACACGACGCCAATAATCCAGTGCTCGAAGCCCAGAAGTTCTTTAAATTGGTGCATCCTGAGGGCGAATTTCTTCCGAGTAAGGAGAACGAGGGAGAGCACAAGGGAAACGGAAGTGCTTATCCTGACGAGATTACCAGTGATGCTACCGGACAGAATGCGATGCGAAGAAAACTAGGCCCAGAAACGTATCCATGAATTCGAAAAGGAAACAGTAGTTATGACCAGCCCAGTGAACGTTTGTATGTATCCATGACGTATTCCTCTGCGGCCTCCACCAGCCTCGCTTGTACATAGGAGCGAATCAAAGACAGATCTGCAAGCCTATTGCTCTCCACGTTTATGACAACTACACGCTGTTGCCGTCAGCGGTTTCAATCGTAACTTATCTAAACAAACCATGTCCACGTAGCTCAGGTGACAGCGTGGTAGGTGGCAGTTCTCTTGCATTTAACGGATTCCTTTTTCATGTGGTAACTGATAACCGTTTCCATAGAGATGAACTTAGTTCCATTGCTTCCGAAATTTGATCTGAGTGCTTTTCTAACGCAATCTTGATCTGATGCATTTCCTTACTTCCAAGTTCGACCCTCTTCTGGCTTCTTTTCGACTGGAGCCTTCCAGAAAACGGGGCCGGGTCTCGCCACGAACGAGTACTTTCGCTATTCGTAAACAAGGACCTGTTTCCGCTGGCATCGTTCTCGTTGAACAGTAAACGTTGACTTTTGGACTGTATCGCCGCTGCCAGTTCGGCTGTTCTTGCACGAAAAGCAGACAAACGACGCTTCTTCTGTCGCAGAATTGCCAATCTCTCCAGCTCCAGCTTGCTCAGTTGAGCGCTTCCCATCTCGAGATGTTCGAAAACAGTTTTCACGCGACCTTTAAGCGACTCTGTTCTTTCCGCAACATGATTCAGTTTGAGGCGCAGTTCCTGTTCAGAACGATCGGAATCTGCAAGCACCGCTTTTAGCTTGTTGATATCGCTCGCGTTGCTTTCGGAGCGATCACTAATAGCATGCGTCCATTCCAGAAGCAAACTGGCAACATTTCCAAGGGAGTCACCGATTCCAGGTTGCTGGTTGTTGCCCGTCAGAACTTCAACTCGCTTTTCAAGATACGGGAGAGTGCTTGCGAACGAAGTAATGGTAGACACTTTTCCCAAAGTCCCATCTGCTACTCTTCCAAATTGATCACGCAAGGATTCTACATGCCGCAACGCATGAACAACGTTTTCAGCAAGCTCCCTAAAGCCATGCGCGCGCAGATTCTGCTGAGATTCTGAGAACGGTCGATCAGGTAACAAGGTAGGAAGATCGACCTGCAGACTGTGCCAGCGGAGTGGATCGGTTACATGAAAAGTGCCGTCCGCCAGAAGAACAATGGCGACAGGTCCGTCACCACGTACGTAGTGCGACATGATCGCGCGTATGCTAGAGTGCGAAGAGCCGTCCGGATTATGAACGGTGAAGAGCTCACGCAACGTAGAAGTGGGACATCTCTCTAGGGCAAGCGCATCTTGGAGCAGGGACAAAAATGAAAAAGTAAGCGAGTAGACAGCAGTGGCAGTTGCGAAAAAAAATGTATCGGCATGGGAAGCAACCGGTGTGAGACTGACGGCAGATTCAAAGGCAATTCGTTCGAAGCACAGAAACGCGGGCGCAACAGACTGTGCGCACGAAGCGTACTCTTTGCTGGCGAGTAACAAGCCTTCTCCAGCAGGTTGACTTGACAAGAACCAATTGGCCTCCACCTGCTCCATGGCTACTAGCACATATACATTTCCGCTTTCAGAAACGCGCAACAAAACGGGCTGTTTGGTAGTGGTGATCCGTACAAGCTGAGTAAATTGCTCGCCGTTGTGGTCCTTTTGAATATGAAGTGGGCCCTGGAAAAGAAGAGGGGCGGGCTTGAACTCTCTGACGGCAACCATTTCATTGCCGCTTTGCTCAAACACGGAATCCAAGAAGACAAGTTGCAGGCGAGCTTGACGAAGAGCCCAAGGCATTTGAGGATCTCCAAAACTAAGTCGCCTGCTCGTATTGGGTGAAGAGGGTGTTTCCGAGGAATGTGCACTTAGAACAGCCTTTGCAGAACGCCGGAGTTTACGAAACTGGTCGAGAGATATCCTGGTTGCTATGGGAGCAATTGGGGCGGCGACATAGACGCTTCCATCCTCAGCTAGGACATAGACAGCCAGGGCGTGCCAACCGACGCCCGACGCACACACAAAGGACACAGGTGGGGCACCAGCAGTAACGACCTGTATTCTCTGGCGTTCAATGGCGGCGGCTTCGGCACTTATGGCATCAAACACCCTCAAACAATAGTCCGAAGTAAGCAACATCAAGAACGCCGGGGCAGAAGGCAGCCATTGAACGTGGAGAATACGAAGTGCGGGGCGCGTTTCAAACAGGGTTGTACCGACTTGGTAGCAAACGCCGCTGTGCTGATGCAGGACCGCAACGCGCCTGGAAGACACCAGAGCCGTATAGGGCCCACTGACGAGCTCGTAGAGCGGGGAGAAAGGCAGGGTTGTATATCGTGGCATGGCTCTCTGGTTGAGCGGAATCATTTGCATGATATTGTCCGCGACGACTGCGGCGTGGGTCGGAGAGAGCGAGGGGAGGATGCGCGGCGGATGTATGAGGGCGGAATCATTATCGGGTGGGACGCGCTGGGAGCGCAGGTGAGTGCGTAGAGGGAGCATCGGTGCGTCTTTGGCGGAGAGAGATGAAGATTCGTGGGAGAAGGGGACGACGGATCAAGGGCGTTGACTCAAGACATGCGTGTGGCTGTCGGCAGTGCGGCAGGTTTGGAGAAATTGCAGTTGAAAGTTTGAAAGCGGATTTTGATGAGCGTCCTCTTTTCTGTACATACAGTACCCTGCTCTGTACGAAGGTACAGCCGGCCATCATCCAGTGTGTATGTACGTTTGGTACTTTAGTATTTATGCGCCCTGAAAAGCGGAGATGATGATCGCACACCGTACGCCTCACACCGTAGGCGAAGCAAACTGTGGCGCACTCGTTCACCGGCGCAAACTATAGACACAATGCAATCATTGTTGAAAAACACATTGGCGTTCATATTGGGACTCGTGACGAGCTCCGTAGTAATGTCTGCGGTGCAATCGTTGGGGAGTCGCGCGTTCCCGGTGTCGCCGTCCCCCGAATCGCCGATGAAACACGTACTATCGCCGCCGCTGGGGGCGTATCTGTTCATGGAGGCGTCGTATATACTCGGGAGCATCCTCGGAGGATTTGTGCTCGCTAAGCTGGCATGCAGCCACACGGGGGAGCTTATTATGGCGCTTGGAATCGTGTTGACAGTGTTTGGGGTGCAGAACGTGATCACGATTGCGCATCCGTTGTGGTTTGCCGTGGTTTCGCTGTGCACGTTTTTGCCGGGCGTTCATTATGGAGCCAAACTGGCGCACACCGGCGGGTCGGAGTTTGTTTGAGCTGCGCCACTTGTGGCCTCGTGGTGTGTAACCGTAATCTGCCGCGCCGCCTCGCAGCTATCTACACATAGAAAGCTCTCTAGCTAGAGAGAGGGCGCTGTTGCCAGACTTGGGTAAACACCCAACAGACATTAGTTTCCATTGAAAGGATGGCCTTGGTCGTAAACAAAACTGTGCAGATACTGTATGCATGCAAAGTGGTGGATCACCCGCAATGCAGCACACGTGTAATGGCGCGTGATAGCGCGCCCAACCAACGAAAAGGAAAAAGCGTCGTACATAACCTGTTGATCTTGTCCGCTTTTTCAGCAAAATGTCTATCCCCTTCCTTCTCCCCCAACCCCGCCGTGCGTCTCTTTCACGCGCTCCCCGCCGCAACGATGGACCAAGACGCGCAACTCGAGCAATGGCGCGCGCAGCGCCTGGCTCAGCTGCGTGCCGGCGCCGGCGCCGGCGCCGGCGCTAGCACGCCTGACTCGGGGGCGGCCGCGGAAGCGCCGGCCTCGCAGCAGGAGCTCGAGATGCGTCGCAAGCAGCAAGAGTAAGTACGCCACCGCCAACATTCGCCACCGCACGCGCCACCAAGCCAAGCGCGCCACTGACCAACGTCCCACTCGGCCACATCACCGTAGAGCGCAGCAAGAGCAACGGCGGCTGATTCTCAACCAGATCCTCACGCCCGAGGCGCGCGAGAAGCTAGCAAACATTCGCCTTGTCAAGCCGCAACGCGCGCAGCAGGTAGAGACATATCTCATCAACTCAGCGCAGGGCGCGCAGCTGAATTCGCGCATCACTGAGGCACAGGTGAAGGACATTCTGCGCTCGCTTACGGAACAAACACGCACTCGTACAAAAGTAACCATCGTGAGAAGGAAGGCGTTGTTCGACGACGACGATGACGACGACGATGACGACGATTTTTAGTTGGCATCATCACCATCACCAGCATCATCATCAAACAGTAAAACACTGTCCAGCAGAGCGACGCCGGCCGACACTCCACCGTCGTCCTTTGCGGCCGGTTTACTTCGCAACAGCGTGCCGGCCAAGTCATTGTGCACTTCGTCATCGCCCACGCTGATGTGTACGCCGTACACGCCCAGCTCGGAAACGACCTGTTCGCACGTGCAAACGCCGTCTCGCACGGTGACATTGTCAAATTGCGGCGGCGTGATCCTGTCCATGAGCACGAAAGCGGAGCGTTCATGCGCGCTCATGCGCAGCAGCGCGTTCTTCATGTCGCTCGCATACAAGTTATTGCCACCGCCCTCGCGTTGCGGCTTGAGCACGTAGTGCATCTCGTTGTGCACGGCGTCGTGCACCGCGCGACGCGCCTGCACCTCGTCCTCACGCTCATCCAGCGAGTACTGGCGCGCAAAGGTGGCGCGGACATCGGCGGCGGCGGCGGTGGGTAGGAAGCGCTCCAGCTCGTCCGGACGGTCCAGAAGTTGTTGCAGCTTCTTGGTCCCGACGAGCTGCACGGCGACGGACGGGCAGTTGGCGGCGGTGCTACGCTCCAGCATCTCGCGCGCACGCCACTCGGCGGCGGACGGATAATCTTTGGGAGCATAGCCTGCGCGGAAGTACACGACGGAGACGACGAGAGGGGCGGGACGCGCTCGCAGACGCAGAGTGAGGTGTGAGCGCTCATCCAGGGCGGCGCAGCTCGCCAGCTGGGTCAGCGAAAGACGCAGCATCTCCACGCGATGACGGTGCCACAGTGCGTGACGCAGCTGGTTTTGATCGGCGGCGTTGCGTTCGTCAGGTTGCACTACCATGACGAGCACGACGGGCGCGTGCGGTGGCGGGGCGCTCTCGCGCACGAAGGCGGCGTGTGCGGCGGCAAGAGCGTCAGGCAACGCGACGGCGGCGTCAGGAGCGTCGCGCGGCAGACGATACGGCGGCAGACGGCGCGGAGCGGCCGGCGTGGCGGCCGGATGCTCGGCAAGAAAGCGGTGCATGGCGGCGACGCGCGTGCCAAGACAGGCGTAGCTCGCGGCAATGCAGTTAAGCTCGACCATGCGTAACGCGTAGCAACCGGCGGCGTCGACATGCATGAAGTAGTCATAGCGACAGATGGACAGACGCACGCGGCGGTGGCGGTCGTGGTGGTCTTCGACGTCGCCGTCATTGTGCTCCTCCTCGTCGCGAAGCAGGGCGAGGAGGCGGGCGGTGAAGGGATCGGCGGCGGCAGTGGCAGCCAGCGCGGCGCGCAGGTAGGCGGGACGGGCGGCGACGCGACGCACCAGCGCGTTGAGGTGCGGCGTGATGCGTAGAGCGTGCGCGTGCGCCGCGGCGTGGAACGGACTCGGCCACAACGTGAAGGGGGCGTGCGTGAGGGACGCGGCGCGCGCGCCCGCATGCATCACCATTCCGTGTGACTCGGCGTACGCCAGTGCCTCGGCCGCGGCCGCGGCGGTGGCGGCGGCGCGAGCGTCGGCGCTCTCCGCCGCTGGCTTGGCGGCTGTGGCGACGCCCGCGTCGGCTTCCGCGGCGGCCGGCGCCATTGGGGCACGGCGGATGCGACGGCGCGGCGGCGACGGGGAGATAACGTACGATGACAAAGGCGAGATCAGCGCACAGGCGTCGAGCGATGGGTGTGCCGCGTGTGTGCGCGTGGCTGCCATTGCCAAACGGTGCCTTCGTACAGTACGAAACTGCCCAGTAAATACTCACTCGAAGCGAAAAAACACCGACGCGAAAAAGCGCCGAAGCGAAAGGAGCCGAAGCGAAAAGCTCAGCGAACCGAAAGCGCGCGTGGGTGGTCGCAACGCAAGCAACCGCGAAACACGCACAATGTCCGAGTCCGAGTCCGCGTCCGCGTCCGCGTCCGCGTCCGCGTCCGCAAGCACCGAGAAGGAGGGAGCGGCGGCAGCGGCGCCGTCGGAAGCGCACGGCGGCCAAGGGCCGGGCTACGTGTGGACGCAGACGTTGAGCGAGGTGGGCGTGTCGCTGCGCGTGCCTGCAGACACTACGCGCGCGCACGTCAAGTGCGTCATCGAGCCGCACTCGGTGGATGTGAGCGTGCGCGACAAGTCTCTGTTGCATGGGCGTTTCCCGCACGCCGTGCGCGTGGACGATAGTTTCTGGCAATTGGACCGCGCCGACGCCACCATCACGCTTCATCTGGAGAAGGTCGACGCGCTCAACTGGTGGGCTTGTGTGATACAGGGCCACGCACGCATCGACGTGGCCGCCATTCAGCCCGATAACAGCCGCCTGGACGATCTGGACGCCGAGACGCGCGCCATGGTGGAGAAGATGATGTACGACCAGCGGCAGAAGGCGGCTGGACTGCCCACCAGCGACCAGCAGCAGAAACTCAAGCTGTTTGAAAAGTTCAAGCAGCAACACCCGGACATGGACTTTAGCCAAGCCAAGTTACAGTGAGTGCACGCATCGCAAGGGACAAATCGAATGCACGTAGAGAGATATATATATTTACATTACGAATAAAGTTGTTAAAAGGATGCGCTCTCGAACAAGTCGCTATGTACCGGCGGCGGCAGTCGTGGTGGGCGCAGTAGACGTTCTCTTTGCGGAGCGCGCGCGCAGTGCATGGCGTCGAAGTGCCAATTGTGCACGCGCGCGCTGTTTGGCGCGAACCATGGTCTTCACGATGGCGTTTACATCTTTCTCGAGCAGACGCACGCGGTCAAGCAACAGGGCGCTGGCGAGCTTGCCCTTTGCACCCACAAAGCCACGTTCACGAACCATGATGCCGCCGCGCCGCCGCGCCTCGGCGGCCAGAAGCGCAACGCCAACCACGTCGGCGTCCATGCGAGGCGCTGTGCCGGGCACGACGACTGTGCGCCATGTGGACTTGAGCGCCTTTGGTAGCGTGGGTGGGCGTCGTGGCGAGCTGCGCGCGGCGCTTGTCGGAAGCGCTAGCGGTAGCTCGAGCGGCAGCAACGGAAGAATTGGACGCATTTGAGCGTGAGCGTGAGCGTGAGCGTGAGCGTGAGCGTGAGCGACGGAGGATGACAGATACGGGCGGCGTTGAGTACGTTAGGGCGAGGACGTAGGTAATAACAGGGAGGGAGATATACGCTAAAGATAAGGTCAGAGAGCACGAGGGCGGCGGACGAAAAGGCTTTAAATGTGTGCGCAGCAGGGCGCGAAACGTGAGCAAAGGCGTGAAGAGCGAGCGACGTGGGCGAAAATGTGGTTTTAGGGCTTGCACGCTGGCAAAAAAGGAGTGTGCGCCACCACGCGCCGTCATTGGTGTTTGCGCTCCGTCCTGACGACGACAACCAAGCGCACGGCGGCGGTGCGTTTGGCGTTCAAAATGACGCTCAAAACGGCTTGGAAAAATGGCACATTTGTTAGCTCAAATCCTCCGCCACACAGAGCCGTTCTCAGATATTCCACCCCTCAAAATGGCGCCGCCGCCGACCAATGGGGCGCCACCAACGCAAAATGTCGTCGCTCATAAATAAAAATTATTTCCAGCACCAATACTATTTCGCTCGCTCTCGTGCGCCCCTCAAAAAATGCCACTCGTTAAGCTCTGTAATCGTGCCACACCCACACGTCACCCAACTCCGTGTCCCATGCATCCTTACATGATGTATGCAAATGATTCATCACTGCCGCTCGTTTGCCCATTTCACTACTAGAATGTCGAATGCTTACATCACTAGTGCGGCCAAAGTAGGCCACCTCAACAAAACCTCAAGTATTTAAACAACGTTTTTCCGGCCCCATTGTTTGAAGCGCAGAACACCAAACAAAGCACATCATCCTCGTGCCTATCATGAACGCGCTCTTTTCATAAATATCCATCGTCTTCACTGCTCCCCATCGCACGTTCTCTACGCGTCTTGCCCTGCATCCTACCATGCACACCGACTTGGACCACACACGTTTAGCCTCATCAGATGCCCTGCATATCAATCAATGCACTAAATTCAGTCGGTTTGGTGATTCAAACACCAAAATTCTAAAACCCCTATAACTCTCATATCATTTGCACTTCGATGCCAACATTTCATTTGATGCTCTTTGTTTCTACTGCAAACAGTTTCTTGTCTCTTATACCAAACAACCCGTGCTGACCAAAATCCGAGACACTTCACCCTTTTAATTGCCGAAACCTCTGCACACCCAGTAAAGCCAAACAGTGCCTCTAAGCTCAAAGGCAATTTTCTAACACAGTACGTTTCAAAAATGTATGTCCCTTGACAAAAACTGCGCCAAAAAGGTATTTCATCTACTGTAGCGCACATTTCACACCAAATAAAAACCACAAAGTCAAAAAAACTGTTTCAAAAACTATACCCTTTATACAATCATTAGCTCAATTATGGCTTGCGGTCCGCCTCTGAAACGTTCTAAACAGCTGCAAATCATAGAATTAGTTGCTCAAGGTATGATAACAGCAGATAAAGCGCAAAAACGCAAGCGCAGCCTAATCCAAATCATTCACTTCAAGAAAAACCCGGCTAAATACTGAACAAAGCGTTTAACCTGCCGCCTTACGTCACTTACTCCAGCAAGTGAGCGTGTAATTCAGAAACACCCGGTGCCCTAACACTTCATCTCGTGGTAAAATTGTTAAAACATCTAAATTTGCCTTTATTGGGATTAAATATATATAAAGTGAAGATAAATGTTCTTATTTGTTCTAGTACAAAAAACTCTTTTTTCATAATAAAGATAACTGCAACAACAAGCTTGTTACTTGTTGTTCTAAACCAATTTCTTGTAAAACCGAACCAAATATGGTTATCTTTTCTGACTAAAGCAGTTCAACGTTGATTTTCTATATTTCTTTAACTGCTATCGGCATGATCTACACAAATAAACAAATAATATGTAAAGAAGAATTCAGGAAAGGCATCATTCATGGTTTGGGCTAGAAGTCTTACGAAAAGAGCAACCGATATGGTATTTTTTTTAAAATAATATGGCCTATGGGGAGAATTTTGAGGTTCTAGAAAACTGTTTGTCATCTTTTTCATACTGTGTTGACAGAAAAGAGTTTATTGTTTTGAAAAGCTAATGCACCTGCGCAAAAGTCTAATTATATGAAGCAGGGGTTTATTAGTCTACATTTGATGGTTTTTCAATGGCTTGTGCGATCTCCAAAATTTATGTTTATCTAGAATACTAAAAGAATGTTGGTCGGGATGGTTCATGGGCAAGGAAGACAATTTTATACAGTTTTTTTATTTACAAAATTGTATAAAATCCTTTTATAGAATCAAGGTCAAAGCTTTTTATTGTCGTACAATCATCTCTGGGGTATGCTACTGTCTTGTCTCGAGAGCGTGGTGACGCTCAACCTTAGAAGGTAGACGTTATAAACCTTGATGGTAACAGGGCACCGTGAAAACCCGCATGGCCAAACGGCGGGGCAACTTGCCTATACCGTGTAGGTGGAAGATGGTAGGCGTCCACGCGCGGGAAAGCCTGTGTCGTAGTTGAGAAACGGTGAACCAAAAGGTAAAGTCGTGACCCAAGTGGTGTCTGTTTTTATCAGATTAGGATATGGGAGGTGCAGTTCTCTATATGCAGTGGACTGCACTCCCCAGATCACCCGGGAGGTGCCAGCAAGGCACGGTCTCTGACCTAGTGTCAGAGACCTGGCCAGCAGTGGCTACAGTGCCAGGTGGCCACGCCACTACTGTACTAAAATAAATATAATTACAAATACAAGTACTAACTGTAGGACAACGCTTGGAGCGGAGACACCACGAAGATGTTCGGGATCTTCCTCTCTTGAGAGACACGCCTCAGGCGGAGGAGACGCGTCCCAGCGGAGCACAGAAACAGATCCACTTTGGAAAGGCACGACGGAGTCGGGTGTAAGACCGAGGCCAATCCCGCGGGATATACCTAGAGTGTTTAAGTGAGCACGGCACAGTCCGGGGTGTGACCAATCCTAGGCGGAGCGGAACCACGGCGATTGTTGGAAAAGGAGCAAGGAAACACTCGTATGAGGTGCACGAGTGGGGTGAGTGGGGCTGCCACTCACGAGAGCCAAAAAGGAGAACAAGAGGAAAACGGGGGTGAAACCATATACAGGGGCGAGACTACGACAAGTGTCGGCGATTAAATATGAACCCACGGTGGTGGTAGCACTCTGGTTGACAGAAGGGTGGATGAACTAACGTGCAACGGTCGCTCACGCAGTATGCGGTGAAGACGCGCCGAAGGCGAAAAGTTCAGAGCCAAGACTCCCTCCTTGGGATCCCCCAAGAGGGTGTTTACTGGGGAGCAGTGCTCAACCTCCTAGGTAGTGTGGTGCGCGGCCCCTGACAGTGGGCGCGCGCCCGAAAAATAGACACTAAATAGCGATAGCGTAGCTAAATAAATACTGAAAATTACTAAATAATACAAACCATTAGGTAGAATCCGGGCCACGTGTGGCACGCCTCACACTCGAGCATCGGCATCCGTGCAGTCCACGTGTTCCACCAGTGCGCACCTCCAGTCCTAACCGGCCGTCGGCACGCAATAGCGGTATAGCTTGTCACAGACCAAGCTAGTCCTCAAGCGAGCGAAATCTCTAAGTTTTGGGAAGAAACCCCCTTGAAGGGCATTGCAGTTCACTAACAATTACTCAACCAGAAGGTACATGTCAACACTACACGTGGCTGGCAACACCTAGATGGCAGAAACCGTTCCTACCCGTGAGGCACGCCCCGTGTCTCATTCCATAAAACCATAGAGTTGTAGCGAGCGACAGCGGCCCGGGCATCGGAGTGGTGTCTGTACGCAACGTGCGATCCCTAGAGGTTCAGAACTCGGCGCCAGTATCGGTTGGGGAGAGCGCGCGACGACGTCGGCGCACGAATTGAGCGACAACCATTCAGGTAAGGACTGTAATGAGGGCGATGCAGTGTAACTAGCGCGCTCGCGGACCCCTTTTCGGTAGTGGCCCTGCTTGCTTTCGATTCTGCTTCTGCATAGCCGTCTGTCTAACCAAGTTGGTATCCCACCTTTCCCGGTTGCTCAAACTTCATTTCCCTCCTAGGTCCCTGCGCGCGCCGTCCCGCCTCGTCGTTCCCACAGCTTGACAACCCTTCAGGTATTTCTGCCCTTATTTGGCGGCGTCGCGACCGTAACCGTGCTGTCCGGCTTTCCCTGAAGGTTTCCTGGCTTCTGGACCTTTCAGGTTTCGTCTAACTTGTAAAGATTGACTCGGGGCGCCGGTGGGGCCTGAGCCTGCTTCGATACAACCATTGAGGTGTTGGCCTGGGTCCGCGGTGGAAGCTTCCGGTTGTGAGACCTTATTGGTGTTGAGCGGCCCCGTCGGTAATTGCGCTACCTTTTTCCGGTTTGGCATTCCGGTTTACCCTCGAGGCGATGACAGGATCGGGCCGCCTCCAAGCACGCGTTCGAACCCATTCGGTGCCACGTCGATGCACCTCGCACCGCATCGTGGATTCGTCACCGCTACCTCGAAGGGGTGGGTCGTCCCCACAAGCAGCACCAGCGCTCGAGAGATGTGAGATGCGGGTCACCATCGAGGTTGAAAAAGTCGGCGATTCCGAGGAGATTGATACCCCTGCAGTTATGCCTTTAAGGTCGGATTGGTCCCGCTCCACGATACCTCAAAGGCCTGGCACCTTTCGCGACCGTACGCTGGCAACTGTTGCACTTGAAAGATCGATGTCGGTACACCGGAAAGGTTGGATACGTTGGCCGTCTCCTCAGAACGGACCGAGGAGGCGCCACTTCAGAAGGATGAATACCCGCTGGTGTTCACCGCGGCGGTGGAGGTCGAGTCATCACCTCGTTCGTCCGGTCGAGCTACGGCCTTCCCAACCATGTCAGGTAGCGGCCCATCGCGTGGCCGTGGACGCGGTGGTATTTCCAAGAAGGTGACTCGCTCGACTTCTCGAACGCCTGCCAACATTGGTTTTTGCAGCGTGCATGTCCCTGCGACACAGTTCTCCCCTGGGACTCCGGGGTGACCCATACCAACGCAGTGGTGGACTTCCTCCGACAAAACAAACCAGTTGGGCTCACAATCTCGCGTTTGGTGCGGCGAGCCGGACGACGAGTCAGTACGGACCTTTTGGTAGTACCTTCGACCAGGTGACGAACAATGAACTGTTGAAGCACTATTGGCCCGTGGCGGTGGGAAATTCTTCATTGCCGGCAGCTCTTACCAGACCACAATTAGATACCTACTTGGGTTTGTCCCGTTGGGACTGCGAGCGCCTTCGCTCTTTTCCATTGCTTTTGAAGAAATGGGAGCAAGAGTCTCAACCTCGTCAGGGTTGACTGGAATGTTACCATAGTCGGCAGCGTCACACACCTTTGATGTATTTCATCCCGCCGATATATCCGAGCGACTTGCCGTATGTGCGCATCGAACCGGAGCTGGATTATTACCGTCTAGTGGTCGTGCAAGTGTTCCAGTACCCGTCTATTCCGGAGACTTACCTTCCGGTTTCACCTGACATGGTTTCCCTGAATCGGCCTTTCACCACTATCAATTGGGCTGACCGTAGTAGGTGGGGCGAGGATGCAGCGACGGAGAGTCGGCGTTCGCACTCGAAACTCTTACACTCGCGTTATGCATATGTTTCATATCGTCGAGTACTTCTCACAACCTACGAAGGGCAGACGCGATTGGTACGTGCTTCGGCCAGAGTGGTGGAAGTTCTATGAGGTTCCGTTGTCGCTGAGCGTGCCCACTCCGACGGTTTTGGCGTACTTCTGGAGTCAGATTTCGCGGAACCTAGAGCGGTATTACCTCATTTGGTCGATTGCCCCCTCGGAGTGGACCGTGTTGGTTGCCATCCTGGCTCTGGAAGTCGCCCGTTACGGTATCGATTGGGATTGTCGCAATCGCGACTCGGACATATACCGAGATGGTGTTCAACCTGTAGGTCACAACTTTTTCATACCTCCGAGGGTTGCCCAGGATATTTCACGATTTGGTTACGAGAACATCGTGTAGGGGACCGATTATACCCTGAAGGAATTGGACCCGTATCTCGAGCAGAGCAAGAATTACCATTGGGATTACCATTAAAGTTTAGAGGCTTTCGATCCCGCAACTTGGGAGATTGTGCCTCGCCACACCCAGTATTATCCCGGGGAGCCTCCTCCTTATGGAGCTCCAGCCAGCCCCAAACCTTATCACGGTACTGTGGAGACACCAGTTGGTTGTTATACTTCTCCCTTCCCGTCCGAGCCGTTACTTCAAGGTCGTAAGTCGCCTATCCCTACGGGTGTGAGTCCTTCTCAACCGAGCTCCTCGCGAGTTGCTGTTCCGGTTCGACCTCTGTTGGCGGGTATTGCTAGTTCTCCGCCTCAACCTATGATTGATTCTCCGTCCGTGGTCGTTTTTCTGGCTCGAATTCGCCAGTCTTGCGTCACCAACTTTCAGAGGGCTGGGCCTACCTGCGTGGTTGCTGCATTAACGCTCCTTGAAGGTTTGCTGCCGCGCCATGCGCAATACATGAAGGCGCTGAATCAACTTGGTGAGTTCCGGAATCAGTTCCAATTGGACATGTACCAACTGGCCACCCGTCAGGTCGCCAATCTGGCAAGCGTCTCTGCCGCTGCGCCATCTGATACTTTGACGGATCCCCTTTTAGGTGCTAACTTGAACCCTACGGTTTTGCAACCAGCTCCGGCGGTTCCTTTCATTCATCCTCTTTTGGTTTCCACTCCTCTCCCCAGTGGCGGGGCTACCGCTCCTTCGCTACCTCCTAGGTCGATGGCTCCTAGCATTTCTGCAAAATTTCTTCCGTGGGTGGTCAATAACACGGGTCCTCCTGATTACATTGCTCCTAAACCGACAGGTCCTTCTTAAAGTAAATTGTTGTCTCTTCTTGTCTCCTCTACTGTTACATTTGGGTGTCCTTTCGTGTCCTCCCTTGTAGGCAATCTGACACGCATATTCGTCCACCTTCTGCGGAAAACGACGTCTTTTCTCCCCCTTCCTTAGGCCTGAGTACAAAGAAGGTCTAAGGTTAACCGTCTGCAGGCATCGGCTCCTTGCGACGGCGCCAATACCTGATACGGAAGTGTGGGGGTATTGCGGCTGGGGGTTCGAGGGTGTTTCTTTCTGGGCCCCAGCCGTACCACCTGACGGTGTACTTCAGACCATTGTAGGTTCGCGTGTGGCCCACCAGACGGTCAACTTGATATTCCTCTGAGGTTTGGTCCTGATCTTTCGGAGGAACGCTACCTCGAGGATTCATATGTTCCGAGTTGGGAGCTTCGTGTGTGGGAGCCGGGTCGGGAGCTCCCATGGTTACCGTTTGTGGTTCAATTTCCGTCCCTGTTAGAGGGTTTTAATCCGGATCATCAAGTTGACGGTCATCGTTCACATCAATTGGGGTGGGGTCCTCCGAGGGTCGAGTGCGCAGAGCTACAGCTCTGGGCTCTCGGACTGAAGTACCTGCCTCAATGCGATGTTGAACCGTTTCAGGTGCTACTGTAATACGTGCAATTGATATCGTATTCGGTATTCCATCTTGTTCAACCGTAACAGTGTGGTCTGATGCGTTCAATAGTTATCCTGTACGAATCCCTGACGGTCACGCTATTGAGCCTCTTGTAGTCCACACAGAACCTCATACGGTTATCCCCTTTCTTCTGAACCAGAACCACGGGACTAGCCTAATCTGAGTTGGCTGGTTCAATTACACCTTCTTGGAGCATTCGATCCACTTCTTTGAGTTCTACCTCTCTCGCCTTCGGACCTGCTCGGTATGGTTGCTGATAAATCGGCTTCGAGTCAGGGAGGAGCTCGATGCGATGCTGTGTGGCCTTAATTTGGCCCAGATGGCCTGACCACATAGTTTCAAACTCCTCCAGAAGGTCGAGAATACGGCCCCGCAGTTCGCCGTTATCTTCACCGATCTGGACTGTACCGTTTCCTCTCAGGGTCAGGTTCCTCTTCTTTGTCTACCGATGCCTTATCGGTTAGCTTTGATTCCAAGTTGGTATTTGTCGATACCTTTGTGGTTGTGGACGCATTTACGCACCCCCCTTCTTTATCGAAGGCGAGCTCGCCGGGATCAGTGTGAGCTACGGTGAAGACCCCTTGTGGTGCCGGTAGTGCGATGCCTACATTGGTATTTTTCGGCAACTTCACGTCGTGACTGCTGAAGATACTGAGACACCCCTTAAAGGGTTGATTTGGGATGTTGTCGACAATCCCGTTGGCCATCGAGGTGAGGTGTCGATGTGCTAACCTCGGATGGTTTTGTAGTATGACCAGCCCGTGGGTCGCACACGACACCGGTACCAATATTTGGTGCATTGGGTTGATAACAACCTGTTTGGTAATGTGCACTTTGTTGGAGACCATTTCGGTGGATTTTGTCTTCTTCGGTTTGACGAACCATCCCCGTTTGGTTTCCGTATTACCTAAAATGGCAATTCGTCCCCCGTGACGTAGGGCGACGGTACGGGAACCAGGAAGGATTGCTTTGACATGTCTGTCAATGAAGTTCGAACCTAGAAGGCAGTCTGTCGGTAAACGGTCGACAACAAAGAATTGCAGTCTTACCTTGAGGTGTCCGAGCTGCACCACAGTGGTGAGCATACCTCGAAGGTTTAACGGGCGCTCATTTGCATGAACCAGCGGGTTTTTGTCCGGAGGTCGGCTCAAGTTCCGAAGTACCGCCTCAGGTATGACGCGGGAGTTCATGACGTTTGGGTCGGCCCCCATATCCAACACGCAGGTGTCTGGAACCGCAAGGCGATCGAAGAAACACATTTTAAGCACTTACTTTATTGTTGTTGTACTTCATATGACAAACCGGACCTGGTTGTGACGTGACCTCTTCCACCTTCAAGGTTCTGGGTATCGATTGGCCTTCCGATTCCAGGTTGGGTTCGGCCATTACGCCAACCGTTCGGTGTTTTCCTCCTGTACGGGAGGGGTTGAGTCCAAGTTTGGTGTTTCCTTGATGGTATTGACTTGTACCGTTGTACGGGGTTGGAACCTATTTGTTGCTTGCGTTGAAGACCCATAGAGGCGTTGGTGATTCCGCATGCAATCGGGAATCAACTGGTCTCTCATCCCTGGAGGTAAGTTAGCGCAATTGTTTGTCAAATGGTCTGTCGCGAAACAAAACCAGCAAACGAGGCCTCCAGTTTGGGGGTCTCGCGTTACCATTGAGGGGGACCTCGAAACCTGGTTGGTAGGAGCAGTGGCGTAGGATGTGGGTGGCGAGTTATGGGAGCTCGCTTCCTGCATCCTATGCGAGCTCACCGCACTTGGCGGCGATTGTACTGAGTGTGGTGTACGCGTTGATGACCAATTTCCTACCGTCGAGGGTTTCGAGAACCGCCCCTTGGTCGCTACCAAGTGGATAGCGGTTCCTGTAGGTACTTCGATGTGCGAGCTACCCTCTGAGGTTGTTGTGTCTTCAATTTCCAAGACAGACCTTTTCGATTTATCTTTCAAGGTTGGAGGCACGGCCGGTCTCTTTCCCAGCCGAAGGGTATCTCCAATGCCCTGGGAGTATCGAGCAGCCCATTTTAGTCTACCTTTCGGTTAATGGCCAGTTAATTGCGTACCTGGGAACGGATCGCTTTGGCGACATTGTCGGCAAATAGCAACTTTAACCTAGAGGTAGTGAACACATTACCACAACGGCTTGCCAGATTCCAAAGCGCGAGCGAAAACTGCGATTCGGTTTGCACAGACCTTCGATGGTAAGCGAGGACTTCCGATTAGGCCTCTTGGACAACCTCATCGGTGGCGTATGTTTCCAAAAGGAAATTGACCACCTCTGGGTATTACTCCAACATCTCTGTGGCATTCTCATCCATCGCTAAGGTATTGCCGCGGAGCCTACCCTGCAGCAAGTAGTATGCTTGTACTTTAAGGTAAAACTGAAATTGCCACATAGCAGCGCCCTCGGAAAAACAATTTTGGTCACATGCAATCTTGAACTTCTGTAGAAACTCAATCACCGCAATAGGATCTGTACCTGTGAAGGTTGTGTCACCCATTTGGAAGCTGAGCTTCTTGTGGTGTTTATTAATATTCTGAGCGACCTCTTGGGTGTATTCAGAAGACTTGTTGATCAACCGATAAGTCCTGTAATCAACCGCTTTGGTGAACATATCGTTCAACGGTTGGTGCACCTCCAGGTCCATTTCGGTCTCCGACTCCGAGTCGGGCGACTCATTGTATCGCTTTTTACCCTTTCGGTTCTTTTTCGACGACCTCTTCGTCGACCTGTTCGGTTTCTTCTTCTTCTTATCTTTACGGTCATCATCCGACGATGAACTCGTATCGGAACTAGGGTCTGACGAGTCGGGGTCTGAATCATCCTCTCGATTCTTTCCACTCTTCGTCCTCCGCTTCTTCCCTTTTCGGTTTCTTCGTCGCTCATCCAATGAGTCAGACGAATCGTCCTTGGGACCACCTCCATGGGTATCCTTTTGGACGAAACCAGTAATTGGTGGCAGATAGATGTCTTCAGGATCTACCTTCCCCGGGACCTCTTGACTCTGCCTTGGACCTTGTAGGTACTCACTATCAGTAGGTATGTGTTTAAAATGGGTGGAATGACCCATTTGGAACCCTTGTGGTATGCGCTTTGTAATGTTCACCTGTGTAGGTCGGGATTCTGCGAATTCCTCGGAAACTCAAAGGTCCTTCACAGCGCGGTAAACATGCTCCCTAGAATCTGTAAAGAGATACTGTTTCACCATTTCAGTGATCCTGTCCGATAGCTCTTGAGCTGCTCGGTCAAGCACAATACGGGTATATGCATCGACGTCCATTGAAAGCAGAACCATCCAGGTATCCGACTTCTCCTTTACGGTGAATGCATCCTCGCCTGCGAGGGTGACGAGCGCTTTCGATCGCTCTTCGAGCTGAGGCCATAGCTCATCCGCTGCAACCTCAATTGCTAATTCCCTTTGAGTTTCCGTTTCCATAGGCGGCGGACCATGTACCTTTACGTGAAGTGCAATGCCTTTCAAGGGGGTTTCTTCCCAGGACTTAGAGATTTCGCTCGCTTGAGGACTAGCTTGGTCTATGACAAGCTATACCGCTATTGCGTGCCGACGGCCGGTTAGGACCCGAGGTGCGTACTGGTGGAACACGTGGACTGCACGGATGCCGACGCTCGAGTGCGAGGCGTGCCACACGTGGCCCGGATTCTACCTAATGTTTAGTATTATTCAGTAATTTTCAGTATTTATTTAGCTACGCTATCGCTATTTACTGTCTATTTTTCGGGCGCGCGCCCACTGTCAGGGACCGCGCGCCACACTACTTAGGAGGTTGAGCACTGCTCCCCAGTAAACACCCTCTTGGGAGATCCCAAGGAGGGAGTCTTGGCTCTGAACTTTTCGCCTTCGGCGCGTCTTCACCGCATACTGCGTTAGCGCCCGTTGCACGTTAGTTCATCCACCTTTCTGTCAACCAGAGTGCTACCGCCACCGTGGGTTCATATTTAATAGCCGACACTTGTCGTAGCCTCGCCCCTGTATAGGGTTTTGCCCCAGTTTTCCTCTTGTTCTCCTTTTTGGCTCTCGTGAGTGGGCGCCTCACTCACCTCGCTCGTCCACCTCATACGAGTGTTTCCTCGCTCCTTTTCCAACAATCGCCGTGGTACCACTCCGCCTAGGATTGGTCACACCCCGGACTGTGCCGTGCTCGCCTAAACACTCTAGGTATATCCCGCCGGATTGGCCTCGGTCTTACACCCTACTTCGTCGTGCCTTTTCAGAGTGGCTCTGTTTCTGTGCTCCGCTGGTACCCGTCTCCTCCGCCTGAGGCGTGTCTCTCAAGAGAGGAAGATCCCGAACATCTTCGTGGTGTCTCCGCTCCAAGCGTTGTCCTTCATTACGGTTTTGTCCCGAGGTTGCCAGAGCAGCTTCTCGGGGTTCTCCAAAATCGATTGAGCCGATGGGGCTCCTTTAAAACCTTTATGGCTTGGCGGGGCGCTTGCACCACGCGTATTCATTTTAGGTCGTGCCATTTGTGACCAATAGTGGTATCCTGTATTGCTTTGCGGTATTTCCTGAAACCAAATAGGTGTACGAGCCTCCAATCCTTCTCGGAATCTCGTGTGAACCGTGAAGGTACGACGAATCCTAAAAAAACTTTCTGAGTCGGGAGACCAAAATTTCGTACAATCACCTCTGAGGTATGCTACTGTCTTGTCTCGGGAGCGTGGTGACGCTCAACCTTAGAAGGTAGACGTAATAAACTTCGATGGTAACAGGGCACCGTGAAAACCCGCAGGGGTAAACAGCGGGGCAACTAGCCCGTACCGTGTAGGTGAACGATGGTAGGCGTCGACGCGCGGGAAAGCCTGTGTCGTAGTTGAAAAACGATGAACCAAAAGGTATAGTCATGACCCAAGTTGTGTCTGTCTCTATCAGATTAGGATGGGGGAGGTGCAGTTTCCTATATGCAGTGGACTGCACTCTCCAGATCACCCGGGAGGTGCCCGCCAGGCACGGTCTCTGACCTAGTGTCATAGACCTGGCCAGCAGTGGCTACAGTGCCAGATGGCCACGCCAATACTGTACTAAAATAAATATAATTACAAATACAAATACTAACAATTACTCAACCAGAAGGTAGATGTCAACACTACACGTGGCTGACAACACCTAGATGGTAGCTGGCCCGGAGCTGCATGGCCGATGATCCCTCGCATCCATCACTTACAAGGTCAGTGTAGTATATTGACATCCTGAATGGTCAGCCCTTCGGCCACTATACGATATTTATAGGCGTTATTAATGCTTAAGAAGCTAAAATAAACTGCTGAACTCCCGTTAGAGTGAAATGTATGTAATAAAGATTATGTTTTTGAAACAGTATATTTGCGTCAAATTCTTCATACTGAATTTATTAGTTTTACTGTAGCCAAAAAGTCGTTTTTTGGAAATTTTGGGCTAGGGATATGATTTTGAAACAGACTTTATATGCCAAAATTCTCACCTTCAATTGCCGATATACATATATAAAATATCTAAGATAATTTGGCGCATTCTTGCAGGTCTTCTGTATCTATGAAGGAAACCATGACACCTGACACCGCCTAAAATTGGCGAATGATTTTATTTGGAAAGTTCGACTCCCTCATACTATCACCTTGTTTTTCTTGACTCCTTCAACCTCTTCTACACCAGAGACGTTCTCGTGATTGACTTATTTTATTTTTTCTATCTCATTGGTCACCCCCTTTTTCGCTTTAGTCGGTCACGTTAGTCATGTTTTCCTGCAACTTTACTTTACGTGCTACGACATGTACAAGCTGCTTGATACTGTTTTCGGTAGAATGTAGTAGGCCAGTCTGTATCATCGAGATGCTCTTAACCTCATCTGAAACTAACACACGAATGGTTTCTGTCATCTCTAAGGTTCCAGTCATCAACTTCTGACTTTTTTCCGTTCTCCGCGTTCTAAATCACCAAACAGGCACTCTGCTGGCGCTGATGATGCTTTCAACGAAAATGCTGCTCTCGAAATGATATTGAAAAGTACAGCGCCCACAAAATCAGTGTGTTCTTTATCTTTTTGTCAGTACTCCAGCGTTTCACTTGTAGCATGAAGTATATTTTTGTATAACGATCTTTGCATCACTTTGTGAAAAAGATTAAAACTGATAACTTGTTAGAAAGAACTTTAAATCAAACTGATACTAAGCTCAACGGCTTCCCGAATGAAAACTTGATACAGCATGTCTAAGTAGGATAGTCGGTCGTTTAGCATCCCAGCTAAAAAATCCAGACAGCACTCGTTGACATGAAGGAGAGCAGCAATATGAAAAAACACCAATTATTGATGCTTATTTGTATGCCAATATAATGGAGCATCACTATCCGTTCTACTCGGAGACCATTAACGCATCTGCACCATCTACCTGTTTCCAAAGTGTTCCCAGACGCTTCTGTAATCTGTTCGCAATTTTTACAGCCAGAGAGCGAGCATGGTGTTTCTGTAAGCGACAAGTGCGGGCTTGATCCCGTGCCTGATCTGCAGAGGCTACAGATGCACGTGCTGGTGTAGAAAAGAGTATCATATAATCATTCACGATGTTTCCAAAAAGGTCGAGGTTTTACCGGGCAGTACTGCTTTGGACCATGGAACCGTACATAATTTCGAGATCTCGTACAGTTTATGAAGCAGCCTCAGTGCGAGAGACATGGTAACCTTATTGTCGGCCTCAAGCTATCGGGCACCTCGACGAACCTTTGCAAGTACAGCGATAAATTCTGCATGTACAACTTTCTGCTCAGTAGAAAATCTGAGAAGGACTTCAACAGAAACGTTCAGCTCTTGTCGCACAGCAGGGTTTCTTTCTATTCTCGAAAAATAAAGTGACGTTGTACCCAAGCGGGAATGCCATCCTGTAGGAATATCATGCTTCAGGCGATTGAGCCGATACCGAGAAACGCCCTCCTCGAGTTATTCGCTTAGGAATGTCTGCGCAGCTTTAGGATGGAAAGTGAAGTACGAATTGACTTTGTTTACATTCTTCAAGTTTTTTATCTACACACTGCCTTGTTTGAACAAATCTTTGACCATCAGGGCAAATGCATGAACCACATAACCAACGGAGCCGACATAAATCGTCAATATATCAAACTCTGGTGCTGTAGATGCCCCATTTTCCCTGGTTCAGGTATGCACTTTGATTTATACATATCCTTCAATAGTAGTTTGCGCAAGAATCTTTTCGGTGATGGCACACAGTTGCTCAGCCGTTTTGTTTTCTGACGATTTATCCAACTTTTCAATAGGTACAGAGCAGAGTTTCCCATTTTCATTCACATGATGCCATTTCATGCCAATAATAGGAGCACCAAGAGTGGCGCTTCATCCATCTACTGTCAAACAACCGGTCTTGGCCGCTGCGACCCAGCTTTTGAGAACACGACAGATAGCACTGTAACAGTTGAAGAGCATCAAACTATTCCTTTCCTGCTTGCATTCTGCGGATGTCCATTACAAACATCTACCAGACCTTGGAGAAGAGGAGATGTCATCCTTGACATTGGAGTCTCACATGTACATGGAAATAGTGTGACTGCAACCGATTGCAAAAGCTATGAGGTGATCAGAGAGATCTCAGACCTTTGCTTAGTACTACTAGACGCACCATTGTTGCTGAAGAAAAATTTCCTGACACTTTTCTGCTCTTTCATTTGAAACAGCCGCTCCTTTTCCCTCCGTAGTGTAGTACGGATGACGAGGTCATTAGCATTAGTTGCCCCTAAACGTTCAAGTGTCTTAAACGTTTCTCCATGTCTCGTCCTGTATTGTGTAAGGACGTTTCTCGCACATGAGACCTTCTAGAAACTACAGTTTACAGCATAAAAAAAGCTCGTATACAAATAACAAAAAACTTTTACACCAACGCCTCAATCCAGTACATTTTAGCGCCAGAAAGCCCGTTGTCCTCGCCAAAAGTAAAAAAAGTATGCTCTTACAACGAATCGAACATACGGCCAAACGCAGTTTTGTTCTCGATTGGAAACATATCAAAGCGTATATGGCTCCAAAAGCACACAACTGCCGCAAAAAAAACCAAAAACCCCTTCTCCATGACGAATTCTGGAGGTCGTTTTTGCGCATAACCAAACAATAATATATCTTAAGAATCAAGAAAATGCATAATTCGCAGTGAAACATGTTGTTGTCCGATATGGACATTTCACCACTGGTACCCGATGTAGTCTGATATGGGCGTTTGGCCACTGTTGCCCGATACGTAAGTTTGGTCCCGACGGTCCAAGATAAACATTTGGCTTACCTTGTCCGATACAGACTTTTTGCTTCTACACCGCGCTCAATTTTGAGTACTGGGGCAATGAAGCTTTAGTTTTGATTTGTTCGGAACTTAGAAGGCTGGAGGCCACGTTGCTACAACGAGTAGAACTTCAGATTCTTGTAGAGCGAACTGCGACAGTATATCATCGGTAGCTTCGACGCACTAACTTCTGCATCTACGATAAGAAATTTAAACTATTCACAAACGCTGGATCTTCACTTGCGGCAACCTAAACGCACCGATTCAAACCTTTTTCGAGACCCTTCTATAGTTTGGAACTTGGATGAAATTACAATTAGTGCCACCTAAAACAAACAAGTCTCGATTTTCACTGTATTAAAATCAAACTCTGAAAAGAAGGCGCCACAGCATCCTAAATAATTTAACTCATGTTACAGCAGTAGTCGTTTCATCCGCGTCTGGATTAGTAGCCCCACCGGTCTTTGTCATTGTGGAAATGAAGTTTATGCGACGCTGGAGATATCTCACGGCAGTAGCGAAGAAAAACGAACTTTTCTCGTCGCTCTAATTGATCGCTTCTAATCATTGGACTTCCTTGGATTCCAAAATATTTTCTTGAACGAGAAGGTCGATGACAAGGGCTCTCAAAAAATCTTCAGTTTTTTAATTTCATAATTTTTGCCGCAGTCTTTTTGATCCTAATGAACCAGTTCTCTTAATGCTGGACGGGAATTGATTGAGGCGCAGAGAGAAGTGGATATTTTTACTACGAAATGTCAAATGTAGTTTTCAGACATTTTTCTGCGATCAAATCTCCTGTCCTTCAACCCTGCGACTCGCCCATCATTATAATTCTCATGAAGTGCAATCTTCTGTAAGATTGTTTTCAAAGACTTGACATTTTTCGCGTATGTGGGAGTTATGTTAAGCGCCGCATTATGCGGAATATAACTTCCCATTAGCCTTTTCTTATTAATGGAAAATGGATACTATTTGAGAAGCAAGAGTACTTCTTTCTCAATACCATATTTAATTTGTGAGAGCCATACCATATTTCTTACAGCTTGATTCAGAATAAGTAAGATTTAAGAGAACGATTTTCAGGATTTCACAAAATACCTGCTTCTGTTCAACGTTAAATACAACACTCCTATCTTCCCCCTCCCTACCGAGCAGGACACAAAAAAGTCTAAGAGAAGTGACGAGAGCATTGCATCGCACGCTGACAAACCTGCAGGGTCACTTGGTGTATCCAAGAGCGATGTCGTCACTCCGACTTTCTCTCTTTCTTCTGTCACTGCAATCCAGAAACCAACTCTTTTTGTAATGAATAAGGTCCAAACGACATGGGTGACTCTGCAGATTATAGCACTCAGCGCACCATTACAAAACTGGAAGACTCTCGACGTTACGTGCGCTCATGAGGTCACCGATGCGCACATGCCTCACATCCCTGATGCCACCAAGCTAAAGAAATTGAACGATCTTGGAATGAGCCGAAGATGGCGATACATGTTGTACATCACCACTGGTAACATACGAAATGTTGCTTACAGCATTAATATATCTCGAAGAAGGCCCAATATGAGTCGATGACCAACGGAAATGAGGGAGATGGGCCAGTGGCGAAGCCTCGCGGAAACGACGGCAACGCACAACACTTGCTCCATCAATTTGGAATAGAATACAGACAAACGGCTTACGAGCGGAAATTGACGACTGATGATGACGCCGGTAAAGCATCTCCGGGACACTGGCGTCTCGCGCTCAGAAACAGCAATGGAATCAGGAGCGAAGAGAGTCGTTTGAGCGAAACAAGAAGCGTCTCTTGAACGAGAGAGAGCAGCGCGAGGGTCGCCAGTACGCAGTCGATCTGCAACTCTTACGCGTGCAAATACGCATTTCCAACGCAGAAAAATCGAGTGTTACGCTTCACCACCCCCAAACTGAGCAGTTCGGCATCCTTACTGACCCACTTTCCAGCAGCGGGAACTTTGCCACGCGAGATTTCGCAACCTCTCTGCTTCTGACGTTACCTAATGCTTCCTTGGTGATCAATTATACTCTTCTGACTACTGCTGTGGCTGTTGAACAGCCTATTCAACCCTCCAAATCGCCACCATCTACGCCCAGAGAGGTTTGTCTGATCAATGGTGCTGAGAAGGAACGGATCGGAGATGACGACAGCGGTGAGGCCTTGATTATACCGTAAATATCCGCGTCTTTGTAATATCTTTTGAATTTGAGTAAATAAAACAGGCTGCGGTGTTTTGCTCTCCGATACAATTCGCATATGAGTCTGACTCTGAATCCGAACGTCACAGATGTCTCTCGAGCTTCTTGCAATAGTTTTCTCTAGTTTGCAACGCAAATTCTTGTTGTCTAAACTGCCCATTCCAAATCAATGCAGCAGTAGTGTGCGCGATAGAGAAAAGCTTTTTTAAGGCCATCTTCCAAGAAAAACGCAGTACCTGTTTTTCACGAACGCGATGTCCCATCCGTTACCCATCTTCGGGTTTCTGATGTAGTAGTGGTGAGCAGCACGATACATTCCGTCAGTGCATTCGTTGCGTTTGTTCAAAACGACTAAAACCCATCTCCAGCAAACCCGATGTCGGTCATACCATGCTTGCCATCATTGAAGGATTCCGGCCGGTTCTGATATTTCTAAGAGTTCGTTTACATGTTCCGGTCACCGTCCACCCCTTTATCGGATGTTTTCAATTGAATAAAGAATCCGAAGAGATCGCAAAACACCACGATGGCCAATGGGTGCGTTTTTTTGTTTTCATCATATACCCTCTCCTGCTCGCGGTTTCATTTAGGCCGTCAGCACTCATTCTTATTTCCGTCTACTTAGAGCACGCACTTCGGAAACCCAATGACGAAACCCTCTGCTGCCGATAGATCTCCAGCAGATGGCCATTTGATATACTTTGGCTCCTGTTCGTCCAAAAACATTAAAACGGCTCATTGAAAGTTGCGAAAGAAGTTAGGGATGAAGCCTAGCCAGAGAAAAAACCGACACGCAACGCATTATAACCCAATCCCTTCTTCGTTAGGGATACCAAGCAAGTCGAGGAACAAGAAGAGCAATTTCATGGTGCTCAGTTTTTCGTTCTCGTGGATCAGGCTTTTCAGTATTATGCTTTCTATTGGCATCCATAGGTTGAGCTATCGCGTTTGCAGAGACGGGATGAACATCAAACGGAATATATGACTGAGCGCATCATATCTGCAGGTCGGGGAGAACATGGAACTATGCGCTATCGCGACCGTTGGTTCGGCTAAACACCTGAGGAAGATACTTCGAAAGAGCCTCAAACCATTCCAGCTAATTTCATTACCCGCTATTGGCGCAAAATTGGCAGCACGGAGCTCAGCCTCCAGGAGGGGGCAACCATTGAGCCAAATAATCCGAAAACGCCTCCTGACACGACAGTTCGCCGGAGCACGACGGTTCGTCGTAGCGCCCGCATCGGGGAACAAAGCCAGTCCTCAGGCGACACCAGAAGAAGACCAGAGACACTCTCAATGTTTTATACCGTCCCGCGGCACGCACGTTTGAGATACAGGAGCGACCTTGGAAAACCACAAGCATTACTTTATTTGACCAACTATCAGAGACCTAACAGCCCTCGCCATGACCTCAAGGTTCGTGGGGGCGCTCCAAACACCAACAGGACTTATTGGTGCGTCGCAGGAGTAATTCCGTCGGATTCATTCGAGCCTGCAGGGTCGAAACCGGGACTAGGGTCACCCGAGAAGCCTACTGTACCACTAGGACCGGCCCCGGCAAGCCGAGCACGCTTCTTCGGCGGAGACTCACCTGAAGAACTATTCCCACCATTGGAAGCCTCCCAGTAACTCAAACGTAGACCATACCGGGCATCCAAGTCAGTAGTAACCCTCTGGGACATCATCTTTTCATTCTGCTGCAGGATATTGACCATAACGGTATTCAGATCCTGAGCCTGTTGGACAACCGCGGCGTAGCGCGCCAAGCGACGCGCCCAGGAGCAAGTTTTTCTTAGGACTGTCGCAATGTCCATCGAGGCCGTTATGCCATTGGTACGGCAGACATGACGGAAATCCTCGGCTGCAGCCGTGACAGAAGCAGGAAAGTACGGCAACGGAGAGGACGGGGGGATGTCGACGCCCCCAGTGGACGTTTTAAAAAGTGCCTTGCCTACAGGACTTTCGGCTTCGACAGTAACCTCGCCAGGAGGGATGTCCACTTGGGCGAAGGGCGGCTCATATGAGATTTCATCCTGAGGAGCAGCACCCGGAAGAGCTGGAGGAGGGGAGGCGGTCAGCAACACAACAGCGGACTCTACCGGAGGATTGACGCCCTCCATGGGTAGGACGAAGGGATCTTCACCAAATGATTCTACATCGGACATACCAGAAAGAACCAACGCTGTGGCTTCCACATCAGTCTCGAAGCACAGGGGGTCAAAACTAATGGGCTTCGGATACTATTCGGGCACATGACGCCTCGAAAGGTCGCCTGGATGATTCCTCAAAGGCTTGGCGCGATGGGCACGAGCGTCATTCCGAACCTGCGGATGCAGCGGAATCGGCGTGAATTAGTCGGCATCGTGGTCATAGCAAAGGAACCCGGGAGTCTTGCCCCACTCAACCTGTAAGACATTATCCAAAAGGGCTTCGGCCTCCTCCACGTCGAACTGGGTCCCACGGACGATGTTTTGGATGCCCAGGTTCCTTAGGAATCGGACCATGATGTCAGGGAGCAGAATTAAACGACTTCGAATTCCGGGCATGTTCTCGTCCTTCCATACACTCCAATCCTCCGAACGTATATTACTACGGCCGCCGTATTTCGCGGTTTCCAGGAAAGCCATTGTAACGCAATGACGGGTGTGTCAGCGTACGGGTCTAGATCGGTGGTAGCGTGGTAGAGCGGTTCCTAAGGTTCGAATCCTTGACGGTCGCACTCCCAGAGTACTTGGTGCAATGGGATGGCGTTTACTGCGTAGTCCGAAAGGTTGGAGCTACGGAAACGATGGCTTGAAGACCAAATGTTGGAAGTAATATACCAAAGAGGGTTATTTAGTATCCTAACGGTGCCTACCGTACTCTAAGGGAGAAGCGTCACTCGAGCCAATTAAATAGTACTGGTGAGGCGCTGAGATCTCCCTGGCACTGGAATGCTAATCTATTACACAAATTAAAAAAAACTAATAATCTACATGAGTCCACCTGAGGTCAACCCGTCCACATGTCACCTGTAAGAGTCCTCAGGGCCTGTAGTCTTACAGGGCTCAACCGTTATCATCGCTCCTTCACAGAAATAGAGGACATCACGCCGATCTCAACGCAATGTACCTGCCAGAACAAACAAGACCTTGGGTTGTTGTCGTCACCCATGAGTTGGGATGAATGGTGCGCCACCACGGACGGCGTGGGGACCAAAAAGAGCGTCGAGACACGCCAGTACATCGCCCGTTGCTTCCCATCCGCACGAAACATCGAGAGATATAACTGAGGACGCTTGTCGGCACTCATGTCGTGAAATTCAACCTGGTGCCAGCAGAAGAAGAACTCCAGGGACTGACGTAAACAACCATCGGGCTCGTGCATCTCGTTCCAATAGACCTTCTCCCATATCCAAAAACAGGTGGTCATATGGCGAACCGCAGCACATGAGCGCTAAGAGGTTGTGACTTGTCGAAGAAAATCTCACATGAGGCGAGATGAAGTGCGTGTATAGGTCCGAAAGGAGTTTGTTGACCCTGAACTGGTATTGGCTTCCTCCTCGCAGCGGACGTACGGCATGTCCGCTTGGATGAGGTTGCGACACCGCGTCGCCGAACGCGGATCCTCAGGACAATGCAACCATCGATTATACCACGAGACGCTGCGCACGTTCTTGGTGCCACTCCGGAAATGGGGTATCTTGGCAAACCTTCGGGCGTCGAGATACATATGACAGAACCTTTGGTATTCTTCCCCAGAAGACGGAAGAATGGCCTGGCGCACTTCCCGCAGACTCCGTCCGATGGGATGGTCATAGCGGTGCCCGGGACGTTCGTAAGCCACTTGGTAACCCGAAGAGCTCCCCGCTTGGTTGTTCGAAGCCATTGTGCCGCTGCCCACAGGCTGGTCCGCCGGGAAATTGATAGGAAAGCCGACTGAAGCGACAAAGTCCGGAGGGAGATGAGCCTATCCGACGGGCTTATAAGGCGAGTTCGGCGTCGCGCGCCACCAATGGAAAAGTACCACAATGTGCAGAAGAGCTGACGGAATTGACCCGAGCGGACTGTCAGGCTTGAACCACGGTTGACGAGGCGCGGACGGTCGCCAAAGAAAGAACGGAGACTAAGGAAGTCCCCAATGAACGTCAGGGGGGAAGAAGCCGATGGACCATTCCAGCAACGCGACGCGAGGAATGCGCCAGCGATATACCTATGGCCAGCGCTCACGGCGCGCGGGAGTTTCGGTCCTTAGGCCAATTGATCGCGACCCCGGCGCCAATGGTCAACTCATGGTTCCCCGCATCCCCGCCTGCGATGACGACGCGACGTCCCGTCGCGCTTATTGGTACTGGAAGCAACAAAGCGCTCGCGTCCCCTGGGTCAATCACGAGGCCATCTGGACTTCGCCGTGACGGTCGAATCCTAAGGTGGGATATATATGAAGAAGCAACGATAACGGCTAAGCCCTGTAAGCCGCCGGGCCCTAAGGACTCTTACAGGCGACATGTAGACCGGTCGACATCAGGTGGACTCATGTAGATTATTAATTTTTTTAATTAGTGTAATAGATTAGCATTACAGAGCCAGGGAGATCTCTGCACCTGGCCAGTACTATTAACTTGGCTCGAGTGACGCTTCTCCCTTAGAGTACGGTAGGCACCGTTAGGACATTAAATAACCCCCTTTGCTATATTAGTTCCACCCTTTGGTCTTCAAGCCATCATTTCCGTAGCTCCAACCTTTGGGACTACGCAGTAAACGCCAGCCCAGTGCACCAAGTACTCTGGGAGTGCGACTGTCAAGGATTCGAACCTTAGGAACCGCTCTACCACGCTACCACCGGTCGAGACCCGTGCGCTGATCCACCATTCATTGCGTTACAATTCCCCGCTACTCGCACATTGCAGCTCCATTGAACGCATTGTTGCGTAAAGGACAGCCTGTTAAGCTCGAGGAATTCGGACCCAGGGAACACGAAGCCTTCAAGACTTTGAAGACAAAACTCGTCACAGCACCAATATGGGCATTGCCCAAACCCAACCTACCCTATTCTCTGGATACCGACTCCAGTGAGTATCAGGTAGGGTGTGCTCTTTTTTTCGGACCCATCCGGACGATCAGAGAAAACTTATCGGTTCCTGGTCACGAACGTTGAAAGTTGCAGAGAAGAATTACTCCGTATCAGGAAAGGACTTCATTGCGGTAGTGTGGGCGCTGACTACTTTATGACCCTATCTCCAGCGTCTGTGTTCTCGGAATGCTAGATAAGTGTACTAGATAGCTAGTTTTGTAAATAAAAAGCCAAAAAATCTAAGAATTTTGCAGATTGCACTAGTTCGGCACCTGAAAAAAAAAATTTTTGGAAAAAATAACTCCATGCATCTTAGTGTTTTGACCACTTAATGCAGTTTAATCTGCATTTTCAGTTTACTGGTCACTTTTGACCGCTCTAGGTGGAGATCCATACCAAGGCAGTCGTCAGTAACTTCTACCTCCTTACTGGCCCTTTTGCTTACTAGGCTCCAGCGTTCCACCGGGAGGGTATTTGACGTTGAAAAAGTCCACCACCGCATTCTCAACCTCGTCCACCTCTCCACTGCTCAAGTTTCTCACACCCGGCTGCCCCACCACACACACATTCCCACCCTTCTTCTCCACATCCTTACCAACCCTCCTCTTCTTCAGCCGACTCTCTCCAACTCCTCTTCCTTTCCATTCCTCTCTCCCCTTCTTCATCCCAGCCGGTTCCTCGCGTCTCCCTGGCGTCACCGGCGACCCTTTCGCTCTCCCCCTCTCCTCTCCCACCTCCTTCAGATACTCTGAAACAACTGTTCAAAGAGCGGTATCATATCGTTACCTATGTGCAGCGTACAAGGAAGACTAGCAAATTGGAACGCCTTTACTAAGATGTTCAGTTAGCAAACACTCTTCACATCGACCTTAACGTTCACAATCACACTAACTACACTCTTCGGAGTTATAGACCCAGCTCTGCAATATACGCTTCCATTCAGATTCAACTCTCTCCTTCGGTTCATTCTCATAACGCTATTGAGGTGTTCTATCCAAAGCCTGCTACACATTCTCTTAATCGAAGGAGGCGTACAATGTATAAACGCGTTATACGGGTCTCTACAAACTACGCCGTTCAATCCAAACCAGCGATATACCTGGAAGAAACGAGCCTTTCTGGAATTCGGGGCTCTACTCCTTACTCTACTCATCCCCCTCAACGCCATACTTTTCCTCGTTCACCGCTTCATTCCAGTCAGCGGTACCCTTTCATCAGACGTGAAGACAAATTGTATCGCCTTCTCCACAGGAGGGGCCGCAGTTGGCGCTTTGGCATATCTTCTCCAGCTTGTTTCTATATCCTTCTTTCCAGAGTCCTATCTTAACACAAAGTTCACAATGACCCTGGAACCACGGAGAACCTCTTTTATGAACCTCGTGCTTGGCGCCCTCTCCCACTCTTTTCAACAGGCTTTATTCATATCCAGTCCGGCTGTAACCTTCCGACTACTCGGTATGAGGCTGTCGGCATGCACTTTCGCTGCACTCTCTTCAACCGCCTTTTCCACATCTTGCATTGAGGGCCCTGGTGTTCCTATACTGCTTGGTAACACAGTGGATGTCGTAATCTTGATATCTTCGACAGTTGTCAATCACTATGAGAAAGTGAAAGCAAGTGCTGCTCTCACGCGTTTCAATCCAGTTGTTCAGGAGTTTCTACTGAAAGACGACTGATCACTATTACAAGAAAAGGGGACTACTCCACATATTACCTCAAATTGTACTCTTTATTGTTCAATAGGTAACAGATAGTATCTAGTCGTCGTCGTCATCCATTATCATACCGCCGTCTTCATAGTCTCCATCTGTGTTAGCCGAGTTGAGACCCATCCCAGGTTCATCATCCTCTTCTTCATACTCCTCTTCCCCAATTTTAACAACTTCCATTTTATAATCTTCATCCAACTCCTCATCCTCATCTACCTGGACGTCTTCATCATCACCCTTGTTGGAATCATCCTCTTCGAACTTAGGCCGAAATGCTGGTTGCCTATGCACTGCGTCTGGTAGCTTGTACCCATCCGGTACCAAGTACATGTGATACCTCATGCAAACTTCCTTAACCAATGCATCCTCGTATCCAGCTCCAGCATGAAACACATCTCCTCTTCCAATAAAAATGGAGTACGGCGGAATCCTGAACTTCCTCACTACCATCGTCCGAGACAGCCGCTTCAAGCTCCTGTCGTCGGGCACGTACATGTTATGTGACCTCTCACAAACCCAAAGGATGAACGAACTCGCTCCCGACGCCATCATGAAGAACCCTGGAACCTCTTCGACGTTCTTCTCGGCATCGGTCAGTCCTCGAAAGTCCGTATGTAACACCTGCCTTGGACAGCCCTCCGCCGTACACAGCACTCGCCCCCCTGTTTCAGGGGCATACATCTCTTCTTCCCCGACCGGTTGTTGCACAACCGAAGAGCGGCCGCAATCTGTCCAAACCTCGCATCCAACAATGCCCTTTTCCTCATCATTAACACGTTGTTCTCGTCCCCCTCCACAGAATCCACAATCCCCACCTTCGTCGTAATGTACCGCCCAACTCCCCTCATTCTATCTCCAGCGTCTCTCTCCTCACTAGCGTTGATTATAGGGTCCCATTTCTTTCTATTCCCTTCAATCGTCAAGTCCGGCTGGTTCAAGAAATCCGTCTGGAAGAACTCTAGCAAAGTCCCAGTCACATCCCCATCGAAGTTTACCCCCCTCTTCTTCGCCTCATCCGCCATCCCCTCGTCCGTGGCAAACTCTTCCAGCACACAAAATCCTTTCTCCATCAGCTCACTTCTCTTAGTCGCGAAGTACTCGCGGGCCAAGTCATCCCTCTCCATTGCTGCCATCCATACCGCCTGCTCTTCATTCACAGGGTGGTCCTTCGTCGGTAGAATCACCCCAAGAACCGGTTCTTTCGTGGAACCCAGTTCCTTGTGCCTGTTATGAGCAGCACGCCAATAAACCGCATGGTGCACACTTTTCAAGTCTTCTACCCTCAAGCACTCCGCCCTGTGCTTGTTCCGTAGGTAAATCATCTGCATCCAGAGGTGCTGATGCTTCACTCCATTTTCACCCGCCAGCCACTCGCTCGGAAGTGCATTCACCAAGTACACCCACGACATACCCGACCCCCCCACATACGGTCTCGCCCTCTTCAGCCCCTTCGGAACACCCTCCGGATTATTGTCTTCGAAGCCACGAATTTGCACACCTTCCTCCTCTTCGTCCCCTACAAATGCACCCTGCCCCCCGTCATCATCCAGTTCATCCTCACTCGATGAGAAAACATTGAGTACATGTTCCTCCAAGAAGCGCTTCAGCTCTTTCCTGCTCATCTTCTTGAACACATCCACAACGTCAGCCGGTATTTGAGCCGCAGATGTGCCCACCGTCTTTCCCCTCTTCCTCTTCCGCTTTAAAGGCTGTTCATACTCGCGTTCATCATCACTAATGACCACAGCCTTTCTCTTCCCCTTTCTCTGTCTAGGTTCCATCACTCTCTCACCCGCAGCATCCAGGCCGCGCTCAGTACCTTTTCTAGTTCGTGTGATGCGTCTGGGAACCACGGTTTCCTGGTAGGGTACAGACTCCCCAGCACTAGACGAAGGAAGATTCACAGAAGGTGGCACCTCCACCACATCCTTCTCCGCACTTGGGGACGCCAGACTCACTTTCAGACCGCCTTCAATCCGCCTTTGTGCGATTTTCATCTTCTTCGACACCAACCCCGGCCACCACCGCTTCGGACCAATGAGCTCCATCTTCGCCGTTTGCATGCAAAGGTACTCCCTTAAAGACACCTCGTTCTTTGCCATCACAATTGTGCTGTCTCGAACCTTCCCCGCCGTCAGACCCTTCTCCTTTCCCGCCCTTTCGCATATTTGGAACATTCCTATGGCGCATTGGAAGAACTGCGTTCGCGTCTCCTGGAAACGTCCCATATTCCCCGTAGAACCCATCCTCACCCTCACATGTAGCTGCCACCCAGGTGTACACGGTGCATTCTGTCGGCAGACAGAGGTGCGCGAGAACTTCATCGGGACTCCCGATGAAGTCGAAGTGCTCCTCTGACGGGCGACAAAATGCAACCAGGATAGCTGCGAAGTCGTTCCGCAACAACTGTTCTTCCGTGCGCGCTCCTCAACCGTACTCACAATCTTTCCGTACCCACCCGCACCCACCCGCACCCGCTGCTCTCTTTCACTCAGGCTCTCGTGACGACCGCCCGTGAGGTTGTTTGAACACGTACATAAATGGCTCCAGAACCCACGAGAACTTCTTCATCGCCTGCGGCAGACACCTTCCAAATGGGTAAACTGTTTGGTACGGGGGATGAAGTTATCAGGGCGTGTCTGGATTTGCGTGATCGTTACGCATCAACGAGGCGGAAGGAAGATGAGCCGCGAAAAGTGGGGCACACTGCATTCATCGATTTCGCAATTGCCAATCGCCACATCCTACCGGAGACCACGAAGTTTTTTTATACTCTCCTAGGTCCCGACCACACCAATTACACAGAAGATGAGCTCCGAGTTGTAGGAATGAGGGGCTCGAACTGTCAGAATTATTTCTCGGCGAGGTTGCTGGATATAAGGGATGGGGACCTGGATAGGCGCGTGAGGGACTTTTGGAACGCGTACGAGGCGGTGGAGTTCAAGGACATCCCGAAGAATGTCACTTTGACAGAGTTCTTCAAAGGTCTGGATACAACCCGAAAGAAGGCGAGCAAAAGCCAGGCTCCATTCGCGACCGACTTTCCGACAATGTTCCAGAGGTTGCTGTTCCTCATGTGTATTCAGTCGGTCTTTATGGAGAAGAGAAGAGTCTCCCGTAAGCAAAGAAAGCGGGACAGAACCTACGATACGCCATTTTCGAAGGTGGCGATTTATGACAAACCAGTAGCTCAGCGTGTGGGCTTTGGTGTGCAGCTCGTCAATAACGCGTTGGACAGCTTCACCCAGTATTTGGGATTCCCTGGCGTGGAATTCATGGTTTTGCCCTTTATCCATATACGATATTCTGATATGCAGTTCCAGGCAATCGGAAACAGAAGGGATGGGTTCTCTCACAAGGACATGGCCCAACGACTCCTTCCTGGTAAAAACCGTACTTTATTGGAGGAGAATGTCGTCCCATGGGCGTTGAACCTGCCGGAGTACGTTGACACTCCACTTCGTATGTTGGCCAAAGAGTTTCTCGCTGACTTGCACAAAGTGGTGGTGAATGAGCAGCTTTACTCTATATCAGCTCCGGAAAGATGGGACGTTCTAAAACCGTTTACATACACTTTGCCTAGAGTGTTTGCGGAGAGATTCGACTGCTTCTCGAACTCTCTTATCTCTACCATCTCGGAATACATATCGCCACTAAAGCTGCGAGGGAGTGTGGAGGTGGAAGTGGTGGCTGCAACAAAGGCGGAACCTACTATGGTTATGGAAGAAGACGAGATAGAAGTTATACCCCCTGAGAAAGATTCGGAGGCTCCGGCGGTGGAGGGTGGAGAGGGAGTGGAGGGTGGGACCGGGAATGAGGAAGAGAACATGGCTGTTGGACAGCATTCGTCCACAGCTGGACCAAGGTCGGTCGAATCTGAGTCGGTGGATATTCTGCCGCCTCACGACCTTACTTCTCTGGATGATATAATGTCTCTCCAAAAGTGGGAGTCGGAGATGGAAAAGCACTGTCGAATGCACAATTGTACTTTCGAGAACCTGGTGGAGATTGACGAGACATTGCGCAGCAATGGGGTCTCTCCGATAGGGAAAGTGCAGTTGGTTCTCATGGACCCGCCGTATAATATACGTGCGAAGAAGTACAGGAAAAACAGCTGGTACGACGTTCTTAACTGGCAAGACATGGTAAAGACGGCGAAGCTCATCTCTAAACTTCTGCGTCCGGGAGGGCATTTCGTTATATTCTGCGCGATTGGCCAGGTGAACGAATGGAAAGAAGTGTTGGGTCGAATTGGTGCAAAGGATGAGAATGGACAGAAGAGCAGGTCGTTTGTCGTGGACAAGGTCCAGCTGCACTTCATTCGCTCTCAAGGCAATCCGATGCGTAATCCCGGACGTAGTTCGTGCTCCCTGTTTCCCAGAACAGAGTACGCCATTCATGGAGTTCGCAGCGGGTTTTCCTACGCCGAACAACATGGCATGGTGAACTATGAGAACTTCAGCTATGTACCATCGCGATATCCGGGTTACGATAGCGTGATTGACCAAGTGCCTCCCATGTCGAATGGTGAAACACTTCTATGGAGAAGGAATAATGCCAAAGGAGCAGTTACGTATCAGAATGTGCGGGCGGAACAGAAGTCACGCGCTTTGCTGAAGGAGCTCATCAGCAGGTTTTCTCAGCCGGGAGACATAGTGGTGGACCTCTTCGCCGGAACATTTTCAACGGCCATGGCATGCATGGAAATGGAAAAGCACCGTCAGTTTCTAGGGTGTGAGCCAGATCCGCAGTGCTTTGCTCATGCAAAGCACGCCGCTACAGTGAAATTTGCGTCATGCATGCGAAACAACGAGACGGACATTCATATAACGCAGGATGTTCGGAACGCTGTGACTCGAGTGACATGCTTGTTTCCGGACGTCGTCATAAAGCGTTAGAAGTCCTGGAAAACACCTACCGGATTTCCCGAGCATCAGATGTTTCCACCCCATATCGTGGATTTTCTCTCCTCCAGGTGGCAGGATAAGAATATATCGGAGATTGGGCGACGGCAGGCGCTGTATGAGTGGCCAAGAAGTTTTCAAGGAAAGATGTCACTGTTGGATTGGAATGCTAATCTGGCAGTGGAGGCGACATTATGTGGTTGTCGGATTGCAAATGCTGGAGTTGGTGTGCACACAAGACGCCGGGTGATACAAGGTGAGACTGTTTGTTACTTTTACGGGACTTTGGTGTACCATGATCTTTCAAAGCGGAAGGAAGTTCATAAGGCATACGGAGGGGGGCTATTGAAAGCGACTGATGATCGTTTTCGGCAGTACGCGATGGAGATAAGCGTCCGAGGGGAAGTGTTTCACAAGCCACCAGGAAGAATTAGTGGGGTGTCTCTTATTCCGGTGTGGATTGTCCCTGCTCCATTTTGCTTGGGGGGAACAATTAACGATCCCAAGTATGTGGAAGGGGATAGGGACAGGGATGCGGTTGAAGACGGGTTAATGAGACGCCGAACTGCAAATGTTCGGGTCATCAGAACTCTGGGGACGGGGCGGACCCCATTTCAGTTGAGAGACTATAGATTGCTTTCTGTGCAAGCAATTCGAGATATAGAAATAAGAGAGGAGCTGTTCAAGGATTATGGGACAGAGTATATCTGGAGTATGAATAACACGCCAGTCATAGTAATCGATTAAAAGTGCATCGCTTTTGTTACTTTAATTCATTGTATTGTACCAGATATTGTGGGCTTTTACTATGTTTGTCGCTACATATGACGTCAAAGCGTGACGTAGTACATATGCTAAAGGAAAGTCATGTACACCGAAGGAGAATACTTTTCCAATATCTGGTGCGTTCTAGCGCATATTTAAAATATCTGAAAAGTTTGGGGGTTTTCTGAGAACACGAAAAGGGTGGAGGTATATTTTTGGAAGCAGAATGTTTCGAATCTTTTCTCCCATCCATCGCATTGCAACGCGTGGAAAACCATACCACGATCGCTCTCTCTCTCTTCAACCATGGCTCCGAAGCGCAAATCGAGAAGTGAGAACACTAGCGGGCGCGGTACAAAATCACGGCGGCATGGAGGGGATGCGGAGGGCGGAAGGGACAAGGGGCGTAGGCTCCAGGGCGCGAGTGGAGAGAAGGGAAGCGTGCGCTTGAGAGGTAGATCAAGGCAAGATTGTGGCGAAGGAGAGGCGAGTAGGGGCAAAGGAAAGGCTGTTCGCGCAAAGGAGACGGTGACGGAGGAGAGTTCGGAGCAAATCACGTCGCGTACGGGAGAGATGGTGCGGAGCGGCGATGGAAAACGGGATGGCGTGCGAAGCAACCGCACGCGTGTACTTAGAAGTGGATTGCGGGGGAGGGTGAGCAGAGCTCCAGGAAGGACAAGGAGAGGGGATGCATCCGAGCGGACTCTAAGTGCTGTACTCACGTCTTCAGCTGATGTGGAGCCGGTAAATCCATGCTCTGCACCTGAAGGAGGTGAAGAGATTCCGAATGAGAGGACGAAGGGGCGTAAGGAGGGAGAGAGAATGTTTGGAGAACGTGGATCCCGCCTCAGAGGCGTTGAAGAAGCAGGGGCATCGTTTACGGGTATGAGGGAAGAGGACGGTGATGATGAGATACAGAAAGGGAGAATAGAGAGTAGCCGTAGTGGGGAGGTTAGAATAGGTGGACCCAGTAGTGGTCTAATCGCGGGCGCAAGAGTCGTTCGAGAGAGAACAGAAGGAGAGAGTGTTGGAGTTACCGCGGGGGAACAGGCGGAAAGATGGGAGGGGGCGAACTTGGATTACGTGGAAGAAAGGAGAGAGCGTGCAAGGGAAAGAATTGGGAGTGTTCGAGTTACAGGAAGAAGAGCGATAGACGAAAGGGAAGGCAGAGAAGTGCATGTGAGTGAGGGGGGGAGAATGGGGTTTGCTGGAGGAAGAACACGTGGTTCAGGGGAGGAAGGCGATGGAAGAGTACCAGTTCTTTCTCATCAGAGAGAAGATGTCGAGCGTTTGCCACCGAGGAGAGGGGTGGGTTTGAGAGTTGAAGGGTTTGAGGTGAACGCAAGGCGAAGGACGTCGGAATGTATGCGAGTAAAGAGAAACATTGTATTCACAAGGAATAATGATAACGGGGAGAATGCGAATTTAAATGTCGAGGAGAACGCCGTCCGTATAGTGGAAGATGAAGCAAATGATGATGAAATAGGTTTGTTGCCGCGGTCGATGCTAATTGAGAACATGAATGTGTTGAAGGGACAAATGGGACGTATGAAAGAAGACAGCTACAGTGTGATGGTAAGTTTGAAAATGACCCAAACGGAGCTGTATCGGGCGAGGGAGGAAATGAAGCAGCAGAATGTGCTGATTGAGAGTTTTAGGGAGGCGTTGAAAGGTAGAATCGCTGGGGAAGAGAGGGGGGAGGGAGGCGTGACGCGGCGACGAAAGTATGACATTGGAGTGCAGGAATGCTTTTATGGATTTGCACGTCGTGTGTATGATAGGATTCTTCATTATGCAAAACTGGAGGCATCGGAACTTTGCTTCGACACCGAGAATGTGGGTCGAAGCTGGATGAATAGAAGTGAGGCGGTTGGGGAGAGTAGGGAGGAAAGTTTGTTTGTGATGGGAGAGAAGGAAATGGTTCCGAGATGTCCAATTGAGGTTGCATATGAGATGAGACCGTATACGCCGTCGACAGAGGGCGGGAGCCATTCGTTGTTGAAGCACGTGGTAGAGACTGAGTTAATGGGAGAGAAATGAGAGTCGATAAGGGAAGCGGGGAGGAGAGAGGAGTGCGTGGAAAATGTAAGTGCGGATAGGTTCTTGAGACAGAGAATGAAGCACACATTGAGCGATGTGGTTGGGGTGCGGAAGCGAGCAGCGCGTGATAAGCTGTTTTCCATGCTTGGATATGATTTGATCGCGAAACGAGCTAAGGTGACTGAAGGGACGGAGCTTTGGGCGGGGTTGAAGAAGCAGATTGAGGAGGAGCAGGAGAAGTTGATGGGGTCGGGGGAGGATGGGAGAGGTAAGCTGTATGCGTGGAAAACGAGTGCGATTGATGATATTACTTATTCTGGATCGAAGGTGTCTGAGAACTTGCAGGACTTTGGTGAGGCAGATATGTATTTTCGAACTCAGGTGTCGTTGAAAGTGTTGGAGGAGTTTATGGGCTACGCGGTAGAGAGTCACAGAAATGGAGAAAGGCAGTATGTGGATGGGACGGTGATGCATCTTGCGCGACTTGATGCATGGATTGGATGTGTGGTGACCACGATGGATAGAGACGTTGGGCGGGGAGGCCAAAGCCAACTTTTGTTCTCGACGCTGTTTGGGAGGTTTCTGCCACTGGCTGTTGAGGACATATTGAGGGTTGCCTGGAACATGGTGAAGGATGAGTATGCTGAGGAGTTTGAGAATGATGGATTCTGTGGAGGGAATCGTAGAGATGTGAGTGGGAATAAGGAGAGAATCGCGACGGTTGGGCTATGGATACCGTCGAGAGAGAAAATCTATCTGGCGATAAGGGAGGAGTTTTTCATGGAGAATCTCACGAGAAGACTTGGAGCGGTGTTAGATTGCTATATAGCGTCATGTGGACCAGAAGAACCACGGTTCAAGCGCTTAGCGTTGGGGAGTAGGCAAGGAGTGGGAGAGTGATAAGGTACGGGGGAATAAGGGGGTAAGGAGGTGGAGCAAGATGGGGGTCGGCTATGGAAGAAAAGCAGCGGTGACTATTTTATTGGATCATGTGCCTTGGGAGGTATTATTATGGGTGCCACCCAGTGGTGGTGTTGTGCCACCAGTGGTGGTGTTGGAGAAGTAGGGCTTGGCAGTTGGGTCTCGGTAGAATCTGTTGAGGTAAAATCGATGGAAGCGCCAGTGCAATCGAGGGGTGAAGGGGGGTGCGGGGTAGTTTTGGCGAAGTACATGAACGGGGCCGAGAATGGAAGAGGATGGTACGAGGCCGAACCAGGGGGAGACGTTGTCGGAGTTGGAAGTGTTTGAGATAGGAAGGGGGTGGGCGGTGTGGTTTTGTTCGTCGTCTGTTGCCCATCGGAGGCAGATGCAATTGAGAGAGACATCGACTTGATCCTGGGGTGGAACGAGTTCGAGGAACTGAACGAAGGCGAACTCGTTATGAGTGGAAGGGGAAGAAGGGGTGGTGAAGCGAAGAAGAGAGTTGAGCTTGCAGACCCAGGCGGTGGGAGTGGGGTTGGAGAAGCTGGAACCGGCAACGAGGATGTGGGAGAACTTTGGGGTTTTAGAGGGACCGAAGGAGGGAGCAGCGAAGATACGTTGAATGAGTGGGAGAGGGGGATCTTTGACGGCGAGCTCGTTTCGATCGGCGATGTAGTCGTCTAGGGTTGGGGTGAAGCCGCCGACGACGTATGCGGAATTGACGAATGTGAGACGGGTTTGGCGGAGAGTGGGGGAGTCCTGGTTGAGAGCTAGTGTTTCGAGTGTGAGTGTGACGAAGGAGGGGAGTGCGAGGGTTCCAATCTGTGAGATGATGGCGATAGTGTCTGGGGAGAAGAGGTCCTGAAGGGAAGAGATTGTTGAGTGGGGGTTTGCTCGAAGGAATTTGTGAGCGGTGATGAGATCGGAAAAGGAGGTGTGCTTGCCATCACGGACGAAACCTGGTTTGCGGGCTTGGAAGGGAGGAGGAGGGGCATGGGAGGATGAGGTGACGGAAGGATCAGCGGAGAGAGAAATCCAATTGTTGACGGCATCGGAGCGTTCGATGGCACGGATGGTTTCGTTGTGCGCGGTGGGTCTGCGCTTGGAGGTTCGGGAGTAATGTGCTTTGAAGAGGGTATGGGCTTGTTCGAAGATGCCTGCATCGTTGAAGTGGAGACCCCCAAAGCGTCGAATGTCGTCTACGATGTGATCGAGGAGGTGGAATTTGAGGGTGCCAAGGTTGGAGGTATGGTATGGACCGAGAACATCGACAGCTCTGTGCTTGAAGGAATGGATTTGGGAGGCGAGTTTGGCAAGACGAGAAGTGGTCCATTCGGGGACGGAGTTGTAGCACATGGAGGTGAGGAGGAGGTCTGTGTACTTGGAGAAGACGGTTGTGATGGGAGCGGAATTGGCTTCGTCACAGCAGCGGTCGAAGAAGGCGCCGATGAAGGGGAAGACCATGTCGAGGGCGCGGTAGTCTTTTGCTTCTAGCATGCCGCGGACGCCGTCAGTTGTGAAGAAGACGTTGAGGGACTGCCCGCTTTCGGAAGTAGAGAAGTCGATGTGGAGGCCGGTAGCTGGGGAATGATTTTCGATGGTGGTAAGGATGAAGTTGGAGTGCTTGAGGATGGAGGTGCGGACGGAGTGGAAGGAACGGCGGGAGTTTGTGGAGCTGATGGTGGTGAAGAGGTGTTCTGATCTGAGACGTTCGATGGCGGCGAGCTTGATGAGTTTGGAAACGCCGAGGTGGAAGTTGTGGAGGGGTTCGAAGGGGAAGATGTTGTATGGGGTGAGGAGGAGAGTGATGTTGAAAAGGGGGTAAGACTCGAAGAGGGAGGGGTATTTTGCGAGGGAGAGGGAGTGGAGTGCTTGGAGAGCTTGTTCCTTGAAGTTGCGCGAGACTCTTGGCTTGCGGGCGAGGAGAGCTGCTTCGGAGTCCTTGAGGAGGGAGAAGTGTTTGTTGGGGGCTGCAAGGGTGAGGGGAAGAGATCGAGGGGGATGGGCGTGAGAGTGTTGGTGGAGCTGTGAGCGAGGGACAGAGCATCTGTAGCAGGGCTGCTGGGGGCGGGTGCCGTGGGAGATGGCGAGAATATCCTTTGCCTCGGGAATGTCTGCGCAGTAGCTGGCGATGATGGGGTGGCATTGACGAAAAACGCCGTCGGCGTCGCGGAAGGGGAAACCGGGGAGGGCGGAAGAGAAGAGAGGTTGAAGGAGGGAGGAGATGGTCTGCTGTATGAGTTCCATTTTTGTTTGGCGGGGGATGGAGGAGGAATGAGTGATGATATCTGCATCTGGAGAAGGAGTGATTGGGGTGAAGGAGGTGGGAAGATAGCCGAGAAGTGTGAGATTGTCGGAGATGCAATTGCGGCGAAAGGAGTCGGAGAAGTTGAGAAGGGTGATGTGGAGGGGGTAAAAGGTGATGGAAGAAGATTTGAGAGAGGTAGAGGACTTGTCGGAGTAGATTTGGACGAGGCCGATGAAGGAGTCGATACCGGAGGAGTGAGGGAGATGCCAGACGATGTTATCTTTTGTGGACTGCATGATGGCGGTCTTGAGTGCGGGGACGACTTTTGAGCCGAGGGTGGCTGCCATGGGGTGTGCGAAGGCGGGGGAGCCGGAGGCGGATGTTTGGGAGATGGGGTGGAAAAAGGTGTTCTTGAAGTGTGCGAAGGCGAGCTGTTGTTTGAGGACATAAATTGCGTCTTTCTGGAAGAGGGTTGCGGAGAAGCGTTTGTGGGGATCGAAGATGGTGGAGGGGGCGAAACCAATGGACCTGATTCTCTGGTGGAAGAGGTCTGCCTGGAGCTCGAGGCATTGCTTTGCGGAGGAGACTGAGTTCCGGAATGTTGATTCGGAGAAGTGGGGATCATTAAGGAGAGTGATGATTTCGTCAGCCTTTCGTTGTCCAAGCTTGGAGGCGATGGAGGAGATGTAGAGGACCATTTTCTCCAGGTGGGGGTTGTCGAGGGGGGGAGTGGAAGGAGGGAGGGGGGAGAGAGCGAGAGAGGAGGGGGAACCGAGAGGGGCAGTGGCGACGTGGATGGCGTCCTGGGTGTGGAGGGAGAGAGGGAGCTGGTCTTGGAGGTAGGAGTCATGGTGTGCAAGAGGGACGTTGTGGGAAGGGCGATGTGAGGGAGGAGGATGAGGGGGGAGTTGTGAGGTGGACTTGTGGCGTTTTGTGCGGGGGGGAAGTTGGGTTACTTTCCGCCAGGGGAGAAGAAGCGCTTGTTGGCGGAGAGGCGATGAGGGCACCTTCTCTGGTGCCGCTGGAGGGCGGGGATTTCTCGGGCGAAGAAGGAGCAACCGTTGAAGCAGCAGGAAGGCATGGTGGGTGGAGGAGAGGTGGTGGGAAAGAAGTTGGTGGGGGGCGTAGACGGAGAGAGAGTATGGCGCACACAGGGCACGTGACAGGGGAGGCCGGTGGAGAATAATATAGACTGCAAGGCACGTGAGGTCTGCCAGGTCGGGCTGCGATTCTATTGCGATTGATATGGATGGTACTAAATGTTCAATTTCTATTTTGAGGTCCATTTTGGGACCGGTTTTTTGTACTAATCTGTCAATCTAGAGCGCACAAAGATTGAATCTGCTCCTGCACCACTTTTCTACTTTTACCTTTAAACTGCGGCGACAGAAAGATTCACGCTAGTTTTACCTCCATCAAAACTAGAAAAACTGCAGATATGTGCTAGTTTTCCTTCCCATACAAACTAGCACTAATGAACGAATGAAAATATTTTCGGAAATAAACACCTCCAAATTTGGATAAATTCACGGGTTTTCGGTCATTTCAATTCGTCCTTTTTTGACCACTGAACTAGCATTCCGAGAACACTGACGCAGGGAGAAACACTTACCATCCATACGGATCAATCGTCCCTACGATGGTCATTATCACTAACAGACCTCTCCGGGAGGTCAACACGTTGGCGCTTACGCCTGTCTGATTTCGATTTCGAAGTTAAATATAAGAAGGGACTGGCTAATATACAGGCCGACGCTTTCTAGCGATTGGAAGCTTTAGGGGAAACCCAAGGAGAAATCGATGACGATTTGCCGTGTTTTTCAATGGAGATGAATAACGATGAAACGCAACTTGAAGATCAAGAAGATGAAGTGGATTACTCCCAATTGGACCCTCTAATGCTAACCCATGGAACTGAACCTCCTGATCAACTTGAGCGTTCCTCGATCACGGAGCTCTGCAATGAGAAACTAACGGAGAACTTCTGTACAGCGATACGCTCCCGTCTTAACGGGGGGGGGGAGGATTTGCCCTTTTCGCTCAGTGGGCGAAGCTATCTGGACACCCAGGAGGAACAAAGTTGTTTATAACCCTAAGAAAAGGGACTTCTATTGGCCAACGTTGGCAATGGACTGCCATGCTATGGTGAAGCTATTCAGAACGTGCTCGATGAATCGCGTGAAACTCTTTAAGAAGATGAAAAATACGACCCTATTCCCGGCGAAGGCGCCTCTACAATTGGTCAGTATCGACATACTTGGAGAGCTAATTCGTTCCTATCAATTATATCGCTACCTATTGGTAATTACGGATCGATTCGCAAAACTTGTACGGACTGTAACGTTGAAGAAGATACCCGCCTCGGTAATAGCTGAGGCTTTCATAAAACACTGGTTGTATGTGTACGGGCCTCCGGAAGTTCTGCTATCAGATAATGGAAAACAGTTTGTCGCTAAGTTCTTTCAGAAAGAACTTTGCCAAACGTGTGCGATGAATCGCGTCAAGCTCTTTAAGAAGAGGAAAAAGATGACCCTTTTCCCGGCGAAGGCGCCTCTACAATTGGTCAGCATCGACATACTTGGAGAGCTAGTTCGTTCCAATCAAGGATATCGCTACCTATTGGTAATAACGGATCGATTCTCAAAACTTGTACGGACTGTACCGTTGAAGAACATAACCGCCGCGGTAGTAGCTCAGGCTTTCCTCAAACACTGGGTGTATGTGTACGGACCGCCGGAAGTTCTGCTATCAGATAATGGAAAGCAGTTTCTTGTTAAGCTCTTTCAGAGCGTTTGCCGAATAATGGGCATCAAGAACGTGTTCACCACGACTTACCACCAACAGTGTAATGGTCAGGTGGAACGCTACAACCGTATGTTATTAGCCGCTCTTCGGCATTACATCGCGGATCACCCGAAAGAGTTGGACATGTACGCAGACACACTTTGTTATCTGTTATGCGTACAACACGCATGTGCATACGTCTACAAAGGCGGCTCCTTTTCAGCTCGTGATATCACGTAGCTAGATGGCGAACCCTTGTGCATCTAGCGGATTGCTTCAATAGAACCCCATGCCAGTCGATATTGTTGATCAAGTCTACCAAGAGTAGGAATTCGTCATAATTGGCACGGAATCCCCACACAAGGGAAAGATCGAGTTGTCTCGTATATCTCCGCGCTGTTGGCGACAGGTACAAAACACAATAGGTATCGTAGGCGTTCCAAAAGATATACGCCGCCATCTTGGAAGTGAAATTGGAGAACATGATCGCCCATTATCCCGAGAACAGTTAGTTGATCAACGCGGAACCGATATAGGATATGGCAAAAGGATGTTCCACCAGACATCCACGAGGGCTCTCGGTTTTCGCCCAGTGTTATGGCAGCGCGACGTAGCGTCCAATGCGAGCATTCCGCCTAATTCGACCAATCTCGATCATTCGGTATGGAACCAGGTACCCCAAGCGGGATCTCGTACGTCGTTCCCAACAAGGATAATCCCAGTATGGAATGTCTCTCTTATAGAGGAAGCGGAAGTCCGCACGGAGCAAGGGCCAACGAAAGCAGAGTGCCGCGTTGCGTACATCGCGTAAGGCGCTCCATTCGTCGACGTCGACCTCGTATAAGGTCTCAATGTACGAGTATCCTTCGCCATTCATGCGAGCAATCCAGGGATTTAGATTCCAATCTCCAGTGAGAACGACCGTGCTAATGAACCGGTGCAGACGCTGTTATATCGGCTTGGTGAACCGAGCTCGGGCTTTGTCCATACTTTCGTTGGTATACCGGGCAGTCGTGTTATCTGGCCAAGCACAGAAAGTAAGCCAATCGTGGCTGCGGATAGCCGCATACGAAAGGCCATCGGGGAGGTAACCGCTGAAGACGTATCGGTTGATAAACGCGTCATCGCGAAGAGCGACTGGGTCAAACCAGGGAGCCTGTGCGATGGGGTCAGCATCGTCGATAGGATCTCTTCCCAACAGGTCCACGGGATGAGGATGGCTGCGTTGAGTCCAACGAGACGGCGCTCGAATGATCCCAGCGAATGGTAGTAACGATTCATTCAGCATCACACCTGAATATGAAGGCTGTAAGAGCATGGAAAGGAAACCAACGCGAGGAGACCGCATTGATCGGAAGACCGAAGGCGCCGCAGCTTGCAAGTAGAAGCCACTGCTGGCCTAAGGGCCATCTGAGGGTACGTCTTCGTTGTTGGAGTTGTGCGTCGCGGAAGGATTCATCGCTGATCGAATCGAAACAGAATTCTGTGAATCGTCTGACGTCAAGCAGAAGTTGGTGTACTTTCGTGGAGACAAGGAGATTTCGAAAGGCCGATACATGTTCCGGCATATCAAGACGTCTTGCGTCGTCTATGCTTCGCGCTTAACAGGGGGGATGTGTAGTATTCTACTACCCTCGGAATACCGATGGAATAATTTTCGTCTAAGTACGATGATACTCATAGGTGAGTGCAACAGCTATGATGAAGTTATGAAGCGGCATCCTGCAGATAGCCAGCAAGGTGGTATGTTACACGTGAGATCTCGGCCTGAAACGGCGCATCCGATTCGACCCTTTGTAGGGAAATACCGGATTGGCGATGGCGCATATAGTGGGTAGCCAAGTGGCAACCAAACCTACCCTTCTTAGGTGGAAGACCATTTATAGCTAATTATCCGTACTGTAGAGGGGTTAATGGGCAAACAAAGTGATATCTAGATATTGTTATGTGCGGCGCTCACCCCCTTGCACAGTACATAAGGCACAGAGTGGAGCGCCGACTCCAAAGTAATGGAGACAACAACGGGCTTACCAACGGTTTTGTTCCTTGTTCAGTATACCTTATCCAGAGATCCGGACGAGCTACAACAAGTAGTTGTCCGATCCGTAGTACCAACCACCCTCATTGGCGAGTGGGGCCTTACCACCCCCATTCTAGCTCGCTAGTGTTTTGCTCGACCAAATCTTCCCCTTAGCCGCAAGCAGCAATTTGGCAGTCCCAAACACCATTGCAGGTGTCTGCTCTCTCCGTTAGAGCGGATACTACACTCCTACCATTACCTGGGGCGCTCAAGTTTTAACAGGCTTCTTCAAAATCTATTAGGCTGCTTTTGGCCGCGGAGATACGAATCCCACCTCAGTCCTAGGTCTGAGTTCGTCTCAATCTCCCGTCCACACTGATTAAGGGATATTAAACTCCGAACATCTTTATGAGATAAATATGAACTCGCCGTATCGAATGGCGTTGCTCACATTGAGCCGGACGAACCTTTTACGGTTCTGGTTGTCAATCTGGGCCCTACACCGAAATTACTGGTAAAAACCCAAGTTACTCTGTCGACCATGTCTTGATTCACCGCCATTGCCCCTACTAAGTTGGCAGCAGCTGATGTACTCTATCTCATACGATCTCAGAAGGAAGAGCACGGTGTCACTTTATCATCGACTAATCTGGACAGACAACCTTCCGAAGCCGAGAAAACCCTTATCCCAACGAGCTTTGACCAGATAGACCCCGTGAGAGAACTGGAGTAGCTAGACCTCGCCTATGTGCCTAAATCGCACCTTGAACGCCTCCGTGACATGTGACGAGAGTTTATAACAATTGAAAATGGCTCTCTTGGTAAGATTATTACAACGGAACACCGAATAAACTTTTAGCCGAATTCTGGACTGGTTGTTCAACACCCTTACATGGCAGGCCCCAAAGATGGTCAAGAGAAACAGTTCCAAGGGAACAAAATACTCTGAGCTGAATTGATCGAACTGGCGAAGTCACCGTGGGAATTCCCAATTGTTGTGGCTCCGAAACCTGATGGGTCCTGGCATTTCTGTATCGACTACCGTTTCTTGAACAACGTAACCGTTAAAGACGGGTATCCCATGCCTTGAATGGATCAGTAAAGTGACCCGCTCGGCATTTCTAACGGTTTTTAAGCTTCGGACGCCAATTAGTGATACTTGCAAGTTCCCGTCAAAAACTGGACCAGAACAAGACTGATTTTTGGTCAATCGGGACTGTGTTGTTCTAAACTAACGCTTTTTTGTCTGACTAATGCTCTGGCTTCCTTTCAGCTTGCTCTGGCTATCCTAGTGGCCCGCTTCAAGTGGCGTACATTCTTTGTTTATCTCGACGATATCATTGTTTTCTCAGATTGTCTGTATGACCACATCACCCATGTCAGTAATACTATGACCACGTTACGTGAGGCTAGAAGTATAATCAAGTTATGAAATTGCAGCTCCTCCACAGGTACTGTTAAGTATTTTGGTCGCATTATCCGTCCAGGACACGTTTCGTATCGGAAAAAGCTCGAGTGAAATCGCTTAGCCTATTGATAGAGCCTATAACTCAAAAATAACTACGCTCTTTTTTAGAATTTATAAACGTCTACCAACGTCTTAAACCCAGCTTCGAAGAAATAGCCCAATCGCTAACCGAGCTTCTGCGGGGAGGGCAACCACCTAAATTGGAACCCTTCACGGTTGCCCAGGCATATGATTTTAAATCTCCTACGTAGGCCACCACATCACCACTGATCTTATCCTTTTGGAATCCCGTAATACCGGTTGGAGTGGACACAGACGCAAGTGGCTTCCAAGTCGTTTTTGCTCTCTTTCCGACAAATGCGAAACAAAACCGAATCCCATCGGGTATTGGTCACGTTCGCTAAATATACACGAACGCAAGTACTCCGAGTCGAAGAAGTAGTGTCTCGCCGTTGTGCGGGTCTTCTCTACTGCCGCCTATCTTATGCGTGTGCATTTTACTGCCTGCACAGAGCAATTCTTCTTCCAATGGCTTCTAATCGTCTTGCAACCATCAGACCACTAAATGAAGTAGATATTACGCATAATTATGTATGAATTCGAAGTGATCTACAGAAAGGGCATGCACCACGTGCAAGGGAATGCACAGTCACGTTAAACCACTCATGGAGAAGCTCTGGGTCCCGATGATGAGAATATTCGTTGCTTCACCGTTGGTGATCGAGCACTGGACGAACCGGATTGGTTACACAATAACTGGCCTGAAACTCCCAATTGGATGCGAAATGGCACGCACATCTTGTCGCTGACAAAACTGAAAAGCCCTAATCTGGTAATTTTGTACTGATACCCCCGGAAAAGATGGTTTGAGAACAGCAAAGTGACCCCTTCTGTACGAATAGACGAGCATGTTTTAATGGTGGCGCACAACCTTTTATCGAAATGAATGATATTGGTTACCTTGCCAAGACGGTACAATCATCCGGACAAGTAGTGGATCCACAAACTCCACAATATATAGTTTTGCATCTATCTCAAAATGCAACACTTCAAGGACAGGCCGGTGGACGAAATAACTACCTCACTTTTCGAAGGAACTTTTATTGGCCCGCCATGGCAGTTAACTGCAAGGCAGCAGTGCGGTTTTGTACGGAATGTACTAGAAATTGCTTGAAATAGCTCAAACACTCAATAAATCTGAAGCTTTTCCCTGCATGGGCTCCTCTCTAGTTTGTAGCAATCAACATTCTTGGCCCACTACTAACCACCCAACGTGGAAACAAATTAAGAATTTTTATTACCGATCATTTCTTGAAGTTAGTTCGGACGGCACCTTTAAGAAAGATATCCACTTTCATGGTTTCCGAAGGTATTGTAACCCACTATGTATTTCTCTACGGTACGCCAGTTCATCTTCTGTCCGATAACGGAAAACAATTTTCATCTCGGTTTTTCCAGTACGTGTGTCGGATTCTGAACTTATAAAAATTTTCGCAACGCCTTCCTGCCTCCAATTCAATGGACCAAACGATCAATTTAAACAAACGCTACTCGAATCACTTTGATATTAAGTGGGCTATGAACCCAAACGTTGCGATCTGTTTACTGATGCGGTTACGTTTTCTTGCAGTACGCCGGTACAGCGTACAATTGGTTCGAATCCATTTGAATTGGTGCGGTCCCTCCGTACGTCCTCTATCGCGTCGTAGCCCTAGCCTAGACTGGAAGAATTCTTTTCCGTAAAGAATTACGGCCAAAAGTGGAAAGAGTGGCCGACCAAGTTTATTTCATCCGGACGCAGTTCAATGGCCTCTGTCAAGTCGCAAACAAGCGTGATTTTGAATGTCGCCTACGGATACAAGTCCACTGATCAAATAGGAAGACTGTGCTTCCATCCGTAGAAATCATTAAAATCCTGATAGTTAAAAACGCTACAAATTTTCGCCTTTCTTGGACGACTTATATAAGGTCGTCTCGGTCAAGTACGATGCTGTCGACTTAGAAATGGCCAACGCTCAAGAACGCATCTGCCTCGACCGCGTTTTCACTGCCCCCCACCGTTTTAAGAAGTAACCTCTGTTGGTACACAACCCACAACCGTAAATAATGGTCTGCGGCACACATAGGTGGCTCAGCCCTCTTCATTGGGTACAAGACCTTCTTTCTTGCCACATACTTCTCGAAAGAGCTCTGATTCGCTGCTCTTGTTGGAAACTACCCAGAATAGTCTCTCTGTAAAGCTGCAGCATGGTGTCTAAAGTCACTGGTTAGAAGACTCTAATACTCCCTCCGCCACTCCATCTGAGGAGGGAGAGAAAGATATTAAGGTAGACCACGACAATTCTGTTAAGGAAGAGCCAGTCACGGGTGACTTCAACGTAGAAAGAGTAATTAACTAGTGACCAACTGAAGCAGAGACCTCGAAAAGAGTACGCCGTCCCGCCAATGCTCCCCAAGGAGATAAAATCTATTCGCGTTTCCGACACTTTGGAAAAAGCAATACCGAAACTTCGGAAGAAAAAGTTGGAAGCGGTAATGTACCTTCAACGAGTCTGAACTCACCGAAAACGATACCACGAAAGCTGTCAAGTGAGGAGGCGGAACAGGCCATGGCACAGAGCACTCTGATTCTTGAGTTAGAACGCGCACGTGACAGAACTATCTTCACCTCAGGAATTATACCAAGTAGCGCACGAGCTGGAGTCTCTCCAGTGCACGGCACGTACTGGCACAACTGCCTCCTTTTTCAACTTTCTCACCGTCAGGACGGAGATTAGCACGTGTGCTCGTGGAGTGCGACCCAGAACCTCATATTGGAGAGGAGTGTGCGTCACAAACATCGCCCAGCCGGATCATCCACGAGAAGTAAATTGCTGTAGACCATATTTTAGAACATTCATACAATCAGGGTTGTTTCATTCTGTACCTTGTTTGTTGGTATGGCTATTTTCCCGAGACAAACTCAGAGGAATCGATTCTGCATCTTTCACGTTCGAAACCGTTTTCATATCTCCGGCGAGCGTGGAAAGGGATCCATGCAATGATCTTTAACGCCTGTGTAGGAAAGTAGAACCACTGTGGTGGGAGAGGAGGACGACAAAAATGAGAAGAAAGAATATAGAAGAGTGATCTTGAAGATTTATTAAGAAGCAAGAAGACTGCACAATTAACTTGGTCTTATTTGATTACATTGGTACGGTATCCAGAATTTAGAAAATACCATACATTGAGAAGCTAAAAGCTACTTTCTGTATTATCATCCACATTTGGCTTGATATATTTACCACCTGAATAATTTTTATTGAAAGCGGTAAATCAAAGATGAGCGCAGCTCGGCAATTTCAACATTGGCAGCGCTACGCAGCAGCCATACATCACGAAGTAAATGGGAGAATACGACCGTCTGACCCGCTGGAGCGACACTTGTCCCGCCTGTAACGGAGACACCCGATTCGGAATGCCCACTGGCGAAGCCAGAGATTCACCAAAACCTACAACGACAGGAGTAGCCCCAGCATGACTTTTCACATTTAATGATGGCGCGATATGGTTTCGTAGCTTTTTGTAGCTCCTTTATAGCTTGGCGTTCATTCGATTTAGCGGACGGTACCCCATTATTGGGTTCATTTTCAAGTATCGGATCCTCACCGTCGTAGAGGAGGTAATACTAGTCCATCTTAACAAAACCGGTAGGATGGCTCTCCTAGATATACAGAGGAGCAAACTGAAGTTGGTTCGCCTTTTCTGAAGGGATCCCATGTCTATCTCGTAGATTGAAATAGATTAATTCACCGCCGAGCAGAGTTTGATGTTTTTCTGACAGATCCTGCGCCCGGCCACGAGTTTCAAGTCCACTTTGTAGGAAAAGGAATGAATTCCATAAAACTTTGTCGATGAAATCGAGAAATTGTCGCCAACTCTTGGGCGTTGATTTCACCATGTAGTGGGATGCGCAATTCAACGCCACAAATGTCGGAGCAGACTCGCAGTAGGATAAATCAGGGTCCGTCCTGGTCTAGAACCTCCCAGAGGATGGCAATTGCTGTTCTTATAGCCTACTTGGTGAACAAAACGGACGGACGCCCGGGCCGAGGAGTTTAGGGAAAGTATTACTCGTAATAATTGATGAACGGAGGTTCTGGCTTTCGAAACGACCTATTTTACCCCCTTGGAATGTGTGAACAAGGAGGGATACTCTTTACTCCTCCGGTAAGTCGACGGCGGAGGGCTTCTATATAAGGAAGTCTTTTTATTGGCACGTGTCGTTTGTGTGCGGTTTGACTGAGATGGCTCATGCTTCCATCAGCGTGGAATCGTGCTGCGGTTTGACACTCCCCTTCACGGTGATGGAGGGATGAGGCGTAGCTGGTTCTATATCACGAGCGTTTCGCTGGCTGTGGGGCTTGCTTGGGTTGTGCCACTATGTTTAAGGCTGCGCGGAGTTTATGGAAGGCTTGCTTGTCGAGGGGTTTGGTGAGAATATCTGCGAGCATTTCCGTGCTTGCGATATCTTGGTCTGCAATTCGGGTTTACTTCACAAGATCTTGCAAGAAGTGGCAGCGAATATCGATGAACTTACGCCGTTTGGTTGGTGCCGTTTGTTTGGCCACCTGTATCGCTGCGTTGTTGTCAACAAATAGGGTGGATGGGCCGGTGGGTTGCTGTCCAATGTCGGAGAGCAGTCGTCTGAGTCAAAGAGTTTGTTGAGCTGCACAGGAGGCTGCTAGGTACTCCACCTCGCATGTAGATAGGAGGACTCTTTTTTGTGTACCCCATTGCCACATGATGGGGCTGGAAGTGAGAAAGTGTACAATACCAGTATAGGATTTGTGGTTTCGGGAGCTCGCGAAGCTGGCATCGGCGTGGGTTGTGACTGGCTCGTATGGTACGCGTTTGTATAGGATTCCAAAGCGTTCAATTCCGCGGAGGTACTGGAGGAGATGGCGCAGTTGTCCCTAGTTTTGGGCGGTTGGAGTGCGCATAGATACCGCAAGTCTACTCGTCGCGTGTACGATGTCGGGCCTGGTAGAGTCAGCGAAGTATCGCAGTTCGCAGACGGTCTGTCTGAAGGTGTGGGCTTTGTCTGGTGTAAGGGGTTCTTATAATATTGTGGGCGTAGTGTCGGATGTGTGTAGGTAAGGGGTGAGCTCTGGATTGCATTCGTGCAGATTGTGCTTTGTGAGTATGTTGCGGATCGTGTTTGGTTGAGAGATGTGAATTGATCCGTTATCCAAATGCTGAATTGACCAGTTCAGAAAGAGCGCCGGAGTCTCGAGACGACGGGTTGTGTATCGTCTGCTGAGTTGGTTGTAGAGTGTGGTGGTTAGAAGTTCACTTGATGAGGCTAGTAGAAAGTCATCGATGGTGATGGATATGAATATATGGCCTTGCTCGGTGTGTTTCAGGAAAGGGCATGGATCGCTGGTGGTTTGTGTATAGCCGTGCGACTGTAGATAGTTAACAAGGCCCTCAAAGTATATATGGGACGCTTGTGGTATACCATAAAGGTTACCGATGAGTTAGCCAGCAATGTCGGGATGCTTGTATATGCCGTTGAAGCGTGCTAGCTGTCGGACGAAAACCAGTGTGTCGTGGGTGTATTGTTCGTGTAGGAAGGCCGCTGAGATTTCGAAATATTCGATGTGCAGACTAAAAGCTTCTGAGAGACAGAGGATTGTGCATATAGGGGGGCGCTCGACCGTGTATGTGGTAACATGATCTGGGTCGAAGTGTTCGTGGGGTTTCATGATGTACCCTCGAACGTTGCAGCGTGCCTTGTAGCGTTCTATGTTCCCATCCTCGTTTTTCTTGTATCGATAGGTCATCTTTAGGGGGACGGGTTTTGTGTTCCCGGGTAGTTGGGAGTTTGGGATCCAGTATACGGTGTTGTTGGCGTCCATTGTGTCCAGTTCGGTATCGTGGGCTGTGGCCCAGTGTTCGGCGTCTGGGTAGCGCAGTGCATGGTGAAGGGATGTCGGCGGCTCGGTTGTAGGGGAGATGGAGGTGGAAGTGCTGAGGATGTTTGCTGATTTGTTTTGAAAGGCGTGGTGTGTTTGGTGCGCTGAGTCTAGGTGAGGATAGTATGGTTTGAAGTCGACCGCTCGTAGGCGCTGGTACCGGTTCGTGCTTAGATTGAGCGCAACGATATATGTGGGGGAGATTTTATGCATGAATCGGGCGGGATAGGCTCGGGGCTCGAGTTTCTTTTTGTAGTCGTGGTAATTGGGGATTGTGCCCAATTGTCTAAAGATGAATAATCTGGATGTCTGCGGTGTTGTTTTGTGCCACAGTTCGTACTGCGAGTGACCTGTGGAGTCATGGATTGTTAGGGTATATTTGAAGACTATGTCCTTCAATTCATCTTCCCAAACTGTGTCGTCAAACTTTGAGTAGTATAGTGCTGCCCGGGTTGATGATGTGATGGTGTGATTTACTCGCTCCGCCAGAGAGTTTTCTTGTGGCTGGTCGGGGATGTTTGATCGGTATTGGATGCCATGCGTATTGTAGCGGGTGTTCATGGCGTTGCTCTGGAATTTTTTTGCGTTGTCTGTGTGATAAATTGCGGGCGGGCGGCCTTTTTGGGAGCTGATGAATGACATTGCTAGAGTTGTGGCTTGTTGCACGGCCTTACGGTTGGGTATGAAGAAAACGATTAGGTATCGAGTTCGTGCGTCGAGATACGTAAAGAAATGATGGTTTCCATGTCGGGGTGGTGGTTAGAATGGGCCGCATGTGTCACTACTGATGTATGATTCTACTGGGTAATTGTGGGTTTTGCGCTTGTGGGGATTTGGGGATTGGTGTGCTGTAGGGCATGTGAAGCATGTGATGGCAGGCAGCGTTCGGTGAAGCGTCTTTGGGAGATTAGGGATGGTTTTTTTGAGAGCTATTCTTCTCAATTTGCTGAGGTTGACGTGGTTGAGAATGAGATGCTAGTCATAGAAACTGAGCGCTGTTGAAGTGTGTGGTGTGCGCTGCGGTGGTTGGGTGAGGTTATGCAGATGCGGGGGTTGTTTTGGGCGTTTCAGTGCTTTGGATGGGAGGGATGGTGTCTGTTTGTAGAGATACTGCTTCTTCTCTTTTGTTCGTGATCTTGTGGGTGGCGGCGTGGGAAGTACTAGCTGCGGCGTGGTTTGGTTTGTCGGCATGCTTGTGTTTGGCACGGTGCGTGAGCTGACAGCCGGCTTTGTGCTTCGTGTGGGGATAGATTGTATACGATATGCGTCTTTATACCATGGAGCAGTAGCTACTATTATAGTCTTTTGCAGATAGTGTAGGTTCAAGATGTGATCATGGTTGCGTGTGAGAAGTACAGCACCGAATTGTTTGGCCACATCGTGTACTGAGAGAATGTTAATGTGCTGTGTTTTGGGTGTGACGCAATGTAGGCGGAGAGGTACGTGATCAGGGTGCAGCTTGATCTGTATTGAGCCAGCGTGAGTGACGGGAGTTGTGTGGTTAGCGGCTGTAAGTGTGGAGATGTGTTGTGACCGTGACAGATTAGGGGGGGGGGGGCGTGCGAATGGGCGTGGGGTGGGCGGCAGAGTCAAGTATGAACATCCCGTGTAAGTTGTTTTCCCGATGTTTGCATTGGTTCACATGAGCTTCCTGTACATCTTCAACGCCACGGTGGGCGTACTGTGGCGGATCGATTGGTGGTGCGTCGTGATATGGATGGGGAGGGAAGGGCTGCAGTGCGTAAGGGACGTATTGTGCTATAGGAACAGGGGTTAGGACTGCAGAGTGTGCGTGGTGCGCATATGGTCGAGCACCTGGGGCTGGCTCGGGTTTGGGTTGCGCTGCGGCTTGTTTCTGGATCTTGGGGTGCCTGGTATCTTTGCATTGCGCATCTTTGTTATTTGGTTGGACGCGCATGAACTGTTGGTGGAATTGGCAGGGTTGAAAGGCTGCGTTTCCCGTAAACTGTTGTCTGGGGGGTGGGCGCGGCAGCCTGAAATTTGGTTGGGCAACCGGGTTGGCTATCGATGGGTAGGTTTGCAATGTGGTGGAAGTGATAGGCGTTTGGTCGTTGTAGGACCTTAGGCGTTTGAAGTGGTGCAGAAAGTTCTTAATATTGGGGGGGTTGATGGCTATGAGTTGGCGGCCGATGTCCACTGTTTCAGGGTTGAAGCGCTATCCGTCTATTAAAAATTCGACTGATGTCGCTTCTTAACGGATGTTGGGGTATTGCAAGGCGATCATGTGTGCTCGAATGTATTTATGTTTGGTTAAGTAATCATCAATTTTAGTACCGGAGGTAAAGTGCAGGTTCTCGGCTTCTGGTTGGAGATATTTCTGATCGATGCGTGTGTAGGTCTTCAGGCGTTCCAATGTCGTACAATCACCTCTGGGGTATGCTACTGTCTTGTCTCGGGAGCGTGGTGACGCTCAACCTTAGAAGGTAGACGTTATAAACCTCGATGGTAACAGGGCACCGTGAAAACCCGCAGGGGCAAACGGCAGGGCAACTTGCCTATACCGTGTAGGTGAAAGATGGTAGGCGTCGACGCGCGGGAAAGCCTGTGTCGTAGTTGAGAAACGGTGAACCAAAAAGGTATAGTCGTGATCCAAGTGGTGCCTGTCTTTATCAGATTAGGATGGGGGAGGTGCAGTTCCCTATATGCAGTGGACTGCACTCTCCAGATCACCCGAGAGGTGCAAGCAAGGCACGATCTCTGTCCTAGTGTCAGAGACCTGGCTAGCAGTGGCTACAGTGCCAGGTGGCCACGCCACTACTGTACTATAATAAATATAATTAAAAATACAAGTACTAACAATTACTCAACCAGAAGGTACATGTCAACACTACACGTGGCTGACAACACCTAGATGGTAGCTCGCCCGGGGCTGCATGGCCGATGATCCCTCGCATCCATCACTTACAAGGTCAGTGTAGTATATTGACATCCTGAATGGTCAGCCCTTCGGCCACTATACGATATTTATAGGCGTTATTAATGCTTAAGAAGCTAAAATAAACTGCTGAACTCCCGTTAGAGTGAAATGTATGTAATAAAGATTATGTTTTTGAAACAGTATATTTGCGTCAAATTCTTCATACTGAATTTATTAGTTTTACTGTAGCCAAAAAGTCGTTTTTTGGAAATTTTGGGCTAGGGATATGATTTTGAAACAGACTTTATATGCCAAAATTCTCACCTTCAATTGCCGATATACATATATAAAATATCTAAGATAATTTGGCGCATTCTTGCAGGTCTTCTGTATCTATGAAGGAAACCATGACACCTGACACCGCCTAAAATTGGCGAATGATTTTATTTGGAAAGTTCGACTCCCTCATACTATCACCTTGTTTTTCTTGACTCCTTCAACCTCTTCTACACCAGAGACGTTCTCGTGATTGACTTATTTTATTTTTTCTATCTCATTGGTCACCCCCTTTTTCGCTTTAGTCGGTCACGTTAGTCATGTTTTCCTGCAACTTTACTTTACGTGCTACGACATGTACAAGCTGCTTGATACTGTTTTCGGTAGAATGTAGTAGGCCAGTCTGTATCATCGAGATGCTCTTAACCTCATCTGAAACAAACACACGAATGGTTTCTGTCATCTCTAGGGTTCCAGTCATCAACTTCTGACTTTTTTCCGTTCTCCGCGTTCTAAATCACCAAACAGGCACTCTGCTGGCGCTGATGATGCTTTCAACGAAAATGCTGCTCTCGAAATGATATTGAAAAGTACAGCGCCCACAAAATCAGTGTGTTCTTTATCTTTTTGTCAGTACTCCAGCGTTTCACTTGTAGCATGAAGTATATTTTTGTATAACGATCTTTGCATCACTTTGTGAAAAAGATTAAAACTGATAACTTGTTACAAAGAACTTTAAATCAAACTGATACCAAGCTCAACGGCTTCCCGAATGAAAACTTGATACAGCATGTCTAAGTAGGATAGTCGGTCGTTTAGCATCCCAGCTAAAAAATCCAGACAGCACTCGTTGACATGAAGGAGAGCAGCAATATGAAAAAACACCACTTATTGATGCTTATTTGTATGCCAATATAATGGAGCATCACTATCCGTTCTACCCGGAGACCATTAACGCATCTGCACCATCTACCTGTTTCCAAAGTGTTCCCAGACGCTTCTGTAATCTGTTCGCAATTTTTACAGCCAGAGAGCGAGCATGATGTTTCTGTAAGCGACAAGTGCGGGCTTGATCCCGTTCCTGATCTGCAGAGGCTACAGATGCACGTGCTGGTAAAGAAAAGAGTATCATATAATCATTCACGATGTTTCCAAAAAGGTCGAGGTTTTACCGGGCAGTACTGCTTTGGACCATGGAACCGTACATAATTTCGAGGTCTCGTACAGTTTATGAAGCAGCCTCAGTGCGAGAGACATGGTAACCTTATTGTCGGCCTCAAGCTATCGGGCACCTCGACGAACCTTTGCAAGTACAGCGATAAATTCTGCATGTACAACTTTCTGCTCAGTAGAAAATCTGAGAAGGACTTCAACAGAAACGTTCAGCTCTTGTCGCACAGCAGGGTTTCTTTCTATTCTCGAAAAATAAAGTGACGTTGTACCCAAGCGGGAATGCCATCCTGTAGGAATATCATGCTTCAGGCGATTGAGCCGATACCGAGAAACGCCCTCCTCGAGTTATTCGCTTAGGAATGTCTGCGCAGCTTTAGGATGGAAAGTGAAGTACGAATTGACTTTGTTTACATTCTTCAAGTTTTTTATCTACACACTGCCTTGTTTGAACAAATCTTTGACCATCAGGGCAAATGCATGAACCACATAACCAACGGAGCCGACATAAATCGTCAATATATCAAACTCTGGTGCTGTAGATGCCCCATTTTCCCTGGTTCAGGTATGCACTTTGATTTATACATATCCTTCAATAGTAGTTTGCGCAAGAATCTTTTCGGTGATGGCACACAGTTGCTCAGCCGTTTTGTTTTCTGATGATTTATCCAACTTTTCAATAGGTACAGAGCAGAGTTTCCCATTTTCATTCACATGATGCCATTTCATGCCAATAATAGGAGCACCAAGAGTGGCGCTTCATCCATCTACTGTCAAACAACCGGTCTTGGCCGCTGCGACCCAGCTTTTGAGAACACGACAGATAGCACTGTAACAGTTGAAGAGCATCAAACTATTCCTTTCCTGCTTGCATTCTGCGGATGTCCATTACAAACATCTACCAGACCTTGGAGAAGAGGAGATGTCATCCTTGACATTGGAGTCTCACATGTACATGGAAATAGTGTGACTGCAACCGATTGCAAAAGCTATGAGGTGATCAGAGAGATCTCAGACCTTTGCTTAGTACTACTAGACGCACCATTGTTGCTGAAGAAAAATTTCCTGACACTTTTCTGCTCTTTCATTTGAAACAGCCGCTCCTTTTCCCTCCGTAGTGTAGTACGGATGACGAGGTCGTTAGCATTAGTTGCCCCTAAACGTTCAAGTGTCTTAAACGTTTCTCCATGTCTCGTCCTGTATTGTGTAAGGACGTTTCTCGCACATGAGACCTTCTAGAAACTACAGTTTACAGCATAAAAAAAGCTCGTATACAAATAACAAAAAACTTTTACACCAACGCCTCAATCCAGTACATTTTAGCGCCAGAAAGCCCGTTGTCCTCGCCAAAAGTAAAAAAAGTATGCTCTTACAACGAATCGAACATACGGCCAAACGCAGTTTTGTTCTCGATTGGAAACATATCAAAGCGTATATGGCTCCAAAAGCACACAACGGCCGCAAAAAAAACCAAAAACCCCTTCTCCATGACGAATTCTGGAGGTCGTTTTTGCGCATAACCAAACAATAATATATCTTAAGAATCAAGAAAATGCATAATTCGCAGTGAAACATGTTGTTGTCCGATATGGACATTTCACCACTGGTACCCGATGTAGTCTGATATGGGCGTTTGGCCACTGTTGCCCGATACGTAAGTTTGGTCCCGACGGTCCAAGATAAACATTTGGCTTACCTTGTCCGATACAGACTTTTTGCTTCTACACCGCGCTCAATTTTGAGTACTGGGGCAATGAAGCTTTAGTTTTGATTTGTTCGGAACTTAGAAGGCTGGAGGCCACGTTGCTACAACGAGTAGAACTTCAGATTCTTGTAGAGCGAACTGCGACAGTATATCATCGGTAGCTTCGACGCACTAACTTCTGCATCTACGATAAGAAATTTAAACTATTCACAAACGCTGGATCTTCACTTGCGGCAACCTAAACGCACCGATTCAAACCTTTTTCGAGACCCTTCTATAGTTTGGAACTTGGATGAAATTACAATTAGTGCCACCTACAACAAACAAGTCTCGATTTTCACTGTATTAAAATCAAACTCTGAAAAGAAGGCGCCACAGCATCCTAAATAATTTAACTCATGTTACAGCAGTAGTCGTTTCATCCGCGTCTGGATTAGTAGCCCCACCGGTCTTTGTCATTGTGGAAATGAAGTTTATGCGACGCTGGAGATATCTCACGGCAGTAGCGAAGAAAAACGAACTTTTCTCGTCGCTCTAATTGATCGCTTCTAATCATTGGACTTCCTTGGATTCCAAAATATTTTCTTGAACGAGAAGGTCGATGACAAGGGCTCTCAAAAAATCTTCAGTTTTTTAATTTCATAATTTTTGCCGCAGTCTTTTTGATCCTAATGAACCAGTTCTCTTAATGCTGGACGGGAATTGATTGAGGCGCAGAGAGAAGTGGATATTTTTACTACGAAATGTCAAATGTAGTTTTCAGACATTTTTCTGCGATCAAATCTCCTGTCCTTCAACCCTGCGACTCGCCCATCATTATAATTCTCATGAAGTGCAATCTTCTGTAAGATTGTTTTCAAAGACTTGACATTTTTCGCGTATGTGGGAGTTATGTTAAGCGCCGCATTATGCGGAATATAACTTCCCATTAGCCTTTTCTTATTAATGGAAAATGGATACTATTTGAGAAGCAAGAGTACTTCTTTCTCAATACCATATTTAATTTGTGAGAGCCATACCATATTTCTTACAGCTTGATTCAGAATAAGTAAGATTTAAGAGAACGATTTTCAGGATTTCACAAAATACCTGCTTCTGTTCAACGTTAAATACAACACTCCTATCTTCCCCCTCCCTACCGAGCAGGACACAAAAAAGTCTAAGAGAAGTGACGAGAGCATTGCATCGCACGCTGACAAACCTGCAGGGTCACTTGGTGTATCCAAGAGCGATGTCGTCACTCCGACTTTCTCTCTTTCTTCTGTCACTGCAATCCAGAAACCAACTCTTTTTGCAATGAATAAGGTCCAAACGACATGGGTGACTCTGCAGATTATAGCACTCAGCGCACCATTACAAAACTGGAAGACTCTCGACGTTACGTGCGCTCATGAGGTCACCGATGCGCACATGCCTCACATCCCTGATGCCACCAAGCTAAAGAAATTGAACGATCTTGGAATGAGCCGAAGATGGCGATACATGTTGTACATCACCACTGGTAACATACGAAATGTTGCTTACAGCATTAATATATCTCGAAGAAGGCCCAATATGAGTCGATGACCAACGGAAATGAGGGAGATGAGCCAGTGGCGAAGCCTCGCGGAAACGACGGCAACACACAACACTTGCTCCATCAATTTGAAATAGAATACAGACAAACGGCTTACGAGCGGAAATTGACGACTGATGATGACGCCGGTAAAGCATCTCCGGGACACTGGCGTATCGCGCTCAGAAACAGCAATGGAATCAGGAGCGAAGAGAGTCGTTTGAGCGAAACAAGAAGCGTCTCTTGAACGAGAGAGAGCAGCGCGAGGGTCGCCAGTACGCAGTCGATCTGCAACTCTTACGCGTGCAAATACGCATTTCCAACGCAGAAAAATCGAGTGTTACGCTTCACCACCCCCAAACTGAGCAGTTCGGCATCCTTACTGACCCACTTTCCAGCAGCGGGAACTTTGCCACGCGAGATTTCGCAACCTCTCTGCTTCTGACGTTACCTAATGCTTCCTTGGTGATCAATTATACTCTTCTGACTACTGCTGTGGCTGTTGAACAGCCTATTCAACCCTCCAAATCGCCACCATCTACGCCCAGAGAGGTTTGTCTGATCAATGGTGCTGAGAAGGAACGGATCGGAGATGACGACAGCGGTCAGGCCTTGATTATACCGTAAATATCCGCGTCTTTGTAATATCTTTTGAATTTGAGTAAATAAAACAGGCTGCGGTGTTTTGCTCTCCGATACAATTCGCATATGAGTCTGACTCTGAATCCGAACGTCACAGATGTCTCTCGAGCTTCTTGCAATAGTTTTCTCTAGTTTGCAACGCAAATTATTGTTGTCTAAACTGCCCATTCCAAATCAATGCAGCAGTAGTGTGCGCGATAGAGAAAAGCTTTTTTAAGGCCATCTTCCAAGAAAAACGCAGTACCTGTTTTTCACGAACGCGATGTCCCATTCGTTACCCATCTTCGGGTTTCTGATGTAGTAGTGGTGAGCAGCACGATACATTCCGTCAGTGCATTCGTTGCGTTTGTTCAAAACGACTAAAACCCATCTCCAGCAAACCCGATGTCGGTCATACCATGCTTGCCATCATTGAAGGATTCCGGCCGGTTCTGATATTTCTAAGAGTTCGTTTACATGTTCCGGTCACCGTCCACCCCTTTATCGGATGTTTTCAATTGAATAAAGAATCCGAAGAGATCGCAAAACACCACGATGGCCAATGGGTGCGTTTTTTTGTTTTCATCATATACCCTCTCCTGCTCGCGGTTTCATTTAGGCCGTCAGCACTCATTCTTATTTCCGTCTACTTAGAGCACGCACTTCGGAAACCCAATGACGAAACCCTCTGCTGCCGATAGATCTCCAGCAGATGGCCATTTGATATACTTTGGCTCCTGTTCGTCCAAAAACATTAAAACGGCTCATTGAAAGTTGCGAAAGAAGTTAGGGATGAAGCCTAGCCAGAGAAAAAACCGACACGCAACGCATTATAACCCAATCCCTCCTTCGTTAGGGATACCAAGCAAGTCGAGGAACAAGAAGAGCAATTTCATGGTGCTCAGTTTTTCGTTCTCGTGGATCAGGCTTTTCAGTATTATGCTTTCTATTGGCATCCATAGGTTGAGCTATCGCGTTTGCAGAGACGGGATGAACATCAAACGGAATATATGACTGAGCGCATCATATCTGCAGGTCGGGGAGAACATGGAACTATGCGCTATCGCGACCGTTGGTTCGGATAAACACCTGAGGAAGATACTTCGAAAGAGCCTCAAACCATTCCAGCTAATTTCATTACCCGCTATTGGCGCAAAATTGGCAGCACGGAGCTCAGCCTCCAGGAGGGGGCAACCATTGAGCCGAATAATCCGAAAACGCCTCCTGACACGACAGGTCGCCGGAGCACGACGGTTCGTCGTAGCGCCCGCATCGGGGAACAAAGCCAGTCCTCAGGCGACACCAGAGGAAGACCAGAGACACTCTCAATGTTTTATACCGTCCCGCGGCACGCACGTTTGAGATACAGGAGCGACCTTGGAAAACCACAAGCATTACTTTATTTGACCAACTATCAGAGACCTAACAGCCCTCGCCATGACCTCAAGGTTCGTGGGGGCGCTCCAAACACCAACAGGACTTATTGGTGCGTCGCAGGAGTAATTCCGTCGGATTCATTCGAGCCTGCAGGGTCGAAACCGGGACTAGGGTCACCCGAGAAGCCTACTGTACCACTAGGACCGGCCCCGGCAAGCCGAGCACGCTTCTTCGGCGGAGACTCACCTGAAGAACTATTCTCACCATTGGAAGCCTCCCAGTAACTCAAACGTAGACCATACCGGGCATCCAAGTCAGTAGTAACCCTCTGGGACATCATCTTTTCATTCTGCTGCAGGATATTGACCATAACGGTATTCAGATCCTGAGCCTGTTGGACAACCGCGGCGTAGCGCGCCAAGCGACGCGCCCAGGAGCAAGTTTTTCTTAGGACTGTCGCAATGTCCATCGAGGCCGTTATGCCATTGGTACGGCAGACATGACGGAAATCCTCGGCTGCAGCCGTGACAGAAGCAGGAAAGTACGGCAACGGAGAGGACGGGGGGATGTCGACGCCCCCAGTGGACGTTTTAAAAAGTGCCTTGCCTACAGGACTTTCGGCTTCGACAGTAACCTCGCCAGGAGGGATGTCCACTTGGGCGAAGGGCGGCTCATATGAGATTTCATCCTGAGGAGCAGCACCCGGAAGAGCTGGAGGAGGGGAGGCGGTCAGCAACACAACAGCGGACTCTACCGGAGGATTGACGCCCTCCATGGGTAGGACGAAGGGATCTTCACCAAATGATTCTACATCGGACATACCAGAAAGAACCAACGCTGTGGCTTCCACATCAGTCTCGAAGCACAGGGGGTCAAAACCAATGGGCTTCGGATACTATTCGGGCACATGACGCCTCGAAAGGTCGCCTGGTTGATTCCTCAAAGGCTTGGCGCGATGGGCACGAGCGTCATTCCGAACCTGCGGATGCAGCGGAATCGGCGTGAATTAGTCGGCATCGTGGTCATAGCAAAGGAACCCGGGAGTCTTGCCCCACTCAACCTGTAAGACATTATCCAAAAGGGCTTCGGCCTCCTCCACGTCGAACTGGGTCCCACGGACGATGTTTTGGATGCCCAGGTTCCTTAGGAATCGGACCATGATGTCAGGGAGCAGAATTAAACGACTTCGAATTCCGGGCATGTTCTCGTCCTTCCATACACTCCAATCCTCCGAACGTATATTACTACGGCCGCCGTATTTCGCGGTTTCCAGGAAAGCCATTGTAACGCAATGACGGGTGTGTCAGCGTACGGGTCTAGATCGGTGGTAGCGTGGTAGAGCGGTTCCTAAGGTTCGAATCCTTGACGGTCGCACTCCCAGAGTACTTGGTGCAATGGGATGGCGTTTACTGCGTAGTCCGAAAGGTTGGAGCTACGGAAACGATGGCTTGAAGACCAAATGTTGGAAGTAATATACCAAAGGGGGTTATTTAGTATCCTAACGGTGCCTACCGTACTCTAAGGGAGAAGCGTCACTCGAGCCAATTAAATAGTACTGGTGAGGCGCTGAGATCTCCCTGGCACTGGAATGCTAATCTATTACACAAATTAAAAAAAACTAATAATCTACATGAGTCCACCTGAGGTCAACCCGTCCACATGTCACCTGTAAGAGTCCTCAGGGCCTGTAGTCTTACAGGGCTCAACCGTTATCATCGCTCCTTCACAGAAATAGAGGACATCACGCCGATCTCAACGCAATGTACCTGCCAGAACAAACAAGACCTTGGGTTGTTGTCGTCACCCATGAGTTGGGATGAATGGTGCGCCACCACGGACGGCGTGGGGACCAAAAAGAGCGTCGAGACACGCCAGTACATCGCCCGTTGCTTCCCATCCGCACGAAACATCGAGAGATATAACTGAGGACGCTTGTCGGCACTCATGTCGTGAAATTCAACCTGGTGCCAGCAGAAGAAGAACTCCAGGGACTGACGTAAACAACCATCGGGCTCGTGCATCTCGTTCCAATAGACCTTCTCCCATATCCAAAAACAGGTGGTCATATGGCGAACCGCAGCACATGAGCGCTAAGAGGTTGTGACTTGTCGAAGAAAATCTCACATGAGGCGAGATGAAGTGCGTGTATAGGTCCGAAAGGAGTTTGTTGACCCTGAACTGGTATTGGCTTCCTCCTCGCAGCGGACGTACGGCATGTCCGCTTGGATGAGGTTGCGACACCGCGTCGCCGAACGCGGATCCTCAGGACAATGCAACCATCGATTATACCACGAGACGCTGCGCACGTTCTTGGTGCCACTCCGGAAATGGGGTATCTTGGCAAACCTTCGGGCGTCGAGATACATATGACAGAACCTTTGGTATTCTTCCCCAGAAGACGGAAGAATGGCCTGGCGCACTTCCCGCAGACTCCGTCCGATGGGATGGTCATAGCGGTGCCCGGGACGTTCGTAAGCCACTTGGTAACCCGAAGAGCTCCCCGCTTGGTTGTTCGAAGCCATTGTGCCGCTGCCCACAGGCTGGTCCGCCGGGAAATTGATAGGAAAGCCGACTGAAGCGACAAAGTCCGGAGGGAGATGAGCCTATCCGACGGGCTTATAAGGCGAGTTCGGCGTCGCGCGCCACCAATGGAAAAGTACCACAATGTGCAGAAGAGCTGACGGAATTGACCCGAGCGGACTGTCAGGCTTGAACCACGGTTGACGAGGCGCGGACGGTCGCCAAAGAAAGAACGGAGACTAAGGAAGTCCCCAATGAACGTCAGGGGGGAAGAAGCCGATGGACCATTCCAGCAACGCGACGCGAGGAATGCGCCAGCGATATACCTATGGCCAGCGCTCACGGCGCGCGGGAGTTTCGGTCCTTAGGCCAATTGATCGCGACCCCGGCGCCAATGGTCAACTCATGGTTCCCCGCATCCCCGCCTGCGATGACGACGCGACGTCCCGTCGCGCTTATTGGTACTGGAAGCAACAAAGCGCTCGCGTCCCCTGGGTCAATCACGAGGCCATCTGGACTTCGCCGTGACGGTCGAATCCTAAGGTGGGATATATATGAAGAAGCAACGATAACGGCTAAGCCCTGTAAGCCGCCGGGCCCTAAGGACTCTTACAGGCGACATGTAGACCGGTCGACATCAGGTGGACTCATGTAGATTATTAATTTTTTTAATTAGTGTAATAGATTAGCATTACAGAGCCAGGGAGATCTCTGCGCCTGGCCAGTACTATTAACTTGGCTCGAGTGACGCTTCTCCCTTAGAGTACGGTAGGCACCGTTAGGACATTAAATAACCCCCTTTGCTATATTAGTTCCACCCTTTGGTCTTCAAGCCATCATTTCCGTAGCTCCAACCTTTGGGACTACGCAGTAAACGCCAGCCCAGTGCACCAAGTACTCTGGGAGTGCGACTGTCAAGGATTCGAACCTTAGGAACCGCTCTACCACGCTACCACCGGTCGAGACCCGTGCGCTGATCCACCATTCATTGCGTTACAATTCCCCGCTACTCGCACATTGCAGCTCCATTGAACGCATTGTTGCGTAAAGGACAGCCTGTTAAGCTCGAGTAATTCGGACCCAGGGAACACGAAGCCTTCAAGACTTTGAAGACAAAACTCGTCACAGCACCAATATGGGCATTGCCCAAACCCAACCTACCCTATTCTCTGGATACCGACTCCAGTGAGTATCAGGTAGGGTGTGCTCTTTTTTTCGGACCCATCCGGACGATCAGAGAAAACTTATCGGTTCCTGGTCACGAACGTTGAAAGTTGCAGAGAAGAATTACTCCGTATCAGGAAAGGACTTCATTGCGGTAGTGTGGGCGCTGACTACTTTATGACCCTATCTCCAGCGTCTGTGTTCTCGGAATGCTAGATAAGTGTGCTAGATAGCTAGTTTTGTAAATAAAAAGCCAAAAAATCTAAGAATTTTGCAGATTGCACTAGTTCGGCACCTGAAAAAAAAATTTTTGGAAAAAATAACTCCATGCATCTTAGTGTTTTGACCACTTAATGCAGTTTAATCTGCATTTTCAGTTTACTGGTCACTTTTGACCGCTCTAGGTGGAGATCCATACCAAGGCAGTCGTCAGTAACTTCTACCTCCTTACTGGCCCTTTTGCTTACTAGGCTCCAGCGTTCCACCGGGAGGGTATTTGAGGTTGAAGAAGTCCACCACCGCATTCTCAACCTCGTCCACCTCCCCACTGCTCAAGTTTCTCACACCCGGCTGCCCCACCACACACACATTCCCACCCTTCTTCTCCACATCCTTACCAACCCTCCTCTTCTTCAGCCGACTCTCTCCAACTCCTCTTCCTTTCCATTCCTCTCTCCCCTTCTTCATCCCAGCCGGTTCCCCGCGTCTCCCTGGCGTCACCGGCGACCCTTTCGCTCTCCCCCTCTCCTCTCCCACCTCCTTCAGATACTCTGAAACAACTGTTCAAAGAGCGGTATCATATCGTTACCTATGTGCAGCGTACAAGGAAGACTAGCAAATTGGAACGCCTTTACTAAGATGTTCAGTTAGCAAACACTCTTCACATCGACCTTAACGTTCACAATCACACTAACTACACTCTTCGGAGTTATAGACCCAGCTCTGCAATATACGCTTCCATTCAGATTCAACTCTCTCCTTCGGTTCATTCTCATAACGCTATTGAGGTGTTCTATCCAAAGCCTGCTACACATTCTCTTAATCGAAGGAGGCGTACAATGTATAAACGCGTTATACGGGTCTCTACAAACTACGCCGTTCAATCCAAACCAGCGATATACCTGGAAGAAACGAGCCTTTCTGGAATTCGGGGCTCTACTCCTTACTCTACTCATCCCCCTCAACGCCATACTTTTCCTCGTTCACCGCTTCATTCCAGTCAGCGGTACCCTTTCATCAGACGTGAAGACAAATTGTATCGCCTTCTCCACAGGAGAGGCCGCAGTTGGCGCTTTGGCATATCTTCTCCAGCTTGTTTCTATATCCTTCTTTCCAGAGTCCTATCTTAATACAAAGTTCACAATGACCCTGGAACCACGGAGAACCTCTTTTATGAACCTCGTGCTTGGCGCCCTCTCCCACTCTTCTCAACAGGCTTTATTCATATCCAGTCCGGCTGTAACCTTCCGACTACTCGGTATGAGGCTGTCGGCATGCACTTTCGCTGCACTCTCTTCAACCGCCTTTTCCACATCTCACATTGAGGGCCCTGGTGTTCCTATACTGCTTGGTAACACAGTGGATGTCGTAATCTTGATATCTTCGACAGTTGTCAATCACTATGAGAAAGTGAAAGCAAGTGCTGCTCTCACGCGTTTCAATCCAGTTGTTCAGGAGTTTCTACTGAAAGACGACTGATCACTATTACAAGAAAAGGGGACTACTCCACATATTACCTCAAATTGTACTCTTTATTGTTCAATAGGTAACAGATAGTATCTAGTCGTCGTCGTCATCCATTATCATACCGCCGTCTTCATAGTCTCCATCTGTGTTAGCCGAGTTGAGACCCATCCCAGGTTCATCATCCTCTTCTTCATACTCCTCTTCCCCAATTTCAACAACTTCCATTTTATAATCTTCATCCAACTCCTCATCCTCATCTACCTGGACGTCTTCATCATCACCCTTGTTGGAATCATCCTCTTCGAACTTAGGCCGAAATGCTGGTTGCCTATGCACTGCGTCCGGTAGCTTGTACCCATCCGGTACCAAGTATATGTGATACCTCATGCAAACTTCCTTAACCAATGCATCCTTGTATCCAGCTCCAGCATGAAACACATCTCCTCTTCCAATAAAAATGGAGTACGGCGGAATCCTGAACTTCCTCACTACCATCGTCCGAGACAGCCGCTTCAAGCTCCTGTCGTCGGGCACGTACATGTTATGTGGCCTCTCACAAACCCAAAGGATGAACGAACTCGCTCCCGACGCCATCATGAAGAACCCTGGAACCTCTTCGACGTTCTTCTCGGCATCGGTCAGTCCTCGAAAGTCCGTATGTAACACCTGCCTTTGACAGCCCTCCGCCGTACACAGCACTCGCCCCCCTGTTTCAGAGGCATACATCTCTTCTTCCCCGACCGGTTGTTGCACAACCGAAGAGCGGCCGCAATCTGTCCAAACCTTGCATCCAACAATGCCCTTTTCCTCATCATTAACACGTTGTTCTCGTCCCCCTCCACAGAATCCACAATCCCCACCTTCGTCGTAATGTACCGCCCAACTCCCCTCATTCTATCTCCAGCGTCTCTCTCCTCACCAGCGTTGATTATAGGGTCCCATTTCTTTCTATTCCCTTCAATCGTCAAGTCCGGCTGGTTCAAGAAATCCGTCTGGAAGAACTCTAGCAAAGTCCCAGTCACATCCCCATCGAAGTTTACCCCCCTCTTCTTCGCCTCATCCGCCATCCCCTCGTCCGTGGCAAACTCTTCCAGCACACAAAATCCTTTCTCCATCAGCTCACTTCTCTTAGTCGCGAAGTACTCGCGGGCCAAGTCATCCCTCTCCATTGCTGCCATCCATACCGCCTGCTCTTCATTCACAGGGTGGTCCTTCGTCGGTAGAATCACCCCAAGAACCGGTTCTTTCGTGGAACCCAGTTCCTTGTGCCTGTTATGAGCAGCACGCCAATAAACCGCATGGTGCACACTTTTCAAGTCTTCTACCCTCAAGCACTCCGCCCTGTGCTTGTTCCGTAGGTAAATCATCTGCATCCAGAGGTGCTGATGCTTCACTCCATTTTCACCCGCCAGCCACTCGCTCGGAAGTGCATTCACCAAGTACACCCACGACATACCCGACCCCCCCACATACGGTCTCGCCCTCTTCAGCCCCTTCGGAACACCCTCCGGATTATTGTCTTCGAAGCCACGAATTTGCACACCTTCCTCCTCTTCGTCCCCTACAAATGCACCCTGCCCCCCGTCATCATCCAGTTCATCCTCACTCGATGAGAAAACATTGAGTACATGTTCCTCCAAGAAGCGCTTCAGCTCTTTCCTGCTCATCTTCTTGAACACATCCACAACGTCAGCCGGTATTTGAGCCGCAGATGTGCCCACCGTCTTTCCCCTCTTCCTCTTCCGCTTTAAAGGCTGTTCATACTCGCGTTCATCATCACTAATGACCACAGCCTTTCTCTTCCCCTTTCTCTGTCTAGGTTCCATCACTCTCTCACCCGCAGCATCCAGGCCGCGCTCAGTACCTTTTCTAGTTCGTGTGATGCGTCTGGGAACCACGGTTTCCTGGTAGGGTACAGACTCCCCAGCACTAGACGAAGGAAGATTCACAGAAGGTGGCACCTCCACCACATCCTTCTCCGCACTTGGGGACGCCAGACTCACTTTCAGACCGCCTTCAATCCGCCTTTGTGCGATTTTCATCTTCTTCGACACCAACCCCGGCCACCACCGCTTCGGACCAATGAGCTCCATCTTCGCCGTTTGCATGCAAAGGTACTCCCTTAAAGACACCTCGTTCTTTGCCATCACAATTGTGCTGTCTCGAACCTTCCCCGCCGTCAGACCCTTCTCCTTTCCCGCCCTTTCGCATATTTGGAACATTCCTATGGCGCATTGGAAGAACTGCGTTCGCGTCTCCTGGAAACGTCCCATATTCCCCGTAGAACCCATCCTCACCCTCACATGTAGCTGCCACCCAGGTGTACACGGTGCATTCTGTCGGCAGACAGAGGTGCGCGAGAACTTCATCGGGACTCCCGATGAAGTCGAAGTGCTCCTCTGACGGGCGACAAAATGCAACCAGGATAGCTGCGAAGTCGTTCCGCAACAACTGTTCTTCCGTGCGCGCTCCTCAACCGTACTCACAATCTTTCCGTACCCACCCGCACCCACCCGCACCCGCTGCTCTCTTTCACTCAGGCTCTCGTGACGACCGCCCGTGAGGTTGTTTGAACACGTACATAAATGGCTCCAGAACCCACGAGAACTTCTTCATCGCCTGCGGCAGACACCTTCCAAATGGGTAAACTGTTTGGTACGGGGGATGAAGTTATCAGGGCGTGTCTGGATTTGCGTGATCGTTACGCATCAACGAGGCGGAAGGAAGATGAGCCGCGAAAAGTGGGGCACACTGCATTCATCGATTTCGCAATTGCCAATCGCCACATCCTACCGGAGACCACGAAGTTTTTTTATACTCTCCTAGGTCCCGACCACACCAATTACACAGAAGATGAGCTCCGAGTTGTAGGAATGAGGGGCTCGAACTGTCAGAATTATTTCTCGGCGAGGTTGCTGGATATAAGGGATGGGGACCTGGATAGGCGCGTGAGGGACTTTTGGAACGCGTACGAGGCGGTGGAGTTCAAGGACATCCCGAAGAATGTCACTTTGACAGAGTTCTTCAAAGGTCTGGATACAACCCGAAAGAAGGCGAGCAAAAGCCAGGCTCCATTCGCGACCGACTTTCCGACAATGTTCCAGAGGTTGCTGTTCCTCATGTGTATTCAGTCGGTCTTTATGGAGAAGAGAAGAGTCTCCCGTAAGCAAAGAAAGCGGGACAGAACCTACGATACGCCATTTTCGAAGGTGGCGATTTATGACAAACCAGTAGCTCAGCGTGTGGGCTTTGGTGTGCAGCTCGTCAATAACGCGTTGGACAGCTTCACCCAGTATTTGGGATTCCCTGGCGTGGAATTCATGGTTTTGCCCTTTATCCATATACGATATTCTGATATGCAGTTCCAGGCAATCGGAAACAGAAGGGATGGGTTCTCTCACAAGGACATGGCCCAACGACTCCTTCCTGGTAAAAACCGTACTTTATTGGAGGAGAATGTCGTCCCATGGGCGTTGAACCTGCCGGAGTACGTTGACACTCCACTTCGTATGTTGGCCAAAGAGTTTCTCGCTGACTTGCACAAAGTGGTGGTGAATGAGCAGCTTTACTCTATATCAGCTCCGGAAAGATGGGACGTTCTAAAACCGTTTACATACACTTTGCCTAGAGTGTTTGCGGAGAGATTCGACTGCTTCTCGAACTCTCTTATCTCTACCATCTCGGAATACATATCGCCACTAAAGCTGCGAGGGAGTGTGGAGGTGGAAGTGGTGGCTGCAACAAAGGCGGAACCTACTATGGTTATGGAAGAAGACGAGATAGAAGTTATACCCCCTGAGAAAGATTCGGAGGCTCCGGCGGTGGAGGGTGGAGAGGGAGTGGAGGGTGGGACCGGGAATGAGGAAGAGAACATGGCTGTTGGACAGCATTCGTCCACAGCTGGACCAAGGTCGGTCGAATCTGAGTCGGTGGATATTCTGCCGCCTCACGACCTTACTTCTCTGGATGATATAATGTCTCTCCAAAAGTGGGAGTCGGAGATGGAAAAGCACTGTCGAATGCACAATTGTACTTTCGAGAACCTGGTGGAGATTGACGAGACATTGCGCAGCAATGGGGTCTCTCCGATAGGGAAAGTGCAGTTGGTTCTCATGGACCCGCCGTATAATATACGTGCGAAGAAGTACAGGAAAAACAGCTGGTACGACGTTCTTAACTGGCAAGACATGGTAAAGACGGCGAAGCTCATCTCTAAACTTCTGCGTCCGGGAGGGCATTTCGTTATATTCTGCGCGATTGGCCAGGTGAACGAATGGAAAGAAGTGTTGGGTCGAATTGGTGCAAAGGATGAGAATGGACAGAAGAGCAGGTCGTTTGTCGTGGACAAGGTCCAGCTGCACTTCATTCGCTCTCAAGGCAATCCGATGCGTAATCCCGGACGTAGTTCGTGCTCCCTGTTTCCCAGAACAGAGTACGCCATTCATGGAGTTCGCAGCGGGTTTTCCTACGCCGAACAACATGGCATGGTGAACTATGAGAACTTCAGCTATGTACCATCGCGATATCCGGGTTACGATAGCGTGATTGACCAAGTGCCTCCCATGTCGAATGGTGAAACACTTCTATGGAGAAGGAATAATGCCAAAGGAGCAGTTACGTATCAGAATGTGCGGGCGGAACAGAAGTCACGCGCTTTGCTGAAGGAGCTCATCAGCAGGTTTTCTCAGCCGGGAGACATAGTGGTGGACCTCTTCGCCGGAACATTTTCAACGGCCATGGCATGCATGGAAATGGAAAAGCACCGTCAGTTTCTAGGGTGTGAGCCAGATCCGCAGTGCTTTGCTCATGCAAAGCACGCCGCTACAGTGAAATTTGCGTCATGCATGCGAAACAACGAGACGGACATTCATATAACGCAGGATGTTCGGAACGCTGTGACTCGAGTGACATGCTTGTTTCCGGACGTCGTCATAAAGCGTTAGAAGTCCTGGAAAACACCTACCGGATTTCCCGAGCATCAGATGTTTCCACCCCATATCGTGGATTTTCTCTCCTCCAGGTGGCAGGATAAGAATATATCGGAGATTGGGCGACGGCAGGCGCTGTATGAGTGGCCAAGAAGTTTTCAAGGAAAGATGTCACTGTTGGATTGGAATGCTAATCTGGCAGTGGAGGCGACATTATGTGGTTGTCGGATTGCAAATGCTGGAGTTGGTGTGCACACAAGACGCCGGGTGATACAAGGTGAGACTGTTTGTTACTTTTACGGGACTTTGGTGTACCATGATCTTTCAAAGCGGAAGGAAGTTCATAAGGCATACGGAGGGGGGCTATTGAAAGCGACTGATGATCGTTTTCGGCAGTACGCGATGGAGATAAGCGTCCGAGGGGAAGTGTTTCACAAGCCACCAGGAAGAATTAGTGGGGTGTCTCTTATTCCGGTGTGGATTGTCCCTGCTCCATTTTGCTTGGGGGGAACAATTAACGATCCCAAGTATGTGGAAGGGGATAGGGACAGGGATGCGGTTGAAGACGGGTTAATGAGACGCCGAACTGCAAATGTTCGGGTCATCAGAACTCTGGGGACGGGGCGGACCCCATTTCAGTTGAGAGACTATAGATTGCTTTCTGTGCAAGCAATTCGAGATATAGAAATAAGAGAGGAGCTGTTCAAGGATTATGGGACAGAGTATATCTGGAGTATGAATAACACGCCAGTCATAGTAATCGATTAAAAGTGCATCGCTTTTGTTACTTTAATTCATTGTATTGTACCAGATATTGTGGGCTTTTACTATGTTTGTCGCTACATATGACGTCAAAGCGTGACGTAGTACATATGCTAAAGGAAAGTCATGTACACCGAAGGAGAATACTTTTCCAATATCTGGTGCGTTCTAGCGCATATTTAAAATATCTGAAAAGTTTGGGGGTTTTCTGAGAACACGAAAAGGGTGGAGGTATATTTTTGGAAGCAGAATGTTTCGAATCTTTTCTCCCATCCATCGCATTGCAACGCGTGGAAAACCATACCACGATCGCTCTCTCTCTCTTCAACCATGGCTCCGAAGCGCAAATCGAGAAGTGAGAACACTAGCGGGCGCGGTACAAAATCACGGCGGCATGGAGGGGATGCGGAGGGCGGAAGGGACAAGGGGCGTAGGCTCCAGGGCGCGAGTGGAGAGAAGGGAAGCGTGCGCTTGAGAGGTAGATCAAGGCAAGATTGTGGCGAAGGAGAGGCGAGTAGGGGCAAAGGAAAGGCTGTTCGCGCAAAGGAGACGGTGACGGAGGAGAGTTCGGAGCAAATCACGTCGCGTACGGGAGAGATGGTGCGGAGCGGCGATGGAAAACGGGATGGCGTGCGAAGCAACCGCACGCGTGTACTTAGAAGTGGATTGCGGGGGAGGGTGAGCAGAGCTCCAGGAAGGACAAGGAGAGGGGATGCATCCGAGCGGACTCTAAGTGCTGTACTCACGTCTTCAGCTGATGTGGAGCCGGTAAATCCATGCTCTGCACCTGAAGGAGGTGAAGAGATTCCGAATGAGAGGACGAAGGGGCGTAAGGAGGGAGAGAGAATGTTTGGAGAACGTGGATCCCGCCTCAGAGGCGTTGAAGAAGCAGGGGCATCGTTTACGGGTATGAGGGAAGAGGACGGTGATGATGAGATACAGAAAGGGAGAATAGAGAGTAGCCGTAGTGGGGAGGTTAGAATAGGTGGACCCAGTAGTGGTCTAATCGCGGGCGCAAGAGTCGTTCGAGAGAGAACAGAAGGAGAGAGTGTTGGAGTTACCGCGGGGGAACAGGCGGAAAGATGGGAGGGGGCGAACTTGGATTACGTGGAAGAAAGGAGAGAGCGTGCAAGGGAAAGAATTGGGAGTGTTCGAGTTACAGGAAGAAGAGCGATAGACGAAAGGGAAGGCAGAGAAGTGCATGTGAGTGAGGGGGGGAGAATGGGGTTTGCTGGAGGAAGAACACGTGGTTCAGGGGAGGAAGGCGATGGAAGAGTACCAGTTCTTTCTCATCAGAGAGAAGATGTCGAGCGTTTGCCACCGAGGAGAGGGGTGGGTTTGAGAGTCGAAGGGTTTGAGGGGAACGCAAGGCGAAGGACGTTGGAATGTATGCGAGTAAAGAGAAACATTGTATTCACAAGGAATAATGATAACGGGGAGAATGCGAATTTAAATGTCGAGGAGAACGCCGTCCGTATAGTGGAAGATGAAGCAAATGATGATGAAATAGGTTTGTTGCCGCGGTCGATGCTAATTGAGAACATGAATGTGTTGAAGGGACAAATGGGACGTATGAAAGAAGACAGCTACAGTGTGATGGTAAGTTTGAAAATGACCCAAACGGAGCTGTATCGGGCGAGGGAGGAAATGAAGCAGCAGAATGTGCTGATTGAGAGTTTTAGGGAGGGGTTGAAAGGTAGAATCGCTGGGGAAGAGAGGGGGGAGGGAGGCGTGACGCGGCGACGAAAGTATGACATTGGAGTGCAGGAATGCTTTTATGGATTTGCACGTCGTGTGTATGATAGGATTGTTCATTATGCAAAACTGGAGGCATCGGAACTTTGCTTTGACACCGAGAATGTGGGTCGAAGCTGGATGAATAGAAGTGAGGCGGTTGGGGAGAGTAGGGAGGAAAGTTTGTTTGTGATGGGAGAGAAGGAAATGGTTTCGAGATGTCCAATTGAGGTTGCATATAAGATGAGACCGTATACGCCGTCGACAGAGGGCGGGAGCCATTCGTTGTTGAAGCACGTGGTAGAGACTGAGTTAATGGGAGAGAAATGGGAGTCGATAAGGGAAGCGGGGAGGAGAGAGGAGTGCGTGGAAAATGTAAGTGCGGATAGGTGCTTGAGACAGAGAATGAAGCACACATTGAGCGATGTGGTTGGGGTGCGGAAGCGAGCAGCGCGTGATAAGCTGTTTTCCATGCTTGGATATGATTTGATCGCGAAACGAGCTAAGGTGACTGAAGGGACGGAGCTTTGGGCGGGGTTGAAGAAGCAGATTGAGGAGGAGCAGGAGAAGTTGATGGGGTCGGGGGAGGATGGGAGAGGTAAGCTGTATGCGTGGAAAACGAGTGCGATTGATGATATTACTTATTCTGGATCGAAGGTGTCTGAGAAATTGTCAGGGGACTTTGGTGAGGCAGATATGTATTTTCGAACTCAGGTGTCGTTGAAAGTGTTGGAGGAGTTTATGGGCTACGCGGTAGAGAGTCACAGAAATGGAGAAAGGCAGTATGTGGATGGGACGGTGATGCATCTTGCGCGACTTGATGCATGGATTTGGTGTGTGGTGACCACGATGGATAGAGACGTTGGGCGGGGAGGCCAAAGCCAACTTTTGTTCTCGACGCTGTTTGGGAGGTTTCTGCCACTGGCTGTTGAGAACATATTGAGGGTTGCCTGGAATATGGTGAAGGATGAGTATGCTGAGGAGTTTGAGAATGATGGATTCTGTTGAGGGAATCGTGGAGATGTGAGTGGGAATAAAGAGAGAATCGCGACGGTTGGGCTATGGATACCGTCGAGAGAGAAAATCTATCTGGCGATAAGGGAGGAGTTTTTCATGGAGAATCTCACGAGAAGACTTGGAGCGGTGTTAGATTGCTATATAGCGTCATGCGGACCAGAAGAACCACGGTTCAAGCGCTTAGCGTTGGGGAGTAGGCAAGGAGTGGGAGAGTGATAAGGTACGGGGGGATAAGGGGGTAAGGAGGTGGAGCAAGATGGGGGTCGGCTATGGGAAGAAAAGCACGGTGATTTTTATTGGATCATGTGCCTGGGAGGTATTATTATGGGTGCCACCAGTGTGGTGTTGTGCCACCAGTGGTGGTGTTGGAGAAGTAGGGCTTGGCAGTTGGGTCTCGGTAGAATCTGTTGAGGTAAAATCGATGGAAGCGCCAGTGCAATCGAGGGGTAAAGGGTGGTGCGGGGTAGTTTTGGCGAAGTACATGAACGGGGCCGAGAATGGAAGAGGATGGTACGAGGCCGAACCAGGGAGAGACGTTGTCGGAGTTGGAAGTTTTGAGATAGGAAGGGGGTGGGCGGTGTGGTTTTGTTCGTCGTCTGTTGCCCATCGGAGGCAGATGCAATTGAGAGAGACATCGACTTGATCCTGGGGTGAACGAGTTCGAGGAACTGAACGAAGGCGAAACTTTATGAGTGGAAGGAGAAGAAGGGGTGGTGAAGCAAGAAGAGAGTTGAGCTTGCAGACCCAGGCAGGTGGGAGTGGGGTTGGAGAAGCTGGAACCGGCAACGAGGATGTGGGAGAATTTGGGGTTTTAGAGGGACCGAAGGAGGGAGCAGCGAAGATACGTTGAATGAGTGGGAGAGGGGGATCTTTGACGGCGAGCTCGTTTCGATCGGCGATGTAGTCGTCTAGGGTTGGGGTGAACCCGCCGACGACGTATGCGGAATTGACGAATGTGAGACGGGTTTGGCGGAGAGTGGGGGAGTACTGGTTGAGAGCTAGTGTTTCGAGTGTGAGTGTGACGATAAGGAGGGGAGTGCGAGGGTTCCAATCTGTGTATGATGGCGATAGTGTCTGGGGAGAAGAGGTCCTGAAGGGAAGAGATTGTTGAGTGGGGGTTTGCTCGAAGGAATTTGTGAGCAGTGATGAGATCGGAAATGGAGGTGTGCTTGCCGTCACGGACGAAACCTGGTTTGCGGGCTTGGAAGGGAGGAGGAGGGGGCATGGGAGGATGAGGTTACGGAAGGATCAGCGAGAGAGAGAAATCCAATTGTTGACGGCATCGGAGCGTTCGATGGCACGGATGGTTTCGTTGTGCGCAGTGGGTCTCCGCTTGGAGGTTCGGGAGTAATGTGCTTTGAAGAGGGTATGGGCTTGTTCGAAGATGCCTGCATCGTTGAAGTGGAGCCCAAAGCGTCGAATGTCGTCTACGATGTGATCGAGGAGGTGGAATTTGAGGTGCCAAGGTTGGAGGTATGGTATGGACCGAGAACATCGACAGATCTGTGCTTGAGTGCTTGAAGGAATGGATTTGGGAGGCGAGTTTGGCAAGACGAGAAGTGGTCCATTCGGGGACGGAGTTGTAGCACATGGAGGTGAGGAGGAGGTCTGTGTACTTGGAGAAGACAGTTGTGATGGAAGCGGAATTGGCTTCGTCACAGCAGCGGTCGAAGAAGGCGCCGATGAAGGGGAAGAACATGTCGAAGGGCGCGGTAGTCTTTGCTTTAGCATGCCGCGGACGCTGTCAGTTGTGAAGAAGCGTTGAGGGACTGCCCGCTTTCGGAAGTAGAGAAGTCGATGTGGAGGCCGGTAGCTGGGGAATGATTTTCGATGGGGTGAGGATGAAGTTGGAGTGCTTGAGGATGGAGGTGCGGACGGAGTGGAAGGAACGGCGGGAGTTTGTGGAGCTGATGGTGGTGAAGAGGTGTTCTGATCTGAGACGTCGATCGCGGCGAGCTGATGAGTTGGAAACGCCGAGGTGGAAGTTGTGGAGGGGTTCGAAGGGAAGATGTTGTATGGGGTGAGGAGGGGGGTGATGTGAAAAGGGGGTAAGACTCGAAGAGGGAGGGGTATTTTGCGAGTGAGGAGTGGAGTGTGCTTGGAGAGCTTGTTCCTTGAAGTTGCGCGAGACTCTTGGCTTGCGGGCGAGGAGAGCTGCTTCGGAGTCCTTGAGGAGGGAGAAGGTTTGTTGCGGGGCTGCAAGGGTGAGGGGAAGAGATCGAGGGGGATGGGCGTGAGAGTGTTGGTTGGTAGAGTTGTGAGCGAGGGACAGAGCATCTGTGGCAGGGGTGCTGGGGCGGGTGCGTGGGAGATGGCGAGAATACCTTTGCCTCGGGAATGTCTGGCAGTAGCTGGCGATGATGGGGTGGCATTGACGAAGACGCGTCTGCGTCGCGGAAGGGGAAACGGGGAGGGCGGAAGAGAAGAGAGGTTGAAGGAGGGAGGAGATGGTCTGCTGTATGAGTTCCATTTTTGTTTGGCGGGAGATGGAGGAGGAATGAGTGATGATATCTGCATCTGGAGAAGGAGTGATTGGGGTGAAGGAGGTGGGA